>JBBWSL010000028.1:0-429666 GCA_038088545.1 Diaporthe humulicola | reverse complement strand
TAAAAGATAATAATTATTTAAGTATTAATAATATTATAATATTAATATAACTACTTCTAATAAAGCATAATAATAGTATAAGTATTAAAATAGTTAACTATTTTTTTAACCTTACTATTCTATAATTACCCTTATAATTACTAATTAATATTAGCTAGGTTATATATACATATAAATAAGTTATTAATATAGTTAATTATTATTTATAAAAAAAAGGGTATAGCCAAATAGCTATAGGCTCCCTTCTAACTATAGGCTATGGCGATAAAGGTTACGTAACCTCTACTATCTACATCTATAGTAAGTTAACCATTCCACAGTCACATAAATTTCAGCGGATCTCTAGTTTGACGAGTTTTATGTAAAATCATAGGGGAAACTGCGTGTGGTGAGGGCAATACATCAATGATACATCAATCTCAGGGAGCACAAGTGAAACGCAATACATTCGATGTTGTGCTCATTGGAAAGCCTGAGCCAGTGGACAGAAGGAATGTCCTTTTTGAGACTTCGTTTCGGATCTGACTTAATTGCACAGAAGTGAAAAATTGGAGTGCTGCACCACTTTCCTATTCAACCCTACGAGAGTGTTGACTGGGTTGGGTGGTGAATGACGTGCACTGACGTAACGCGGGACACCAATTCAATCACTCAAACCTCACATCGCCTCTCCATCAAACGTGCATTACCATTACAAACACCTCGCCAGAGCTCTCAAATTAAACAGACCGTGAAGCATTTTCGACTGCTCTCAGGAGGTACATACGCGATAGACCATCCTCAAATCAACTGCACACAGCTCAAGTGCTTTCTTCCAACATGACAGAGCCGCAGCGAGACGTGGCCGGGGATGAGCGCACCACGAAGAGCAAGGTTCTAGAAGCAGGTGCAGGTCTAACTCAGGTGAGGGCGACGCTCTTCCATACAGCGCTGAACGAAGTGCATCATAACATCTATGCAGGGAGTGCATACTGACGGTGCAGGACAGGACTTCACCCCAGTCAAAAGCATCTGCGCCCACCTGAACGCCTTCCATGTCTACGCCGACGACCCCAAGCGCTTCGTCGAGACAAATCACTACTGCAGTCATCTGACAGAAGGTACGCACCCCAAGCCCCATGGCTTGAGCGCGTTGCTGCATGAATGCGCAGTCCGCTCACAATCCCCCGTCTCGTAATTATTAGATGTCCGGCAGTGCATACTCTACGACAGCCCCGACCCAGGAGCCCGTCTCATCGGGATCGAGTACATGATCACCCCGAAGCTGTACGCCACGCTCGACGCCGAGGAGCGCAGGCTCTGGCATAGCCACGTCTTCGAGGTCAAGTCCGGCATGCTCATCATGCCCCAGCCGTCCGTCCTCGTGCCCCAGGCCGCGTGGGAGCAGGCCGAGTCCGCCGAGATGGAGGACGTGGTGGAGCTGTACGGCAAGGTTTACCACCTCTGGCAGGTCGACAAGGGCCACAAGATTCCGCTGGGCGAGCCAAAGCTCATGACGAGCTTCACCGAGGCCGGGCAGATGCCGGAGTTTGAGAAGGTGGTGGGTGAGAGGGATTCGAGGTTTGGGGGTGCGGACTGGAAACGGAAGAAGGAGATACGGGAGTACATCAAGGAGCCCGAAATTCACCCTGATGCTGATGCGACTTGGAAACAAATTTAGGTCACGGATTTGTGCATGGCCGACGAATGAGTTGGGGTTCCCGGAGTGTCTATAATGGTAGGCATTTGAGACCTTCCAAAATCAAATTTTCATTGTGCTTCTCAAAATACAGTTCGTGGCACAAGTTGCTGGCTCGCACATTGTACGCTCTCATTGCTTGCTTACATCACCCCTTTGGTGACGACGGCAAGGCGCCAAGAAAAGTGCTCGCGGTGAGTTGCCAGATCAGGAAGTGATCTGCGTGCTTACATGGTGCGATGACCGCTCGGCTTCACTGTCGTTATTAGTTGACTTGGCTCAGCTTAGTGTTGTTCTGCTTAGAAACCTCGCATTTACAAACTGTACAATGCACTCCAACTGATGTCTTTGTCACCGGTGGGAACGTTCTTGTAGTTACCCCAATCGGAAAGTCATCGCGATATAGCGATCCAGAAATGTCACCACGCAAGTATAAAATGGACAGCATCAGGACTTCTGAGAACGAGAGGAACAAAGTCTTCAAGCTCTTCGTCTTCGGTTCACACACTCATCGACTTGTAGAAAGATATTGGAAGCATTCGTGCATATCTCTCAATCTCATTCCACCTCAACCCAACACCACCCAATATGCGCGTTGCTATCGCCGGCTCCGGGGCTGTCACGAGCTACTTCGCGGAAGAATTCCCAGCCGCAGGCATCGACGTCGTCATCCTCACCCGCTCCATCAAGCCTCAGTTCGAGAACCTCCCTGGCGTCCAGCAGTTCGTCACAGACTACTCCGTCGCTTCCGTGCTCGAGGGCATCGAGGGGAGCACCGCCCTCATCTCCACCATCCTCGACTACACGCCCACCTTCATCGACGTCCACCGCCGCCTCATCGAGGCCGCCACGAAGAGCAAGACCTGTAAGCGGTTCATCCCCGCCGAGTACGGCGGCAACCTCGAGGACTTCCCCGACCAGCCGGCCTTCTACTCCCGCCTCCAGGGCGTCATACGAGCGGAGCTCGCCGCGCAGGACGAGCTGGAGTGGACGCTGCTCTCCACGGGTTGGTTCGTGGATTATGTCGTCCCTGCTAGCAACCGGAGGCTTCAGGACGCCGGGGACGCGATTCCGGTCAACCTGGCTGGCAACATCATGCTCATCCCGGGCACGGGAAAAGAGCCGCTTGACGTGACCGCCGTTAGGGATGTCGCCCGCGCTGTTGCCAAGCTGCTTCAGGCTCCGCAGTGGGAACGGTACACCTACATCTCAGGGGAGAAGACCACCTGGAATGATATTGCAGCGTTGGTGCGGAAGAAGTACCCCGGTATAAACGTCAAGCACCGCAGCCTCAACCAGCTGATCGAGGATATTGTTGCTCATCCCGAGGGTGAGGAGCGCATCATCGCGGAGTACGGGATCTTCTCTGCCAGCCACGCTGGGTCTCTACCCGCTGAGAAGGTTGCCGCGCACCGGGAGAAGTACTTCTCTGGAATCAAGTTCAGGACGGCGAAAGACTTGATGGCTGCAGTCGAACGGGATCCAAATATTATAGTCTAAGGCACATTTTGGTAGAATAGCTGCTCGTGATAGTTTGATTTGAGCTCAATACAACATGACATCCAGTTCAGGCATTTCTGCGAGAATGCGAGTCCAAGGCTCCGGTGCAGATCCTGACACGTTGGCACCGCGGCGCTTCCAGATCTCTTCAACCGCGACGAGTAACGTGTTCCAGGTAGCTATGCCCAGCGACATGCGCTTTGAAAACAAACACCTCGTCCTGTGCCGTAGCTCTGGCGTCGCGGCCTCGAAGGCGACCACCGCGTAGATCCACGTCTTGGGATTACAGTCCTTCTGCAGCAGCTCGATCTGGTCCATGTGGTCTAGGCACCTAGAAACCAGGCTCTGGACCTCCTCCTCGGGGCCCCGCCGCCCGGAGTTTCCCCGGAAGTAGAGCATGGAGGCGTAGTAAAACAGCGAACGATGATGATGTACCAATGCCGAGGACAGGTTGCCGGCCACAAAGTCGGTCGACGGTTCGGGCGTGGAGAGGGCAAACTCGATTTCTAGCTGGTCAAGCTCATCGGGGGCGAGATCAGTGCCTCGCATGAGTTTCTCGTTGAAGGAAGACAGCAGCTCCAGGGACCGTGCCGGCATGATCTGGCTTGTGATCATGTCATTACCTGGCAGACTAGTCTTCATGGGGGTGAGGGGCTCATGTCGTCCGATGTACTGGGCCTGCATCAGCGCAAAGCTTGTCGAACAAGACTGATACGTCAGTGCAGCAGTGGCAGACTGGCCCCAGGTCTCTGTGCTCATCCCCTCGAGGAGATCCCGGGCCACCTTAGCGACCTCCCGCCAGGCCCCCGGAGTGCCGGTGACGAAGTGGATCAGTGTCCAAAGGCATAGGGTTGCAATACATGCCATGCGTTCGTCGTGGTCTGTACGGTCCATGTTCTGCATGAGATGCTGGAAGCTGAGCTGTTTGTGATGAAGAACCAGCCCATCTTCCGACGGGAAAGCTCTCAGATTCGCCTGGTGGGCTGCGGAGATGGCACACACTGCATGGAAGAGCGCCACCGTGCAGGTAGACTTGGTTCGGGCGATGCGGCTCCCCTCAAGGGCCATGGGTGACACGACAGTAAGGAAAGGGTTGGCCGGGCTGCGGAAGGGGACCAACATGTCTGCGAGGTTCGTCGCCCAGTGGCTAACAAGTTGCCGTTCCCGAGCAGCAGCCGATGAGCCCTCGGAGAATGTTGCGGGGCTGCTCATCCGAGGTATAGACATCAGGCCGTCGAAAAGGCTAAACGTGGTCATTCCACTGTTCGGCACTTGCTGAGAATCCGTGGGCCAGTTGTATTGAAGGTCGTCCACCCCAGATAACCAACTCGAGCTGTTAACAACTGACCACAGGCCGGAGTCCTGGTTGTCTCCCTGCGAGTGAACAGCATCATTGCGTTGTATCGAAATAGTGTTGTCGTTTGGCACTCCTCCAAACAGGACTGGATCATGCAGAATGTTGATGACCTGGCTGGGTTGAATGCTGTCCCCACCCGGAAACTCTACTCGTTGAGCGTCCTGACACGCTTGCTCTGTCGTGGCGGCAGCTCTGCTGCGTTGGTCGACGTACCTCCGTCGCTTTGTAGTGGGACATTGCTCGGAAGATCCAGGCGCTGAGGATGAGGAGCCTGCCTCACCCAGAAGCCGGGTCCGACCACTGGTCCTCGCTGTCCTTTGGCTCGCGGGCGTGAGCCACGTGAGTCGCGTGCTGTAACCTTGACATGCGAAGTTGCCCGCTACGCAGCGCTGGCATTTCGGTCGCTGCTCGTCGCACTTGACGTGCCGCTCTCGACACGTCCAGCAGCCCGTGAAGGTCTTCCGTCGTTTACTTCCACTGGCCTTATTCTCCTGCGGCCGGTCTGTGGCGGCGTCGATCGGCACGGGAGGATGGTCTCGGTCCGGCCGAGAGTCGTTGATGCCGTTTAGAATTGAGGATGTAGAATCCATGTGGCCTGGAGTTCAAGCGATACGGCCGTATGCGGCGGATACGTAAGGATCGAGTTCATCGGTAGAGGTCACAGACTCACAGCTGCCTTCTAGACTGCCGAGACATTAGTCAGTCTTAGCGGGCCTGCAGCACCTGTTCCGGCCACAGCCAGCGCCCAGTCGACTCATGCCATTAGTAAGCTCCACCCAGTAGATGTACGCCTCCATTCGGAGCTCGAGGAGGCAATGGAATGTGGAGGAGATCCTGGAAATATATCGCATGTGCTGTTGCTGAAGTGTCAAATTCTTGACAACAGCCGGAAAATATGACCGATATGGTTGCGTTAATGAAACTTAGCATCTACTTCTCATGACACGATTTAACTCAGAGAGAAGGCCAGGCAGGGGCGCAGTGGTGAAATTTAACACTAGTCATGATGTTATGACATATGAAATTATGATGGGATGGGTTGGGTGGTTTCTGAATGAGATTTTTAATGGATTGGGACCTCAGGGTGTGGAGCAACGATAGTTGAGGATACGCGCACTGGGAAAAGGATATTGGCTCGTAGGTAGTTGAAGGATGGGGATGGAGTCGGTCACTTTCTGGAGTACATCTTCCGTTACAAATTTATAATATTTGAGACCTGTAGATTCTGATACCCCCGTATGACCAAGCCAGAAGTTTTCCCGAAGAATAACACCTGTAAAGTAGTACATGTGCATCTTAATCATACGATCGTGATGACCTGTTCGGTCCAGTCACGCTCGAAGTTTGGCTTCTTATACACCCCGGTCGAGTAATTGTAGTCCGCTTTTACTACCCCTAGCCCAACGCGCCTGTACGTCTGCTCTTCCTCCCCGATCTGTTTTAGTAAAAGCAAAAGCCATTTTTGAATATTGGTCTTCCAGCCATTGTGCACCAGCGCAACGACCACCTTCTCAACTGTATTGCCTTCGTCATCCAGGACGGCCGCGCCCTTCCAGATATGGTGGCTGGTCTTCTGTGAAATGACAAGAGATCTTTCATCGGCTGTGAAGTGAATGGGCATCCAGAAATCGAAATCCTCTTTGCGATCTCGCATGACTGTTCCTTCAGCGACCCGAGTCTGCAGTGTGATATGGCCACTCTGGACATGTCCGAAAGGATTCTTCTCGCTCGGCACAACCTGGACGTCCAAAACCTTGACCACGCCAAACATCTCCTCATCTGGCTTTTGATATGCGTAAGAGACGGCTTCGTACGCCACACCTGACTGTTGCGAGGCCCATGACCAGGATGGGCATCGATACGCTGTGTTCTTCCGACCCACACCGTCTCGATACCAGCAAAGACCTGGAAGAATGCAATCTTGCCACAGACCAGCGACATATTTGACGTGGCGGTTCAGATATGTGGCCTTCGCAACGGCACTGATGGCGACCAGCTTGTCGTTGGAATTCGTGAGTCCCCGCTTCGTGTACATATCCACGACACCGGCATACCACTGATATACGATATCGGTCGTGTCCAGCGGCGCGCTGAATGTCAGGATAGGGTATTCCCGCAAATCATGCCTCTGGATCGAGTTATCCTGGCTCAGCAGGCAATGGTCGCACAACCAATACATCTGAGACTTGGCAAAGTAGAGGGTTCTCCGAGATAGTACCTGCTCTTGATAAGCCCACGCTCTTTGAGATAGAGGACTGCGGTAGACTTCCTCGGCAAACGAACTCCTGTCCAAAGGTTGCTCCTGTCCATTAACAAACTGTTCAAAGTAGAGACGGCCGATCTGACCATTGCGCAACCGGCTCTCGACGCAGGTGTATTCCGCGAAAGGTTTGAAGCTGGAGGAGCCCTTGTTCCCATTGAAACATCCATCACTGCTACTGTTGCTCTTCGAGGCAGCTATCGTCAGGCTTGCGCTTTTGTATATACCGCCCATTCTGGCTGATTCGCTCTCCCAGTCAGAGGTACTATCCTGGATGATGCAGAGAGAATCTACCCAAACATGGTAGACGCCGAGAGCAGCTGCAATCTGAAGGGAGTCTCTTATGGTGGCCGGAAGCTTTCCCGGGTCAATACCCCGTAGATGCTGCTGGATTGTGTTGTGTTTCGTCAGCCATGTGGTGTCCGTAATTTCACCCCAGCAATAGCTCAGGGCGGCATATGTGTAGTCGCACCCATTCGTCTCGATGAGTTTGGCCGAGTGACTACGTGGATGATCCACGTCGTCAGATGGCAAGATCTCAACAAGCCGAGTCGGTCGCTCAGCCGGGAACGTCGTTAACTTTTCAGCGTCGCCTTTGTCGTACCCGTTAGAAGACTCGGTATCCTGATTATCGGCCCCATTCGTGGTATTGTTACCCGACTTTTCAGTGGCAAGACACTGTCTTAGCCATCCATTCGCAATGCTCAGTGATCCGGACGAACCAGTATGTTCGACATTCTTTCGCAGCCAAGGAAGCCCTGCATACATGGCATAGTCTCCCTCCTCGGTATAACACAGCATACGAATCCCGCCCAGACTGACCTCCTCCTGCTGCGGTGCCTGGCCAGAATTCTCGGGGCCTTGCACCAAAAGAGGCATCTTGTCTTCAGGAAATTGCCAAGGCCGCGTATCGAGAATTCCGATGTGGATGCACGCCAGGGGCATTTGAATATGGTCAGAATGGTCGGGGCGAACCTTCTTGCCTCTTGCTCCAAGGTTGAGTGAAAGCCTCATTTTGTATCTGTCAAGGGTCCAATACTTGCCGGGAGTGAAGCCGATCGAGTAGAAAAGAGTGCTACATAGCCGACATGACTTGGATGACTCTTCCAGAACGTCCAACATTGAATGTGTGTAGCCCTCCTTTTCAGACAAATTCTCAATGCTGATCATGCAACAGCGCTTGCATAAGCCGCCGTTCGGCTCGGACACCACTTCAGCCTCTTGAGCATGCTCAAACGTGCCGGCTTCCAAAGAGCTGTCCCCCGAACCGTTATTCGAAGTCTGAAAGTACATTTCATTGCTTGAGCCATTGCTCAAACCCCTCAGATAAGACTCGTACAGGTTGTCGCTCGACACAGTGTGCCAACTAGATGCAGGGTATGTTACCTGACCGTCATGCCCGTTGAGGGCAGCCAAAGTCCGATGCCTCGAGCGATCAACATCATGCCGCAATGTTTGATGTTTGAAGTCTGGGCCATTGAGAATAGAAAACGTATCAGACGATTCGAAGGACGCAGACCTTTGCAATCTAGGCGGTGGGAATACCGTCGTCAAGTATGGCCGCTTGCTGCGATGTTCCTCAGGGAACTCAGGGATGGAAAAACTCATAATGAAGACCAGATCTTGGCTCCTGAATGCTGCCGCACTAAGCCTTCTCAGGTTATATGTAGGACCGATAGTCTTCTGACAGGTGTGCAGCCGCCTTTTGAGTCCTTTGCTCTGTGCAGATCCTGACAGGATTCGCGAGCTTTGAGATTTGCCAGCTCACGCGAAGGGGTCGGTCCACTGAGCCTTGGCAGATACGGCGCCTGAGCCGCCTATCCGCCTGTCCCGTTCCACCAACCCTACACGCCGTCGCAGGACCCCATTTCTCATGCAGGTGTTGGTTGGCGAGTGCGTCTTGACTGTAACGTGAGCATGTGTCCCCATAAGCCGTAATGCAGCAACGACTCGATTTCATCCATGGCCAGACTGCCAATCTCGGCTTTCACCATGACAATTGGGCTTAGTTAAGCTCAAGACCAAGGGCCTGCAACGTAGGCATATGGAAAAATAATCAAGGCACATTAATCTAGAGGCATGTCTAAGTTTCTATAACTCTATGTTCTATGTCTATACGACACTTCGGTCCCCGCGAACGCTTTGTCTCTCAAGGGCTGCCATCCTCCGACTCAGATCCTCCACTACCGTTCTCCTTGTGAGTTACTCTGCCCTTGACATCGGTGCGGAATCGCTGCTCCTCCTGCGCCAACTCGTCCTTGAGCGTCTTGTTCGCCTTCCAGATCGGTTTGATCTCGAACAGGCGCTCCATCTTCTCCAGTGGGATGCCACTGGTCTCGGGGATGAGGAAGAAGGCATAGAAGAATGCGAAGAAGGACAGTGTCGCGAAGAAGAAGTACACGCCGTAGCCCATCGCGGCGAACATCTGCTCGGTGAACCGCGACACGAGGAAGTTGAACAGCCAGTTGCTGGCCGTCGTGCAGGCCTGGGCTATGGAGCGGAAGTTGGGATCGAAGAATTCCTGGTCACGCCGTGTCAGTCTGATTGTACAACGCTGATCGTGGAGAGGGAGGAGCTTACCGAGTTGATCACCCATGGTGTGCCGTTCCAGGTGGGAGTGTAGACGGCTGTCCAGAGGTAGAAAAAGACGACCGCCGCGATGCCGCCACCGGTAAGATGGTCGCTGGGATTTTCCGTGGGCTTCGCAACGCAGATGTAGGAGCCTATGACCCACATGCAGATGGAACCGGTGATGGCACCGATGAGCAAGAGCTTCCTCCGCCCGAGCTGATCGACCAGGAACAGCAGCCACACAAATGTCATGATGGCCTTGATGACACCGAAGATGCCCGTCATCAGGTTCACCGTTGTGGACTCGATGCCAAGGCTCTACAGCAGGGGTTAGTATGCAGCCCAACCGAAACAAAGTAAGGCCAGAACAAGAGAGAGGATAGAGAAGACTCCATAAGACTGACCAAGAAGATCGTGGGTGAGTAATAGTTGATAGCATTAATTCCGCTTCCATTCTGCCAGAAGAACAACATGCACCCCAGGAACAGACGCCACTGCATGCTGGGCCGTTTGGCAATCGCCTTGAACGGCTTCCACAGGCCAACGCCGACGGTCGCCTTCTGCGACTCAACGGCTGCGTCGATTCCTGCGACCTCCTCAATAATGTACATCTCGCCCGCGTCGAGCTGGCGGATCCAGCAGAGGTTCTCCATGGCCTGCTTCGGGCGGTTATGGAAGAACAGCCACCTGGGTGACTCGCGGATCCACAGGGAGCCGATGAAGAGGAGGCCCGAGGGAATCAACTGGATAGCAAATGGAATGATCCATTGCGAGCGGCTTGGCTTCATGTGCTGCTCAATGCCATACTGATGTTCGGCGATAACAGGAGTTAGCCATCTGCAAGTCCTGCAGGGGAGGGGGTCAAAAATTTAAGGGCCATGACTCACGTTGATCCAAAAGCCAAGCAGGCCACCGATCTGCCAGCCAAGCTCATACAGGCCGACGAGCCGGCCTCGGATGGCTGGCGGCGCCAATTCCGATAGGTAGATCGGGATAATGTTTGATGCGACACCAGTGCCCAGCCCTGACAAGACGCGGCCCGCGTACAAGATGCCCAGCCCGCGGGACGAGTTCGCGCCGCACTGCAGGCCCGATCCTAGCGCGAAAAGGGCGGATGCGATGGCCAAGCAATGTTTGCGCCCAAGGTAGTGGCTGAGGCCGTAGGTCAGAAGGGCGCCAAAGAAGGCGCCGGCAATGAACAGTGACACGATGTCTTCGCTGACGAGGCTCCTCTCTGAAGCACTCATCTTGTCGAGGCCGAACTCTGCCTTAAAGGACGTGAGGGTCACCGTCGTGCCGATGAAGGCGCTCGTGTAGCCGATCATGTTGGAGCCACATGATGCGATGACAGCGAGCATGTAGACTCGCCAGTTGTAGACCGAAGGAGGCGTGGGCCGATCCTCGATGAGTGTAAGCAGACCCATGGCTGTTTCTCTGTTCGGAGGGTAGAGTCAAGAAGAACAGGGAAAGCTGAAGCACAGGGTGTGCTCGAGGTGACTGTGGTGGTCGAGGGAGAGAACGACCTTTTTTTGAGGATGGCAGACATCGACGAGCCAGGCCGGGAACGGCATGTGGGAGGTAAAAAAAACCTTGTGATGTGATGTGTCCCTACACGACTCCTACACCCTTGGGTGAGTGGGCCTGGCTAAATCGCGCGGATCTTCCTCACAACCCGCCCCGTCCCCAAAATTTACGTCGTTCTCGCCGTATCCCATCACCTCCTTTCCGGGGAAGTATGGGGGTCGGTGTACGAGGCTAAGGGCATTTCCAGAATAATGTCCCATCCCCCGAGGTCTCTCCGCGCCTTTTACATGCGTGGGGGAGAACGGGGCTGAACCCCCATCCGGGGTAGTGTTTTCCCCCCCAGTGTGGAGGAAACGTTCAGCCGGGGCAGACGAATGGGCGACAGTATATTAGGTATGTAAGAAATAATTCCCACTTTTTTGGCTGTCTGGCTTTGTTTGCATCGATGCATCTTATCTGGAAGACGGCGTCTTGTCGGCGGTGTCCTGTCACCCTGCATTAAGTCTCGAGGCGATGATGTCACATGGACTCGCGGTTCGCCGGCAAAATTTGTTTCCAATGGAAGGTTATGCCGGAGCAACGCTCTCTCCCTCGCCACACACATGAAGCGTATAGGTATGAACTGCGCAATGATAATGAAAGAGACGGTGGCACGGCTTTGCCGGGTCCATACTAACAGGCCGACGCAGCAGGAAACAGGCAGGGTGTCACTTGGAATATCTAAAATTGCCAATAATTTGATGCCCAATACACCCCCATTGAGACACTCGTGAAATAGGGTAATTGGATTGGAGTAACGATCTATTTGGTATGGATTGGGTATCATGGGCGACCAAGCTCCAGGAAATATATGCTTAGGCTCCGTCGGAGAATTCCTTGAAAAGCAACTCAAGCGTGGAGAGCAATTCGTAAGCCATTGGGAATGGCACCTGGAGACACGAGTCCCGACCTGCGTTCTGATTCATCACCAGGCGCATCTAGGGTGTCCAGGGTGCATGGAAATGCGTCACAGACGGGTGAACCCTTAGCCAGGCGTCTTGCGGCGGAGCACGGAAGTTGGCCGAGATCGGTCTAAGCGAAGTATAAGAAGCATCAATTTCACATTTAGTACCTGGAGAGCGATGAAGTCTTCTTTCGACTTTTTAAGAAGACAGTCATCTTTGAAGGCAGACCTTGTGTAAAGCGAACATGTACTTTGTAACGTTCTGATCTGCTGTTTACCAATGCGAATGCCCTAATCTGACATTTACACATCCTTCTCCCAAAGCCCATGTTTGGAAAAGACTATTGAAATAGTAATACCGGATATTAAACCCTGCATTGACCTTGTAGACCGATTCATATTTATATCCGGACGACGTGGGAAATATCAAGAGAATAATATATCAACCTTCATGTGGCAGTGATTGGGGGATCGGTGAATGGGTCCCATACGCCGATTCAAAGGGTGCTTTCGGCGCCAGCTGCAGTTAGAGTCTACGCACCACGCCGACTCCGAATACAAGCATTGCACGTTTTGCAGACCACATCGTCCCTGCCACACGATGTGTGCTTGCGAAGATGTTCGGCCCCGCTGCTACCAAAAGAGAAAAAAAAATCTATATATTGAGCTCTTTGGACTGATCTCATTGTTCACATGAAGAGTTCTCATCATTACTGGTCTCCGGATGGCCGCTCTACCCAGCGCGGCATCTCCAGATTTCACATGCTCTCAAAGCTATCTATCCCTGCTCTCCGTATCCGGCTCCGTTACTGGAGTTTTATGTGGCGCATCTGCGACTATACCTGGAATAATCCAGAGGGTTCTTCGGAATCGACGCTCGCAGCGAAAGCCAGATTCCGACCAAGAGTTGCAGGTCTATGCATCCGGGCCTACTGCCAGAAATACGAGGGCGCAAGGGGGTTAAGGGGAAGAAGACGAGATTGGCGTGGGGAAAGGGCCGGACTCGAGCACACAGGTAGATGAAGGTGAGAAGACATCGCCTCAAGACGGCGAAATTGTAAGTAGGGAGATGGTGTTTGCATCTGAGGGTGCTGTTTACATTGAGGCAGTCGCATTGTTCAACCTGTGTCCTAAACATTAGTTCCAACCGTCTTTATTCAAGGTTCAAGTGCTGTAAATCTACAACAGGATCAAAGAGGGTAAGCTGGTTGCGCAGAACTTAGGAACAAACGCGGTTTGAATTGTCCCTGAGGTATATGTACGTATGATTTATAACGATCCCTGGAGCCGACCAGAAAGAGCGGTGGCGAGCCTAACCTTACAATGTCGTACTGGGCTGCGGCATACTTAGATCCAAGATTTCCACCTGAGTACCTACTGGGTAGTTAGAAGAGTCCCAACCCATGGTCTTGGCACATTTTTTCGGCCGATCTCTAAGTAGTCATAGCACATAATTGTTCTCTAGAGCGGCCTCCGAGTCTTTGACCTCGGCGTAGCTCATTAAAGGTATATAGGTAGGACAGGGTTATGGATAGCCATTGTCATCGCGCTCAGCATGAATCAGGGGCGCAGATGGATCAGCCGTACTTTTCCATGTCCTTCTCCCAAGCGGAATGTACAGCCTCCAACATTCCCTTCTGGGTCAGAACATCTAAAGCTGTCCCTGCCAAACCTTTCCCAACCCGCAAACACCGCTCAAAAGCATCCCTCGTCCCAGCTGCATCCGCAAATTCAGGATTGTGAGGGCCCTGACCCCCTGGACCAGGAACCACCGAAAAGCCGACACTCAAGCTAGGCATCTGGTAGGAGATGTCGCCCTGGTCAGTGCTGGCCCTCGTCACGCCCCTCGCCTCGTCCACATCCTGGTCAACCGGTATCCTCGAGCTGGGCGGCTCAGACGGATCGTCCTTTTCGGGCACCAGGCAGTTGAAATACCGGGTGTAACTCCTCGCCAACACCCGGTTGGGAACATGATCGGCATACGCCTGCACGTGCGTCATCTTGAGCTTCGCGCCCGTGGCCGTGGCCCCGGCCTCGAAGCACCCGTCGACCTTCTTCTTGAGCTCCTCCAGACGGGAGCGCGTGTCCGCTCTTACCACGAAGACTCCGGCGGCGTAGGCGTGGATGATGTTTGGCGCCGCGCCGCCATCTGTTATGTGACCCTGGATGATATCGCCCGGCATGGTCTGCTGCCTCAGGACAGACAGCGAGTTGTACGCCGTGATCAAGGCGTCGAGGGCGTTGATGCCAAGCCACGGGTTAGCGGCCGCGTGTGCCTCGCGTCCAAAGTACTCGACCTTGAAGCGCGTGTATGCCGTCGTCCGCATCAGCGCGCTGTCGTGAGTGATGCCCGGGTGCGAGATGAGGTTCAGATCGACGTTATGATCCTTGTACGCGCCGGCTTCGATCAGCTTGATCTTGCCACCGCCACCTTCTTCGGCAGGCGTGCCGAAGATGATGACTTTTCCGGGCAGGGAGTGTTGGCGCATCAGCTCTGCCGTGGCGAGGCCGCCTGCCAGAGAGGCGGTTGCGATAAGGTTGTGTCCGCAGGCGTGACCTATGCCGACCAGGGCGTCTGATCGAATCAAAGTGTTAATTAACCTATGACCTAAGACCGGAGAGTTATGTCTGCGCCTTCATACCCATCTCGACGTTGAAGGAGA
The DNA here is from genome assembly GCA_038088545.1 of Diaporthe humulicola. Lineage (NCBI taxonomy): Eukaryota > Fungi > Ascomycota > Sordariomycetes > Diaporthales > Diaporthaceae > Diaporthe > Diaporthe humulicola. Next base: position 415,170 of record JBBWSL010000028.1, on the reverse strand, counting down.
CCACCGGCCCTTTACGTCCTGTGTCATGCACCGCTGTCCATGCTGTCTCGAGTCCGTAGGCCGAGGGTGTCATTTTCCAACCTCCCTGCGACTTCATGAACTTGACCAAAGTATCATGGGCAATGTACTCCTCGTAGCCCAGCTCGGGGTTATCGTGGATGGTCTTGTTCACCGGCCACAAGGAGCCGGCAATGCTATCGATGTAGGAGCTGATCTCGCGGAGATAAGGCGGCTCTGGCTCCTCGACGTCGTGCGAGACGAGGACCCAGTCACCGTCTTGGTCCATCATAATGATGACCACGGCTTTACGGCGCTTGGAGTAATCTTTCGTGATGGGTTGTATGTCATTCGCGGGATGTGGCCCTCGGCGCCCGGCAGAAATGAGGTCTAATGTTGCGGAACCGGGAGATGCCAAGCGGCACCGGAACTTTAAATCACACCTCAGACAATTCGCGCTAGCGGCCCAAGATTGCGGCAACTACGAACCATTGCTTAGCAGTAAATTGTTGCACTTACCAATTCGCCACGTCCTCACCCAGAACTTTCCTGGGTCGACGTTCAGTCAAAACAAAAAAATGAAAACATCTTCAAATATCGCTACTGCAGGATTGCGTTTGCACAAGCTAATTCTCAGTTGAATATACCGAGAGGCCTCCGTTATCGTCTATACAGTACTTGAGTACCTACATCCCTACCTTTCTAGGCACTTCACATTTCAGGTTCCAAGGGCAGAGATGGCCTTACGTTCAATATATCACTTAGTAGTTCTCCCTTCCTTTCTCGTTTGTGCTTTCTTCGAGGTGGTGACCGTCACATTATATGTTTACAAATCTAGAACTTACTGGATAATCATAATTCCATTCCTTGAAAGTGGTGTTGCTCCTAGGATGGAGAGGGGGAGGAGGCCTTATCATGACTCAGCTCACGTACGAGGTTGTGAGGTCTTGTTCTGTACTCTATCCAAATGAAGTGCCACGACGCGCAATGTAACGGTTGCAGAGATTGGACAATCCATGTATAGGGATCGTCGGAAACTATCTGGAGCCCGACGTAAGATCACAATAACAATACCGAGAGCTTATCATGATGTGAGATCAGCCGTGGACATTCGAGGTGGTATTCCCCGTCACTCGTTCTGTCCGTCCTTCGTCTGCTTCACCTGTCCATGGACCACGTAATGCCTGAAAGACGCCTGTAGCTTCTGTGGTTTGGTGTCCGCCATGCTATGGTTAGCAAAGAGGCAGTGCAAGAGGCTCAATCAATCCGAGTCACAGTCACATATGGTTCTGTAGCATCATAACCGCAGGGCCCCTCAAGTAATTTCGGCTTCCAGTAACGCGGGAGTGGGTGTGTAGCTATGTTTTTGGGAAGCCTGCTTAATCTATTCAGGGCAGCCAGAGTATGACACCACGATCGACAGCCAGCTCCAAAGGTGGCTTAGGCAAGTCGGTCTCCCGTATGAGACCGTAGTGCCGGTCGCCATAATCGTGGTGTAACCGCATAGGAAGCCGAATGCAGCCTAGTTGTGACAGAAATCTGGGTACGCAGCCCACGTCAACTTGTCACCTAGGTCTGGTAAACCTCGGGACAGCCAGGTTCTGTGAATGCGCATAAACGTTTCCAAGGGAAACGAACCCGTTCTAGACTCGAAACATCACTGCCCGCCTACCGGGGAAAGGGTGCATTGGTACAGAATGCTGGGGACAGCTCAGGGGCAGGGGCCAAGTTCGGGCTCGGGACATCAGGGGTGTTTATCGTCCGAACACCTGGGAAAAGGTGGCAGACGGTGACGAATTGCTTGTGAGCTCCAGCAAAATCTCCGAGCCTGGCCGACCGTGGCCTGACGGCGCAACAGGATTGAACCCTGGCGGTCCCTGTGCAGGATCTTTCATCCCAACCTCAGGAGTGTCGTGATTCAGGGGAGGCTCCGTCTGCATAAGAGCTGGTGTATGCAGTGCGAACCCCCTCATATGTGGCCTATATGATTGACATTAAGCTTCGAAGCTGGTGGGTCCCAATCTGTACCTGTCAGTGCCTGTCGTGGCCGAGTAGACACTTCCCCTCCCAGATTCTGACATAATCGGCCGTTGAGGTCCCTGTTTCCGGCTGTTTCTTGCCCCTGACTCGGAATTAAGGGAGGGTGCCAAGACTGTTTCCCTCTCGTTGATACTGCGATCCCCCCTGTCCTTTATGCACTTTGCTGCCGTCCGGAGACTTTTACCCCAAACGGCGAGCACGGGAGATTGACAGCCAGCCCCCGGTCGGACCACACTCTATCTTGCAGATCGATCGGGTACATGACTTTTAGTACGCAATAGGGGCAACTAGTCCACTATACTGTATGTATTCTGGCTGGACTATGAGCCCTCCACACCACTCTACTACGCCGACGGCCCAAGCGCAAGGCCTTGCTCTCTACAACCCGCGGGTGTACTGCTACTCCACTTGGGGCTGTGCTCTTCGTCCCAAATATATGGATTTTACCTTGTATGCATAAAGGCTGAAAGCTCAGATGAAAAGTTCAGACGACGACTGTGGACCCCGTGAGGGACCATGTTGCGTCACAACCGAGAGAGGTCACATAGACCATACAGGCACCGATGACATTCTCCATGGACCCTCCCTGGCAACGACATATTGACTCACCCAGAGGGAGGCCATGTCGTGGTGGGCGAGGGAAACATCGGAGATGAAGGTCGGAGGAGGGGTTGTTGAGAGATGCTGCCAAAGTGGTGGTGATGTTGACGAAGATTCGGTATAAGAAGGCAGCATGTTTCGTTTCCTCGACGGTATGTTTGGAACGATCCAAGCTTGACTTCAGGTTTACATCGGCATCTTGTGCTTTCCATTCTTTTTTCTCTTGAGGCCAGTTGATCTTGCTGACTATCCATTCTCTAGGTGTCTTGACACCCCATTCACTCATTCTTCATTGCAAACATTCTTTCGATCCCTGGACAGGATTCACTCAGCACCATCAACAGCTCCGCAAGATTTCACACGCACGTCCATCATGATGTACCGCAACGCCGTCGCGGTGCTCTTCTCGCAGGGCGCCCTGGGAGGCCTTCTGCACAGGCAGAACAACCCCCCTGCGCCCTCCGTGTCGCCGTTCCCTATAAACGGGTCCGCCGTCAACCCTCCTCCCAATGGCACGGCCGGCGGGCAGCTCACCACCGAGGTTGTCTACACGACCAACATCTACACGGTGACGTCCTGCGCGCCTGACGTGACGGACTGCCCCGGCCGGACCACCAGCGAGGTCTCTCCTGTTTCGGTTAACACCGTATATGTCACCGCCTCGGGCTCGGGCCTTCCGCCGCCGGTCCCTACTGCAAATGCCACGGGAAGCGCACCGTCCCTGCCGCCCCCACCACCCTCGCTGTCCGCCCCTGGCTCTGCCCTGAGCTCCAACTCTCCCGTCACCGAGGCTGGTGCATCTGGCTCGGGAGTCCCTCCCATCCCATCTGGCTCTGGAATCCCTTCGGCCCCGTCTGGTCCTCCTTCAGGACTTCCTCCTCTGCCCACCGTCAACGCCACAGGCGGTGGAGCACAAGCACCTGCGGCTTCTTCCTCGTCTGCTTCTTCTTCAGGCACCGCACTCTCTTCAAACTCACCCGTCACAGGCACGGATGGCCCATCCTCATCTGGCCTCCCCCCTCCGCCACCGCCCCCAGCCAACGGCACAGCCTTGCCCCCATCTGGTATCCCTGGCGCTCCTCCCAACGGATCGGCCACGGGACTCCCTCCTCAGCCTCCTCAGACCACCGGCTTCCCTGTAGCAGGCGGCGCCGCAGCCCCAACTGGTGGCGCTCTGAGCAGCAATCTGCCCGTGGCAACTGGCCCATCGGCGCCTTTTGGCAACACTTCTGTCTCCCAGACTACTCTGACTGTTGAGGCTACCACGATCCGAACCGTCATCTCCTGCGCACCAACTGTGACCAGCTGCCCTGCCGCGTCTGAGTCCAGTGCCATCTCGGCTCTGCCTTCCGGCGCTGTCTCGACTGTTGTCATCACCGACACAATTGCTCAGTACACCACCATCTGCCCCGTCACTGAGGCATCCTCTCTGTCTTCCTCCATCGCATCGAGCTTCTCTTCTGCCATCACGACGGTGACTGGTAAGTTTTTCCCTCTTCGAGCAGATCAATATGACTTGTCTTCATATATGCTAACACACATCCCTACCAGCGAGCGGAACTGAGTCCGTCTTCATACCTACTCCATCAGCCAGCAGCAGCAGCACCGTGGTCAACGTCCCCACCGTCGTCACCATCACTGTCAGCGGAACTCCCTCGCTGTCGTCTTCCACCGTCCAGGTCACAACCGCGGTTCCTCCCCCAAGCAACGGCGGAGTGCCCGGCAATGGCGGTGGTGAATCCGAGTCTACATCTACCCAGCTCACTGTCATCTCTGTGCCTACCACAATTCAGACTACCATCAGTGGTGTCCCTACCACAATCTCTTCGACCGTCCCAGTCACGAGTGCCCTCGCTGTCGGCGGAGGCTCAAGTGAGAACGGCGGTGGCTCCCAGAACGGCGGAGGCTCCGGCGGTAATGGTGGAAATGGAGGCAATGGAGGCAGCAATGGCAATGGTGGAAACGGTGGAAGCGGCGGCAACGGAGGCAACGGAGGCGGCGTGGTTTCATCATCCTCCTCGACCGTCGTGGTCCCAACAGTCAGCGTCGTAACAATCACCGTCTCGGGAGGCGGCGAGTCCGCCTCGACCTCCACCGGCCTGCTGACAAGCACCGTGGTCGTCCCCGTCAGCGGCGAGGCGTCCGCGACCTCCGAGGTCAGCCCGGAGCAGCCCTCCGAGACCGTCGAGACGGTGCTGCCCACGCAGAGCGTCGTCACGGTCACCGTCGGCGGCAACCAGACCGTGTCGACCTCGAGCGGCCAGGTCACCAGCACCGTCGTCGTCCCCGCGACTACCACCCCGCAGGTCACGCAGACCGTCTTCGTGACTGCCACTGGCGGCGGTGGTGGCGCCGGTGGGCAGTGCTCTGCCGTCACTGTTACGCAGACTGTCTGCGCTGTTGATGGCGTGTGCCCTACTGGTGCTTCCAAGCTGTAGGAACATACCGTCAGTCTCATTTCTGAGACAACGGTGCCGTACACGGATAACTGGTGATCTTCATTTCTTGGGATGAGTCGGTGTTTGGGAATTTTCGGTTCTGACTTCGGCAAAGATGATGTGCTTTGATTCAAAAAGCCCCGGAGGCTTCTCCATTGCTTTTGAGGAGGCCAAAAATTCAAATCAAGAGACAAAAAAGAGAAGGGATTCATTTCAGGTGGCTTGGATGTTTGCATGGTTCACATTTGGTTTCGGCTATCATGATGTATAGATTGATGACTTTCTCTTCTCTCGAAGGTGAACAGAATATCACATTTGACCAAGTTCTTTTCGAAACATTGTCCCATTTGTTCCATTGACACTTTCATGCTATTGACTGATGAGATACAAATTAGAAACCAGAATCCACAGGCGGACTTGGGAGCTGTAGTGTTTGCTATATGGTGGGTTGTAACCGTCAGTGGGTACCCTGGCACCAGATGAATGGTGCAATTTGCTTCAGGAGCTCAGAACCAAGCCCATCAGTTGCCAGACAACATGAAATCTTATCAGGTGGGATGTAACTGAAATCGGTAAGTAGCAATATTTTGGAACTCTTAGCAAGACTGGAATTGGGTCTTCAGACATACAATAATATACTTGCACCGTGTATCTCGCTATAACCTTGGAGACAAGCTGCGCACAAGCCGACGGTTCCTCATCGATCTGGATCCGAGCCATCCAAGTTCTCATGATCATCTATCTATAGATGGGCCCTGTGATCGTCCCAGATAACAGCCTGCCTAGCGCCGGCTTCTTCGACGTTTATGAATTGCTTGTAAAAGTCCAGACACTCTGGATTGATCACCGTCGGGCTCACTTTCACATCTCTTCCGCTCACAATATCTTTCACCAGGGTCTCAACCTTCTTACCGTTCATCGTGTGCGGAATACTGGGGACCTGAAACATGAACTTGGGCACATGATGTGGGCTCAGTCTGGACCGAATTGCCTCACCAAGCCTTTGCGCAACTGCCCGGTTAAGCTTCCGGCCCTCGGCCATTTGCACGAAGAGTATTACTGACTCATCCAAGTCTGTCTCTCTGCGTTGCCCAACACACACACTGTCAGCAATCTCCGGTTCCTGAGCAACGATACTGTATATCTCGGCGGATCCGAAGCGGATGCCACCAGGATTCAGCACACCGTCTGACCGGCCGTGGACCAAGAATCCGCCAGTCGCTGGATTCTTGGACACAAAATCACCCTGGTTCCAAACTGGCCGGCCATGAAGTTGCTCCTGTCCTTGTGAATGCTTTACTCCCGGATACTTGGTAAAGTACGACTTTTTGTACTTGTCGCCTGGCTGGTCGGCCCACATGAACACGGGCTCACTCGGCCATGTCTGCTTACACACGAGCTCGCCCGGGCTTCCAGTATCCTGGATCGAAACATGAGCGTCTGCGTCCATGTCGAACACGTCTACGGCCATGCCCAAACTGGGAGCCTGAATTTCACCCGCGTGTATTGGCAGGGTAGCTGCTCCGGTGATGAGTGCACAGGCGAGATCTGTGCCGCCACAGGTGGAATTCAGAAAGACATTAGGGGGGAAGCCCTGGTCGTAGAACCACTCCGCCACGTCGGGGGAAAGGATGCTTCCGGTGGACACAACGGTGCGTAAACTTGTCAGGTCAAGCCGTTCCCTCGGATTGATGGCCTGGTCTTTCAGAAGGGACAGAAACTTGGCCGAAGTTCCAAACACATTGACCTTCAGCTTTGCCACTAACCTGAGCAGCACCAGGGGATCCGGTGTGAGTGGGGACCCGTCATAGACGACCACTTTGCCCCCGAATGACAGCGATGCCAAGACGAACGCCCACATGATCCACGCAGTAGTCGAGTATTGTAAGAGTGTGTCGCCCTTCCGAACGTCGTAGCTGAAATATCCATCTTTACTTGCCGAGACCAGGAGTCCACCGGCGCTGTGTACAATGCATTTTGGCGGGCCTGTCGTCCCGGATGAGTAAACGATGAAGCCAGGATGGTTGAAAGGTAGCTGACGGAAGCTGAGCTTCGTATTCGTGGCACCCTGGGCTAGAAATTCGTCCCAGCCGATGAGCTTGGGATGAGACAGACTCGACTTTGTGAGAGGCTTGAGACCACTTTCGTGGCCTCCCAACCCCCCAACGACGACCACGGCCTCGAGCTTTGATGTGTCCTGGGCCAATTCCTTGGCCCAAGATAAATGCTTAGTGAGAAGATGCCGGAGCTTGCCGTTGTACATGGTCTCATTTTCACAAACCACCATCTTCGGCCGTATCTGTTTGAGCCGGCTCAGAACTGCATCCACACCCATGTCGGGAGATGAGCTGGACCAGATAGCTCCCAGCGATAATGCTGCCAGGCAGGTTACGATGGTCTCGAGTCGATTGGAAATGACTGCAGCGACCCTATCTCCAGTCTTGATACCACATGATACCATGGCGCTGGCAGTTCGAGAGACATGACCGTGCAGCTCCTTCCATGTAACATTTCGCACCTTTGTCTCTCCCTCAGAGGCCACGTATAAAATAATTTCGTCAGGCTTGTAGTTGGTGAAGATGTTTTCTGCAAAATTCATCTTGACACTAGGAAAGAAAGCCGGGGGTGGGTACATGGGAGGCAATTCAGTGCGCCACTGTTGTTCGGACTTGTTCATCAGATACTATTCTCTTAAATATTGGGGATCCCATCATCAGAGCCCTATCAAGTATTCTTACCTTGTCTTCGAATGTGATTCGGGGAGCGTGATCAAACTTGATCCCCATAAATTGGACAAGCTCCAACCAGAACAGAGGTGCTGTTTTTGGTCCCGTGGACCACTCCCAAAGAGACGTGTAATTGTGAATATTCACACCATACTTGGCATTTACTCTTTCTGTGAATTGCTGCAAAGCCTGGCCTGAATACGGCAAAGGCGTCCAGAGAAGTCGAGGCGTTCCTGCCTTTGCCATAATTTTTGTTGACAACCTAATGTAGTCTAGGTTTGGTTGTTTCCATGTGAGAGAAGAGACAGCTTGTGAGGGTGTGTGTGAAGAGCTATCACAATACTCAAATGTGCATAAATTGGACTCAGATGTGCATACCAGGGTGACCATGCACGTGAAGTAGAATTGAGTACTAAGAGTTAGACAATATGCACCACACAGAGAGACTAAGCAGTCTAGTTGCAAAGAATTGCGATTCTGCCGCACGTTGTTCTGACTGGTGCACCTCAAGCCGATCCAGCCGATCCAGCCTCGGCGTGCTTGGGGATGCACCGTCCGGCCGGCCGCGGAACGATGCAGCTCCGCGGCCCGGGGGAGTCCCGCGGCCCGCAATGGCGAAAGTGTTACAAGCAATACCCTTGCTTGACTCCAGATGATGCGCTCAGCTTCAATTGTCATACTGTGTCTAGGCCACTGCTAATTTCGAAACAAGATAGTCTACTGATGTCAATGTTTCTTACCATTGAGATACAATATGGATTCTGCAGAGTGGCCATCAGTCGCGGAAGTTCCCCAAGCCGCTCGGCAGCTCGTTGGAAGATTTTTCTCTCTCCTAGATAACGACGGTTCTGATGTAGGAGATATTCTGGCTGATGAGATATTTACCGCGGACGCTGTGGCGTATTTTGGTGGACAGCCGTCCACAGGATCAGAAGGTAGTGTTACTGAATTTCAATGGGATATGTTGCGAACTTGTATGTCGGCAAGCTTAGCAATAACTATGATGCCAGAAATCCGCGTCTCTCGCACCAATGCTTGGGAGAAGATCGAGACTCGAAGACACAAGGTGCTCAGAGTATACGTCACCGACTCCGACGCCAGCGATCTGCTGTTCATAGCCCATGTCGCTATGGGATTGCGAAATGGAAAGCAGGTCGACGGGCAGTTCGTGGGCCGCCTGGTCATCGCAGATCCACAGACGTCCAGTCCTAGGCTGCGACTTTATCAAGTGTGGGGAGTATGTCAGCAACCCAATTTCTGTTACTATCAACTGTTTACTGAAAGCCGGAATAGGACTCTTCGGCGCTAGTCAAAGCGTTGCAGTCTTGACATCGAGATCTTGTGTGATTGAAAAGTCAGATCCATTGATTAGAAATATTTGAATGAATCTTTTCGTACTCTCTACCACAATCTATGGTTCAATTTTAGCCGTCAAAGTCTTATTGAGTGGATTATTGATTCAGTCTCAGATGATTCATCCCAATGAGGATTGTTGCGGAAATCTTGTGTTGTTCTCTAGGCGATTACGTTATATCTGAGCACATGTAGAAAGTATAAGAAGCTGTAGTACATGTAGCAGTCGGCCCGGGGATCCATCTGGTGCTATTCGAGGTCACCCACCCTCGGGCCTTCGGAGCCAAAGAGCCGTGACACCAATACAAAATGACGAATATCAATACTGACGAGCTGTTGCTCTTTTCAAGATACCAACTCGACACTCAATACTTACTGTTAACCACCCACACCCACTAGAAATCAAGACCAGACCACCCCAAAAATGACCACTAGCGCATCACCAGAGAAGGTTTTGTCTCCGGCAGGACTGGCTCACGTTGTCCTCCAAACCTCACAGTTCGCGCCAATGGTTGCATTTTACAAGGCCTTCCTAGGAGCACACGCGACATACGAGAACGAGTTTCTGTCGTTCCTGACATATGATGAGGAGCATCACCGGGTGGCTATTGTGAGCAGCTTTTGGGGACAGTCCTCATCACTTTGAGAAGATATCCCACCCATCTGTTGCCTCTGTCTCAAAGAAGTTATCAGTCTTGGGGGATTGAGACAGGCTATCGCTCTACTATGGCATTTTCCTTCGCGCGTTCGTTTCGACTTTGCTGTGATGGTCGAGAGGCTGACTCTGAATGGTGCAGGCGAACATCCCTTCAACCACGCGAAAGGTTCCGACATCAGCTGGCCTGGCCCATCTAGCCTTCTCGTTTCGATCATTAAAAGATCTTCTGTTGGCCTATAGTCAGCGAAAGGCTCGAGGGATCACACCAATATGGGCGGTTAACCATGGCCCCACAACGAGCATCTACTATCAAGACCCTGATGGTAACCAGATAGAGACCCAGGTGGATAATTTCGAAACGGTCGACCAGGCAAACACATTTATGAATAGCCCGGAGTTCGCGGAGAATCCCATTGGGGTCGACTTCGACCCAGAGGAGCTTATTAGAAGCGTGGAGAATGGCGAGGATGAGTGGAACCTAAGGAAAAGACCCTGTATTGGACCTCGAGGAGTAGAGGGAATCCCGGTACCTCCTGAGCCCAACATCCGTGAGACATATGATATCATCACGGCTTAAATGGAACGATAATGGGCATTGTGAGAGATCCGCACACGATCTTGTATTTCAAGAGCACAGATATCGTTACGAAGGAGCATTTTGGGAACACTAGTCTGGCTGGAACTACCTGGGCGGCTCTTCACCTCCGAGTCAAATGCAGACAGTGGAAACAGACGAAGTCGGCAACCTCCGACTCGAAAGAATTGAACAGCGCACTATGCATGACTATCAAAATAAAATATCTTGTGAATCGTCTCGTACGCAATGTAGCATTGGTCTCCCAGCCTATTTAATGGCCTCAATAGACAAATCCGCAACAATGATAGCGGGTCCAGACACCCAAATCGTTGTTAGAAATCCTCCGACGCCGCACCCGCGGTCCGGAGATATTTCGCTGTAGCCGCCTACGTGCCCGGAATCTACGTGTCTGGAAACTTTGCTCCGATGCCCAGTCAACATTTCTAATAATGTTTTTCCGCCTCGTCACAAACAGGTAAAGTGAGAGAACTTCATCGCGTCTTGCTCTCCCTGCCTTGCTCACACGATAATCCGAAGCTCCCACACAATTATCAGAAATTCGTCATTCTTTTGATCATGGACTCTTGGAAGAAGGAGGTCAGTTCATCCGATTACATCCGGAAAGAATTTATAGCTAACACGTGGTGGTGCAGACTGACTGGACCACAATTGAGGCACTCCATGCGGATCTGCCCCATCCACCAACAAAGGTGAGCTCCAGTGCTCATAATCGTGTCCAACATGAGATACATCATTCCTGGGATTTCAACTCACCAAATCTCAGTACCATGATCCAGCTCTCACATCCGTAGAGCAGGAGATCCTTGACTGGTACAAGAGATTTGGCAACTTCCTGAATGTGGTTGCGCACTCAGATCCCGCACCTGGCAAAGCTTTCTTCGAGATGCAGGACTACTCCATCTTCGACCTGATGGGCATGGTCAAGCGGCCGGATCTTGGACCGCACTACGACCACATCACGCCATATCTCGGCAAGACGAACCAGTCATTCAGAGACGTCGAAATCGTCGCTGTGACGCCGGCTTTTGGGTACATTACAGCATTCCAGCGCGTCCATGGGAAGGCGACTGATGAAAACGCCTACGATATCACTTTCCGGTCTACGTCCTTGGTGAGGAAAATTGATGGGGTCTGGAAGCTGGTACACGAGCACTATTCTTTCCCGGTGGACATGGCGACAAAGGTGGCGGATTTTACTAGCTCCCAGAAGATTTCTGACAATGTGGAATTTCAGAAAAAGTGAGCCGTTGTTTTTCTCTTGTATTTAAATTATTGCCTCCTTCAACAGCAATACCGGAATGCGGAGGCGCACAGCATCGAAAAGAAGAACAGTGGAAGACAAATTGATTCTCATGTAAATAACTACCAATTCAAAGGTTCAAACAACTATTCCTCACTCAAGCTTTCTGCCAGAATATCGAAACGTACAAATTGCTAAGGCCCGATGTTGCCAATTCGACCCGACCATCAAATCAACCTCGCCAACGCTACATTCGACACTTTTCCACTGCCACATTACTCCTTCAAGGGTTTTCCTTTTCCATTCAAATGGATTGAGCGATGTGCTGGCAGCTGAAAGGACATGATCCAGACCCCGGTGATTAGAAGAAAGACGGTGGTGATGCCAGCGGGATACGTGACAGCGTATCCTATGTCTGTGCTGAGTGCAATCCACATGGGATAGGCGAATGTGGCGTGTGACATTCCATACGATGATGCAGACACGGCCGCCAAAGCACACACGGTCCACCCTGTCAGGTACGGACTAATCAAGTTGGCAATGGTGGCGCCAACGATTGGGGAAATGGCGTTGATGCAGGGGAACCATAGTGGAAAACCGTATACTTGGAAGGGTTGGTGTCCATAGTATGTGTAGATGCCGAAGTGGAGGGGCGGATACTCGAGGACCATATTGATGACAATGTACTTGGCCCAAAGTCTCCATAGATCCGACCTTGTTGTTTTCGGATCCCGTAGGACAGAGAGACACCAGTACCCCATGCCGCCCACAAACCAGCCGTAGTTCAGAGGCACAAAGACGGGGATTTCCCGGCCCATCCACTTGTACCCGACGATCTGGCCCTCTGACGGGAAGTAGCAGCCTCCCAGGACGTCGACAATGGCTTCGAATGACGAGGCGACGAAGCCACCGAGAAACATAAGGAATGCAGACGGTTCGCCGTCTCGGAACATCTTGCGCACCGCAAATATGAGGTATGGAATGGCAGGAAGGTCGGCGAGGAGGGTGAAAATAACTTGTGTTTGGTATGGCATGACCATGTCAGCCGGTGGGCGGCTCGTAGTGCCAGGGACGAACATCGTGAGTTTCAATCTTGGTGGCTGTCTTGGATGGAAGTGGCACAAAGCAAAGCCCAAGGAAATCAAAGGCTACAAAGCGTATTTCTCGTACCAGACTACCTGGGTACCAAGGCAAGGGCCAGTGCAATAGACAGATAAATATATGGGGTCTCCCTCTATCGACATGCTCGATCTGGATACATGCATCTAACATGGGCCCTCAAGGTTTGATTGATAATATTCCAGCTACATTGTCGCTGAGTCGAGAATAACGGTGCTCCAATATGGAGTCCCGGCCCCAGGCTCTCCGTTAGAGTTCGCCAGGTCAGGTGCCCGGTCTATAAATCAGATCGGCCCGCGGAGGGCCGGTACGTGCTCTTGCCCGCCATCCGGCCCCGAAGATTGCATGTACTTCGTTTCTTGCATGCGACTCTTGCTTCAAAGCAGATTGATTGTATTAACACGGCCAAATTATTGCAACAAAGGGACTTAATGTTGTCAGAATACCCCTGCAGGACAACAACCTGGGCAAACCCAGACATTGTTAATTGCCGGCCGTGAACGAGCCCTTTAAGATGTCTCTCATAGCCTTTGCATAGCTTGGGGTTGCCCACGTTGAGAAGGGCCGATCAACACTGATTCCACGAAAATTAACCCACGATTCATCACGAAGCTCGTTTCAATTCAGATTGTGCCAAAAGCTATGGGTCCCAACATTTCGAGCCTCCCCCCCGAAGCCTGGTTGCGCAGTGTTGCGGCCAATTACAGGTCCGCTCCGGTTGTAATGGTGAGTATTGAACTCGGCTGTTAGAAATGTGGCCCAAGTTTACAGCAATCTGACATCTTTCATAGCTACTCCTGATTATGTTGCCTCTCGTTTACGGGCTGATCAGTTACGACAAGAGGAGAAAATTCCTACCGCCTGGCCCAAGGGGCTACCCGTTCATCGGAAATCTTTTGGCATTTTCGGATGCAAACAAGTTGCCGCAAGTCCTCTCGGAATGGGCCGCAAAGTACGGGGATATCACGTACTCCAGAATAGGCGTCTCGGACTGGATATTTATCAACAGTCCTGTTATTGCCAAAGAGCTGATGGACAAACGAGGATCCAAGTACTCTGATCGTCCGTTCATGCCCATGGCATTCCATGCAACCTCAAACCAGAACAGAATCATATTTATGCCATATGGAGAAAAGTGGCGACGCCTGCGTTCAATCAGCCAGGCTGCACTCAGCATTACCGTGTCCGCTACGTACAAGCCCATCCAGGATTTCGAATCGAAACAAGTGCTGTACGACTTCTTGCATGCCAAGGATGATCAGGCATTTTTCGATATCAACCGCAGGTACTCTGCCAGCACAGTTATGACTGCGACATACGGACACCGGGTGGCCGACTGGAATGACCCAATTGTGTCAAGGATCTACACGGTACTCGAGCACTTCAGCCAGATGGCGGAACCAGGAGCCTGGCTCGTGGACTCGTTCCCATTCCTCGTCAACCTGCCATCTTGGATGGTTCAAAATTGGTGGAAGGTTGGAAGACGCTGGTTTGAGTATGACTCAAAGGTCTATCTGGACCTGTACCACGACCTCGTCGACAAGATCAGGACGGGCGAAGCGCCTGATTGCTTCATCCGCGACATGTATGAGGGTATGCAGGGGAATCCCAGCAAAGGCGCAATAAGTGACGAGCTCGCCTCCTACGCAGCTGGTTCACTTGTCGAGGCAGGAAGCGAGTCGACTTCGACAGTCATAAATGCATGGATCATGGCGTGTCAACTGTTTCCGGATGTTGTCCGGGTTGCGCAAAAAGAACTTGACGAGGTGATAGGGCCCGACAGGATGCCTACTTTTGATGACGAAGACCGACTGCCTTATATACGCGCCATGGTGAAGGAGACACTTCGCTGGTGGCCCATCACCAAGTCAGGAATGCCCCATTCCGTATCCGAAGATGACTGGTACGGAGGCTATTTCATCCCTAAAGGTAGTGTTGTCGTTGTGAATTGGTGGTAAGTCACATGGCCGCTCAAGAAAGAAACGAAGACTAATCCGTACAAGGGCCATACATTTCGATGAGAGTCGATGGGATGACGCCCACGTCTTCAATCCCAGCCGTTTCCTGGACGACCCTCACACCACGGCCGAGTGCGTCAATCTGGCGGACGCGACAAAACGCGATCACTACGCTTACGGCTCGGGGAGACGGATCTGTACAGGTATGCATCTGGCACAGAACTCCCTATTCATCAACATGGCGCGGACTCTGTGGGCTTTCAACATCAAGCGTGCGACCGGGCCGGATGGTCAAGAATTAGAGCCTGTGGTACAGTCTGAGCCTGGTTTCATCAATTCGCCTGTGAAATTTCGTGCAGTCTTGGAACCTAGGAGTCAGAGTCATGCTCAAATAGTGGAGAAAATGTGGCTAGACGCAAAAGCGTCCGGCGTCGATTGGTCAAGGAAAAAGAAGTTTTCTCGCTCAGGTGTCTGAGAGGACGGAACGTGGAAAGACCAATTACACGACATGAATTATCCCGGGAACGATTCTTGAGACTAGGAAGCCATCAGAGATCCTTTTTATATAGTCACTTCATGTGAACTGTGTCGAGCCACTTGCGCGGAGCAACGTAACAGGAGTCACAGAGAACGGAGGGCGAAGGCAATGAGTTAAAAGACACAAGGAATAAAAAGTTTACTTCTGAAATTCGCCCATATTCTCCAACTTGTAGTCATCGATCTGTGTCGTAACGCTAGCTCCGGTCATCGTGAAAGCTGCGGGTATTTTGTCCGTGCTGTGCATGCTGTCCGAATCAACAGCCGCGTAGTGGTAGCCAACGGCAGTCTCGACAATGCGGCTCGCTTGTGTTGTGTCCTTGATTGGATCACCCCTCCAAGCCACATGACCATCGGGGCGGATCAGTACAAGCGGCCTTTCCCACAGCTTTGCTGCCTGATCCTCATCATGAATATTGACATGGCTCATCGGCACCCCACAAGCCTGTGCTGCATCGAGGAGAAGCTGACCGCCGCTTTCTCTATCGGCTAAGCCCGCGGATGTACTGAACTCCATCAGAGTGAATTCTTTCCCAAACTTGTCGAAAATGGCAGAGCCATCTGTGAGGAATATATTTGGCGGGCGACCTCCGGGCCAAGTAGTAGGTGTGTAAGTGTGGGCATCCCAAGGAGGTTGAACTTCGTCTCGATCAGCACGACCATTTGGGAATGCGATAATTTCCGACCTGTATCGGTAGCCCATCTCAATACCTAGATCCGTGTTCTCTCCGTCATTAGCCTGGTAGTGCATGTGAACCTGCTCCTTCAGCCGTCGCCTCTCGTCAGAGCCCTCCATTTTGAGTTCCGACGGGCTTGCATCGGCGAGAAATGCCACGGCCTGCATGTGTACGCTCATGTGGACACCTGATCGCTCCACATTGGTGATGGCAACGGGCCGGCGCTCCTGCTCATACGAATATAACAGCCCTTGGCGTCCCCACCCCTTGATGACGGCGGCGAGCTTCCAGCTGATGTCGAACGCGTCGCCAAGCCCGGTATTCATGCCGTAGCCACCCGTGGGAACGTTCTGATGTGCTGAGTCTCCCGCAAGGAACACCCGCATCTTGGGCCCGGAGAAGCTGCGGGAGACTGCGATACTCGGCCGGTAGGTGGACCGCACCAGGATTTCGTCGATGGATATGCGGTACGGTTCGCCGAGTCCACCCAACAGTTTGTACACGGCTTCCTCTGATGAAATCGTCGCCGGGTCAGTCCCGGAAGGAATGGGCACATGGACGGTAAATATCTAATCTCGAATCAGAATGTGTAGAAATCAAGTGTGCTGAGGAACTCACTTCGTGCGAATCCTGCGAGATTACTGCGCCTCCAAATTCCCCGTTCTTGAGTATGAACAAGTGCCAGAAAACGCCCTGCTTAAACAACTTTTTCGAATCGCGTGACTTGAAGTGAATAAGGAGAAATGACCCCGGACTGAACACTCTTTTTCTTAGCATCGGATTTATGAGTACGTGGATCTCGGATCACTTACACAGGCCCTCCATCAAGCGGTATACCGAGCGACCGCCGACAACGACTCGAAGCTCCATCGCATGCGACTGCGTATCTTGCCTTGATGCGACGGGTTCTTAATTCGGTTCCACATGGTCTGCAAATTTCGGCCTCTACTCCTTCGACCGTCTCTGCAATGGCGTCCAGTCTCCAGCCAAACCGAACATCGATCAGAGGATCAGCCTCGCACTTCCTCTTCATCCATGCCTCGAAGACCTCCTGAGACAATCGCTGATACGGTTCGAGAGGCTGCGTGCCATCATTGCGTGACTTGATTGCCTCTCGGAACTTATCGACTGAAGGATGGACCCATGCGGTCAGAGGTGCAGCTGAGCCGAGCCCAGTTGACATGAGAACATCGTAAGGGGTCTCTAGTGGCACACCTAGAGCAACGGAAGTTTTGTCTTAGCATCCAATGGTGTTCATCCAGCTGCTCAGTAAACATCCTGTATGATATGTTTTACCTTGACGGCGAAGCTCCTCGGCCAGGTTCAGTTTCCGAAAGAACTCCATGGACCGGGCGTTGGTCAGATCCATCTTGGGCCATCTTTCGACGACGGTCAGTATGTTTTCTTCACCTGTTCTAACAGTTCCCTCATTCGGGTGCCACTTTGGCGGATCCTGGTGGCTTGCTGCGTGCGTGCATACCTTGTAGTCTCCAAGTTTCTCTCAAGGATTACCGACGGAACGCCGTAGAATGCGAGTACAACAGCCGTCAGAAGACCAACCGGACCTCCTCCAACAATCAAGACACAGTCATCCGCCAGAATCTCTTCTGCCTCTGTTTGCGAGCCACCTTCAGCCGCTACTCGATCCTCGGCCATTTTGGCAGCACGACAGGTGAAGATGGTCCCGCTTCTGTGGACTTTGAGACCTCAAATCTGTGTGATCTCGGACGCAGCGACTAGAGCCTGTCTCGGGACGGTGATAGCCTGTCGACTGCAACAAATATGCGGTGGATTGAATGAAAGTCAGCGACCTGCAGGCCCCGCAGGAAATATTTTGATCCGGATGTACCATACTGAATTCCCCCTCCTCACTTCCGTGGGGAAGAACAGCAAAAGTTCCGACCTGGCCGAAACGCAGGATCCGGCAGCTTACATGGCCTCAGGTGCCATAGACGTGCATGCGGTTCAGTCCGAAGCTAAATTTACGACAACATAACGGCTTCCGATGTTTCATAGATTCCCATTACGGGTGACACGACCGTGATTCTTTCAAACTGACTAGATTTCTAGCAAGACAGCACAAGGGCACACCTTCCACCTTTGATGGCTTCGAATGGCACTGTTGTCGGATCTAGCTGTCCAGGAGCTTCCCCCGCTCTCCCTCCGTCGCCTTGAGGATCGGAGCCAGTATGCTCTTGATCATTTCCGGCGGCGCAGTAGTGCCCCCGCCATCTTCCTTGTCCTCCATGCCCGCAGGGGGCGAGATATTCCATTCCGGAATGACCCGAGTCCCTCCCATTTTAGATATCTCGAAGATAGCTCCGCCAGGAATCTCAGCCGATTCAATCACCTCGCTGATGGCGGCCGCCAACGCCTCGGCCGTAAGGGAAATTTCGTCCGAGACCCCCCAGCGAGCACCGGCGCCTGGGGTGCCTTCCGTCCAAAGAGGTGTCATCACAACGCTGCCCCGAATTTATTTAGCACCATCTGAACACACGGATGGCCATAGAGAGCCGAGGGACAAGACGTACCCTGAGCAGACGGAGACTACCTTGACGCCCTGGAGCTCCTCAGCATCGCCCAAGCTCCGGGTGAAGCCCACGAGTGCGTGCTTGGTCGCGGTATAAAGGGGCGAGGAATAATTCTTGGAATATCCGGCTATAGATGACACAAGAACCACGACGCCCTTCTTGTTTCTTCCAAGAAGAGCGCGCATGGCAAGACGGGTGAGCTTGATCTGCGGGTTACTTGGAATCAGCCTAGAGTCTGCGTCTTTGAAATGCAGAAGCTGAGCTTGAAGCAGTGAAACGGCAACTGACCGGATGGTTTATGTTGATGTCAACATGAGCATAGCCATTGGCATCCAAAGGCTCCGGGTCTTCCCAGAAGTTGGAATATGGCTATGAATGTTTAGAAAGGTATGTCAGTAGCCACTTGTATTTGCCGAATTCTTTATCAATCATATGGAAAGAGAGATACAGACCGGCTCAAATACTCCAGCCGAAGCGACATAGATGTCAGGGACATCCCCCAGCTTGGCCAATGATACATCAATGATCTCTTGGAGGTCTTTCCATTTAGTGACATCACACTGCTGGAAGATGAGACTTTCGTCGGACTGGACGGCCTCCTTGGCCGCCTCTGTCAGCCGCAGGTCGGCAAGAATGACCTTTTTGGCCCCTTGCTGCCGTGCAAGGAGACCATAAGCCAGCCCGATGCCTAGTGCAAGTATCACAGTGAGCGACCCAACGGACTCACTACAGTTGAGGGGAAGCGTTGTTGAGGGAATCGAACTCCTCTGTCATTCCCCGCCTTGACTTACCTGACCCGCCACCGGTCACCGCAACGATCTTGTCTCTCACGGGGATATGTAGAGGCATGGTGTCTGACTGGAGTACCGCTGGGAAAACAAGGTTGAGAGGATTGTACTATGGTTATAATGGCGCGTATACCCTACTTTCACCCTCGTGAAACCTGCTCTGGTCAGGCTTCTTGCCGGATGGGCTTCCAAGCGTACGCTTACAGGGGA
The DNA here is from genome assembly GCA_038088545.1 of Diaporthe humulicola. Taxonomy (NCBI): domain Eukaryota; kingdom Fungi; phylum Ascomycota; class Sordariomycetes; order Diaporthales; family Diaporthaceae; genus Diaporthe; species Diaporthe humulicola. The sequence goes on along the minus strand of JBBWSL010000028.1, from coordinate 395,700 downwards.
AGGGATATGGGTGTATATGGGTTCATTTATTGCAGTTGGCAAGTCCCGAGGCCTGACCCTCAAAGGCGGCCGCAGGCTATGTAGTGGGCTGACTGCATGGCCAGCTGGCACGCTCTCGATGTGGCTAGTCTGTTCCCATTCTCGGTCCGCCATGTGACACCCTCTCCACAATTCACAATCCTGCTGAGCACAGTGTTAAGCTCAGGCTGTTCAAAGATGTTTTGAAAACAATGCTCCGGTTGCAATTTGGAAATGCTAGCACCAGTCAAACATCGTCAGCCGTGAGGTTAGCAACCTTCCAGCCGCCATATGAAGCCGGGTTGGGTGTCTCCGGCTCGGTCCGCGGAGGGAAAACAGTTGTGTCGGAGCCGAGTCTCACTTCCCCGATTGTGCCCGCCTCTGTGTCGAAAACACTGGAATACCTGTTGCACTTCAGCGGGTGGGTATCTAGTTGACAATGAATAATCCTTGTTATAGAAGACATCCGGAGTAGTCTCACCTGCATGTGCTCACTAAATCGTGACCCACATATCGAAATAGATTTCGTCTGTTGACCGTGCCCAAACTTTTCTCAGGAGCAGTCTCGATGTTACCCAATTCAGAATCTCAAGGCTTGAATGTCAAGTTGCTAGCTTGGGCCTTCTTAGGTGCCGCGGCAACACTGCTTCTTGGGCGGATACTGCAGTATGGAATGCGCACCAAAGATCTTCCACCTGGTATGAAAGGACCATAAACTGAAACATCGGGCCATTCTTGCATTGTATGCTTGGCTAACCCTCATTGCTAGGGCCGCCAACATGGCCCCTGGTAGGCAATCTGCCCCACATGCCGACCAAGAATTTCCATCTTGGATTGCAAAATTTAGCTCAACGATGTGAGTAGACGTCACTGTACGGTGGGAGCTTCGGTTGTATGAAAGTAGAGCGAGACACAGGCTAGTTGCTCTGAGAAAATGCTTACGCCTGTTACCCGTATAGATGGAAATATTACGGGCATGAAGCTAGGGGGGCAGGACATGATTCTTTTGAACGATCCTGCCGTCGTCCGAGATCTGATAGAAAAGCGGCAGACCAGTTACTCTTGTCGGCCAGATCTCTACATACGCAGCTTTGGTGATAACCTGAATATTGCGATGCGCGAGTGAGTCTTGCACACATTTCTCCCGTCCTCTTCCTACTAGATCGCAAGTCAAGTTCTGAAAAGCTGTATGAACTTACAGTTGGATAGTAACGATGAGATTTGGCGCCGACAACGAAAGATGTACCACCTCCGCCTAAATGTGAAGTCCGCAGATAGGTATCTTCCATACCAGGTAAACATTGCGCCCATAATCGTCATAGGCACAGTCATGTCTCATGTACCTCTTCTCTAGACATTCGACAGTCTACAGCTGATCAACGATCTTCTCGAGAGGCCTAATGACTGGGTGGATCATGTGCAGAGATATACTGCCAGCGTTTCAACAGCTCTGTTGTATGGATGGCGCACTCCCAAGACTGCCACTGGATATGTGAAGGACTTACTCACGGTAGGCAACGCCGTTGATTGTTCATCTCTTAATCCGGCCAACACAGAACATTGTGTCCTGTTGGAACACGTTGACTTATGCATTACAGTGGATAGAAGTAACCTCAGAAGCGGTGAACTTTAACATTGTCGACTTCTACCCCTTCCTTCGCCCGGTGTATAAAGTCTTACCGTCATGGCTTCTTTCCAGCAAACACAAGCTTCTTGAGCTACAAAGGTTGGAGAATCGCGTGTTCTACGACCTTCTCGACCGAGCTAAGATCAAGCTGGCCTCTGGAAATCCGTCACCTAGTCTGTCCACCTATCTGCGTCTAAGTTCTGATGCTTCAGCACTTTCCCATTCAATTTAGCAAGGCTGACTGGGCTCTTGGCTGTCGTTCTAAGGCTTCATCCGCGATATGCTTGAAGACAAAGACGATGACAGGCTCAACGACCGCCAGATAGCAAACAATGCCGCTCATGGTTTTGGAGCAGCCATGTAAGGGCCAATGATGCGCTCACATTCACACCTTTGTCGTCTGAACCTGCCTCATTTACACACGCTTAGGGATACGTCGGCCAACACCATCATGGGATTCATCAAGGTGTGTACTTCCGAAACCAAAACGGATCCAAGCTATTTAACTCAATTGCGCCGGGGCTAACAAACAATTTGCAACACAAGGCTATGGCATTGTTTCCGGACGTCCAAGCAAAAGCTCAAGAGGAGCTCGACAAGGTCGTTGGTGCAGATCGACTACCGTCATGGGACGACAGGCCGGATCTGCCGTATATTCGTGGAGTCGTTGAGGAGACACTGAGATGCAAGTGACTTGTAAGAACAAATGTCCCTGAGGCATGGCTGCTAATTCGTCCGGAACTTGCAGGGGCTCCCAGTCCAATCAGCGGTGCTGTGCCACACGCTGCTAAGGAAGACGATGTTTATCACGGGAGGGTCATCCGAAAAGGCTCGATCGTGATGATGAATGTAGGCCAAGCACGCCATTATTCCCTTCCTTCCAATCTCTCAATCAACGTGTTCACGAGAGCAGCGCTATCACATACAAACACTAATGAGATGGTGCAGATTTGGACCTTGAATCATGAACGATTTGAGAACCCTCGGGAGTTTTGCCCGTTAAGGCTGGATCCTGAACTGACCCTGACGGAGAACAATGCCATCAGCCAAGACTCGACAAAACGTCTTCACTTCACCTTCGGCGCAGGCCGGCGTGTCTGCCCGGGTTTCCACGTCGCCGAGAGGAATCTCTTCATGGCTATCTCACGCATCCTATGGACGTTTACCATTCAAAGGAAACATGATATCTACGGGAATGTGTTTCCCATTGACAGAGATGCGATTTACCCCGAGAATGGCTTGATCGTCAAGCCAGCAAACTTCGAGTGAGTTGAGCTATCCGTGTCCCCTCTTCAACCACAGTCAAGAATACATGTACTTGCCAAAAGCAATCTAGGAGAAATTGTTTCGCTGACTCAAATGGGTAAGATGCAAATTTGTCCCTCGACATGAGTTGAGGAAGCGTCTTGTGTTCGATGAGTGGAAAGAGGCAGAGAAACAACTCGATGCTGAAGGTAATTTCAAAGATGATTACATTAGGAAAATGTTTGGTCATGTAGATGCATAGTCGGAACATCACATTTATGCGGTCGCCAGATGCTTAGAGAGTGTATCTGGACCTATTCAAAAAAGGCGCCAGATTCCGGTGGCAAGGCAATGCATGTCAGGCGAGGTACCGAAGACATCTAGTTTCTAAACTTCATCATGTTTGTATGCCGTGTGTTGTATATATGTCGTCCCAGAGTACCATGTTTTCCTCTGCTCACAATTTTACATTCAATCATCATGATCGCTTCATGCAACGACTCTTATCTCAGTCATGCCCAAAATGTAACCTTTTCCTCCAGAGCTAGACATAATGTTCTCTGACTTAGGCGCAGGCACAACGTGAATTCCCATATACTTCACAGACACCACTTGGCTTGAGGTTTTCCGAGCCAGTCATGGAGCCTTGGATAGAATTGTAGACACGTCATCTAAATCGCGGGTGGACTCTCACCCCAAGCTCCGGTTGTGACCACACGCAAGGACTCCCAGAAGGACTTTGACGTCACTTAGATGACCCTACACCATGCTATCGAGTGCATACCTGAGACCGTTGGAAAATGCAGACTTAGGGGCAAATCGAGAAAACTAGAGGGAGAAGGAATCGAGGCGTGCGGAGCCCGGGGTAAAGCTGAGACCCGGCCCCGTGGCCTAGACTGAATTCACACAGTGAAGCTTCCGCGGACGGGAAGGCCAGCTACTTGTAAGCAGCAACATCGCTCCAACGAAGAGGGAGAGGTTAACTCATCGAACGCATGTATCACGATAAGATTGTGAATTATAAGGTCAGTCACATATGTTCCTAATTTAGTTTGACTATTACCTACGAGGAATATCTACTTTCGTCGACATCATGACTGGATTTCCGAAGTTGGAGCCCGCCTTCACATCGCGCATTTATCCGGCAGACCGTCTATCCGTCGGTAAGACTCTCTCCACTGGCTGGCGCCGAGTCTGGTAACAAGCCTCACTTAACTTTGCACAGGAAGCTCTTCCAAGGGTCCCGTACTGGATGTTGTAGTATGTTGCGGCCCGCTGCATCACTTCTCTTGTTCCGGTAGGAGCTAGTCCCGTGGAAGATTTGTCTAATGTTTTCCGCCGGGGTTCCGGCCCACACAGCCCATCACCCGTGGCACCTTCGTCAGCGAGCCGGGCTTCCCGATCCCACTCGATGCCGAATTCACGTTCGGGTCAGACTACGTGAGGCTCGACCACTCACAAACGCACGCCCGAATCGATGTCAAGGCTGTCTTGAAGTGAGTGACCCAAAGCGGTGGTAGACCCACCAGTATTTGCCTTGACATCATGATAGACCGTCAGGGCTAATTCATCTTCAAATTCGGTCCAGGAACAAGGATGGTGCTTTGATATCGTATACCTACACCGGCGTGGTCAAGGTGACTCCTGAGTTCATGCTCATTTTTACGGATGACCCAAAGGCACAGACTACATCCTACGGAAACGCGATCTCACACATCTCCTTTGAAACAGGTTCCGAGTCGCTAAGTGGGCTTGAGCGAAGTCTATTTGTTGGGAGTGCGCACTTTGTAGTGACAGAGAATGGGAGGTACTTTATTGAGACCAAAATCAGCAGAGTCGTCGGGTAAGACGGCCGGTGTGGTCAGTGAAGATTCAAAGTTGGCGCGAGGCAGGACAGATAGAATACCTAATTGTGACTAACCAAGTACATCTAAAATTTGCAAAGCTGTTGGACAGACTTGATTAGAAATGTGAACGTCTAAAGGGCTATTATTTGACAGGCAGCACCCCATGGTGCTCTCAGCTTTGAATCATCTATTGCTACTTGATGGGGCTTCCCTGCCCATGCGTATCGATGCAGTGACTTACTAACCTTAATCATTGAGATAGGATGTTGTTCTGGATCATGGCGGTCCAGTCGATGATTTCTAATCAGGGAAGGTCTCGAGTTCACACAGTGAGCGCGGTGAGTAACTCCGCGGTCCCCGGCCTCCAGCGTCCACTTTCCGGCAAGACAGCCCGCGGGTCTGGAAGCTCTACCCATCATCACTCACAGAAGAAATAGTTGGACACCCATAGCATAATTCGTGCACACAAAATAGCCTTCTCTGTTTGTTTCAGGTAGCCTTTGGCCCAGGATTGGTTCATTCCGTAACATCGCAATGGATATCATGGCGCCGATTTTCAGAAGACTTGTCCGATTCCGTAGCCCCGAGGGCCAATTTCTCTACGGCGAGGCACCAGATGGGGATGAATTAATTGGGCAGACAGTCTCGGTGTACGAAGGTTCGAGTCCGTGGGATCCGGGCCTAAGATACAACGGACAGAGTGCTGAGATCGCGGAGGTGAGGGAAAGGCCACCTGACTGAGAAGGCTGGCAGTACTACGAGGAGCTGTATTGACACTTGATACAGATTCTTTGTCCTATTCCGTCGACACCAATTATCTATGGGATTGGTCTCAACTACAAGACACATATCTCCGAAGGCAACATGCCTACCCCCAAATACCCGACAATTTTTACGAAACCACAGGACGCTCTCAACGGTCCATTCTCGGACGTGGTCATCGGAAAGTCCTGCCAAAACATGGACTACGAGGGCGAGTTGGTAGTCGTAGTGGGCCAGGACTGCAAGAACCTGGTCTCACGGGATGAGGCTCTGTCTAAGGTGCTTGGCTACACCGTGGGCAACGACGTCAGCAGCCGCTGGTGGCAGATACCTCAGCACTGCGGAGGCCAGCACGGCTTCGCCAAGAGCTTCGACGGCTTCGCGCCCGTCGGGCCGGTGTTGGCTGCTCCGGCGGCGGTTGGTGGTCACACCGGGCTCGGGGACCAGATGCTTGTCACCAAGGTCAACGGCGAGGACAGGCAGCGGTCGCGCTTGGACGACCTTCTGTTCGATTCAGCGGAGCTTCTTGTCCATCTTGCCAAGGACAGAACTATACGAGCGGGTACACTTATAATGACTGGTACACCTAGCGGCGTGGGATATTTCATGAAGCCCCCGGGGTGGCTGGGCCACGGTGACGTGGTTGAGGTGCACATTTCGGGGATAGGGACCATCAGGAACATGTTTGTGGTGGAGAAGTAAACCATAAGAGAAGCCAACTCATACTGCTTAATACCATTTTTGTGTTTAACTCGAGAGATTAGATGCTACTTGACGTGTATTCGTGATTTGACTGGAAACAGTTTGACACCCTCTTCATCATCAACCACCTTCTCCTGCTGATCAGCCAGCCACTCCGAGGATCTCATCAACAACACCAGGCTTCATGTAGCTCGGCATATCAGCATTGCACTCTCCAATCACGCCCAGCCAGTTCATCGGCAGGTGATACATAAAGATAACCGCAGCGGCGCAGAACCCAAAGACAGCAAATGTCCGCACGGCGTCGTGCAGTTTCGGATGCCACGCATCATAGCCCCTCTCGATGGGCGAGATCCCGTTGTCGAACCACTTCAACCTGACCGCCGTGTGAAGGACCCCGAGGCTGGCCACGAATACGGACTCGTATATGGGGAACTGATGCACCTTCCCGGGGAACAATGTCAGCGGGCAGTACGTCTTTGCAAAGCCGTATGCGTGGGTGATTCGGATGGCTGCGTTCTCGATGGCAAAGTCGGCGACGAACTCGATGCACCAGATGATGGTGAGCACACCCGCGTTGGTCAGGGTTGGGAATTGGCGCTTGATGGGCTTCCACAGGGCGCAGCCGAGGATACCGAAGCCCTCGCAGAAATAGACATACATGGCCGGGCCAAAAAGGAGGTTCTCGGCGTACCGGCTCGAGGCCTTCGGGGAGTGGAAGGGGAAGAATCGAACCCAGACGCCACGGTTAATACCGTGCGCATTCCACATGAATAAATACTGCTGGCAGTTGAGCAAGCTGTCGGCTCCGAAGGCCACCAGGCCGCCGAGGATCTGGCGCCCGTCCGTCGTGTACTGTCCGCGCTCGCTGGTTCGCTTAAACCGCCGCAGGTAGGGAAACAGCGGCACAAGGAGGCAAAACCAGGCCAGGGCAAACAGGACCGCCATGTTTAGGGCCTCGAATATGCGTAGCGCGACCAGGCGCCATGAGGCTATCTCATCTGGTCCAAGGATTGGGGCCGGAGTGAAATCGGTTCCCGATGCAAACCAGCGAAGCAGGCCCTGGATCCACATGACAGTGAATCCCAGACCGAAAACCGCAAAGGCCGATGCGGTGCCATCTCTAGCTTGCAGTTTGGCCTTCGCGGGGCTGGCACCGCCGAGAAGCGGACTGTTCTCAGAGTAGTCGTCTCTGTTGATAGGACTGGGGAGGTATGAGGCCATAGTGGCTTGTCTGTTCTTTGTGCACGGTAATCGGGTATAGTGGAGATTGTTGATCTGAGAGTTGCGTATTGGTCCAAATGATAGACATGGCAGGGCAATATTGCCTAATGCCTTGTATCAGTTAACCCTGCCTACTTTATCATTAGATGTGAATCCTTGCCACATAGGTAAACTTTTCCCAGCAAGTTAGGAATCCGCGGAGCTGGCTGGCAGTGTTTTCCGCGGAACCGGGTGAGTCTGACCCCCAGGAATGGTTGTGAAACACAGTCCCTCGAACGCATCCCTCAAGAATATTTTCTCTGCGACAACTCCAAGTTACGATATAAATGAAGTGGTGTAAATGAAGTGGTGGCGGCTCAGACGCAGAGTAAACGTAGATAAAGATTTGAGTCGATCTCGGAGCAACAAACCCTTATAAAGTCAAACAGACGTTTTTGTGTTGTGGTCCACATGTTATTTATTTCAGAATCCTCGCCAAAAAACCTTAAAGAAATATGCGGAGGTCGAAAGATTGGGTCTCTCAGAATATAGGTACATGAGCAACACTGAGCTTGAGAGCTCCTGAAAACCTCCAAGCAAGCTGCCTTCGCAGGTACCATACATGTAAGTGCACCCTGCCATTCCCTTGATTGTTGCTTTTTGTATCTCATATACTCACCCTTTTCATCCATTGACCTTGGGTCACTTCTGATCTCTGCTGCACTTTTAATCACTGCTGCTGTTCCTAAGCCCAAAGCTACTTCGGAGTCACTCAAAAATGTACATGGTTCGGATAAGGGACAACAATTCTCAGATGTTATACACGGTACACACAAGCTATCGACCCAAATTCTGTTCCTATCCCACTCGTCTTTGCAGCCAACGTATGCGACCTCGGGACTGTAACCAACTCAAACCAAACAAGACTCCTGACGGCGCCCTTCATTGCTGCATGTCACCCGCGGCGAACAGGTCCAACTCGTCCTCCATGAAATTACTGTCCGGTTCAAACGATGCCAGTTGTGGGAAAGGAGGCAGCAGTGTACCATACCAGTCTTCCCGAATGTCGAAACCTGATATTGCACTACCACTAAAGCCACTCATCTGTGTTGACACCTTGGTTGGTCAGATATCAAGATAAACACCTTCAACCGGGGCTCCACCGAGAGAATTATGGCACTAACCTCGGGAGAAAGGGTCACTGTTTGATGCGGAAGCACTTCCTTGCCTTTCATCTTACGACGACTATCGAATTGTGGGATGTTGCCCTTGTGTTTCTGATGGTTATGGTAGCTGTCGTCCTCTCCTCCTCCTGATGGTCCTGCCGACTCCCTGGCGGCCTTCCTAACGAGATGTCCCGCATAGGACGCAATCTCGCGCGGAAAGGGGAAGACGAACTCCGACGCAGATATAAAATTCAAATACCCAAAATGGCCAACCACTACGTCCATAAGGAACAAGTCGCTTGCCACGGAGGAGGCGAAAGGATACTTCAAAATGTAGACGAACAAGTTCATGAGGCCGACGAGGGGGAAGAAGAAGGTCAACCTAATTATGCGAGGGAAGACAGTCAGAAACTCGTTGTCCAATCCACTCTCTTGTGTAATACCCGGGGCCCGTCGGGGCAAAAGGCTACGCCAGGTGCTAGGCCCTTGTTTTGGTCTTCTCATCTTTCGCGGATTGGATGTTAGAAGACATACCACAAAGGCATTGCAGGAGTGATCTGAAGCCCCTGCACTGCGATGATGATCTGTCGGGAAGCCTCGGCCACTGCTTCGGTGCTCTTCCGTATCTGTGCCTGGACCTGAGAGTTCTCGCACTTTTGGAGGTCCGGTCGGTTCCAAGGATAGCAAAAGACGCCATGGATGGCGATGACGGACGAATGATAGCAGAAGTGAAGAAACAGGTTGTGGTACGGCTGCGTGCCTGGTGGTCGCAGTGTGTTATGGAATGGAGGCTGGATGGTGAACTTCGAGTGCAGTGACTTGTGCCAGTCGTCGAGACGCCTTCCCAGTGCTCTTACACGTGTCAGAGTCGCCTCCAGGGGCTCCCTCGCGGCCTTAGCCGACACGAGTTGCTTGGATATAGCAGACGATATTTGTGCGTGCTCAATGGTGGCACCGACAAAGTCACAGCTTGGTGTATTGCCTAGGCTGATGGTGCTCGGTACCGGGCAAGTAATAAAGTCGTCGTCGATAGCCTGGTGGTCATCAGCGGGTACACAATAAGATATACGATGACTTAAGGCGTATCATAGCCATATGAGAGCAAAAGCAGGATCGTGGGTCTAACACCACTTACTGATGGCCGCCCTGATATAAAGGCTACGTGCTTCTCGTAAGAATACAAAACCCACCATAGCCACTGCCGAGACAGGGCCTCTTCGGGTGTCAGCTTGTTCGATTTAGGTGCTGCAAGGTACAGGCCCGTGGCTAGTGCAAGCCTGGTCGCATTGGATATAAGCATGTACTCGAGGGCCGGGCTACCCAGAGCTTCGGCATAGAACGCCTGTGCAAAATGGTCAGCCCGCCGCACACAGAATCAGGGAATGCCCAAAGAACAAGTGAAGCAGAGGACTCTAATTAAGGGTTTCATAGCACCATTAGAATCAAGGTCCTGACGGATGTGACCTCAGCACGACCGTATATCAGATCTGTATGGGCAGCCAGTGCATTTTCGAAGTAGCGCCACGAGACTGTTCTCGACTCGACGTAGGCAGCAGGGCCTGGTTTCTCGGAAAGGTAGGCGCGGCAGCCCAGCGCGTAAACTGTGTTGCGAAGGGCGTACCATGTCTTGTCCGGCGCCGAGGACTTTTGCGACACACCCTCAAAGTGTGAGCGCATCCGCCGATAAAAGTCGTCACGATTAAGCACACCAAATACCGAATCGAGGCAGGTGTCGAAGTACGCTGTCGTAAAGCTGGTCAGCTTTCTGGGATCAAAAAGGTATAGGGTTAAGGCGAAGGCCCATTTTGTCATTACCTCCAGTCCATTTTAACGCCGTCTCCATGTCGGGCTCAGCACTTTGAGTTGGATCGAAGATGCTCTCTAGCCGTTCAGTCCGTTTTAAGTCCTTTGAGAGACGCCTCGCGCTGACCCTAAAGTCGGGATTCCCAATCTGGTCTGACACCCACTCTATCCCGTGCGGCGAGCATATCGACATGTGGTATAGGGGGCTCTCTTGGTGGGGCATCAGTCGGTATAAATGATATAAGGTGAGATGTATATTGCTGTCGAGGGTTTTACGTACCTTGATCCTCATTTTCAGCGCCGCCATTCTGTCGAGGGCCTCATCAGTGACAGCTCAATCAACGACACCTGACAGCTTCAGAGTTTCTGGTTGGTTCCTACCTGTTCGTGAGACTCGTCTTCATCTACTTCGACTCCGTGGTCATTGTTGCTGAATGCTGTTGTACTTGCCAAACCTACTGGCGGCTGGTCTCGAGGACCCGTCGGGGTCTGGCTGGAAGCAGCATTCGCCATCAGTTGTGTGCTGCTGTATTCTGGTTCATTAATCGTGGAGCTGATGGCATAGCTAGACGCCGGGGTCGGGATGAATGGAGCAGCAGCAGCAGCTGGGTAAGACATGTCGGTGTCTGGCCCGGTCTCAGAGCGGCGGTTGCCTGATGCGTTTGATTCCGGAGGTAAGATGTTTGGTGGCTCTGAGTCTTGAGTCTGTAGACTCAAGAGACAGTCTTGAATGTCGGGGGACATAAGAGCCACGGGCTCCTCGAATGGCAAGGAGTGCATACGCGTGGTCGTGTTTGAACCAGTCCGAGAAGATCCCCCAGGCCGTGTCGATGCGTTTGCAGAGCCCGCCTGCACCGCGACATTGATATTTTCTTTCGAAGGGCCGTGTTGCTGAGAACTCAAAGGGGGTTGCAGCCTTCCCACGTCAGTTCCCGGCTCCTCATCGCGACTGTGATGGTGTTCCCTAGTTGCGAATGGGCTACTGGCAGCACCAGTATCGTTCGGAGCGCCATGTCCAGTAGTCGGGCTGTGGCCTTGAAGCAGAGTCTGAGGCTGCTGAGTAGCTGCTCGAAGCAGGGCTTCCATGCGCGCGAGACGATCATCCACGTCCTGTTCCCTTTCCTTGCGCTTCCTGACGCGCCGTTGCCTCTCGGGGTAGACACAAACCTCGTTATGATCCTACGTGAACCAGTGTTAGCTCAAGGAGCATCACGTACGCAAATGATGTTCAAAAATGTGGACAGGGCAAACCACGTGCACACCACGATGTCTTGAGGACGTCAATGCTTCAATGTTGGCTTGAGAGCTGAACTAACCACACAGGTTCCGCAGGGTTGGGTTCCGCCGCCTGTCAAATTCAGACACCTGAGTCAGTAAATTTGTGCATGCATGTATATCGTTCTTGTATACTGGAACTTCATTGAGACATCAGAGGGTTTAGAGTTCAAGTCCTCTAGCGGACGCTGCCACATTGGATTGACTGAATGGGTATGTGCTTGAACCTACATTTGGCCTTCTTCAGCCTGCAGTAATTGCAGGCCACCGCGCATTTGGCGTTCTCAGGTCGGGCTGACATGTCAAATCAACAGCCAAGAATACAGATGGTACAGGGACGAAGTTTTGAATAGCCAGGATGAAGACTAGGTGTGTTCTGTAGTCAGTGTTTCTTTCGAAGTCGACGAGGAGCTGAAATAGAAGGTCTTGTGGTGATAAGGCAGTCGGCTGCAGCGGATTCGGTCGTTCTGACTGCGGACAATGGGATCTCGTATAGACGTAACGAGGGAGGGATCGAACAGTCCCATGCATAGATGACTGGGCATTAAGATTCACGAAGGCAGCGAGGGTATCGCGAAGCGAGGAAATTGGTCAAGATCGATGAATCTGTGTTGCAAGTCTCCAAGTTTCTACGCGGTCAGTAACTACTGGCGCCGGACGTCGTCCATCGACGACGATGGACAACTACAATCCCTGGGGCACCCCAACCTAGGTACAGTCTCCTATTTTGCGGGGTAGGTACACCCTCGCAGGCAATGGCGTGAAAAGGTACGAGATGGATATACTACCGCGGCATGAACGGAAACCACGAGTACGAGTACGTCTTGAGGGGGTTGCTACATGGGCCCCCTCCTGATCGCCGTGCGCATTTGCCCAGTCTGGTCCTTTCTGTAGTACGTATACCGCGTGTACCTAAGGTCAAATTTCAAGCGAGTGCAATCACATCACATGCCTCTGAGTTGTTCTGCATATATGAGAATCGGAGCTATGGATTGCAGGAACGGGAAGTTCGGACCCGAGCCAGCCACCGGTGGGGACATTCCCCCTCTCTGCATGCCGCCTAGGTAACCTAATTGTGCGTGTGCAATGACAGGGACTGTCGGTCATTTAAACAAGGTGCTGCAGGTCGGGCACTACGGAATAGAAGCCTTGGCATAGGTTGCGAATACTGTGCTGTGTTCATGCTCACAGCTATTGGCCCGGAGGAACAGGGGCTTTGTGTTCCGGGCTCCGGACAAAGAAGCTTTGGAGCAGATGGTAGGTAGATATTATGTACCCAAACGCTGGAAAGTGCAAGTAAGGAGCACCAAAAAGGTACTCAAACTTGTGGCAGGCGACGGAGGAAGATGGGCACTCCCGGCTGGATGTATGCAATTGCATAGCAGATCAAGTATACGACTGAATGATTTCAACAACCCAAGGCGATGTCTTGAAAAAGAGCATATCGTGGCTGAATGCATGTCAAGTGGATAAGAAACTGTCTCTACTAAACGATTCAATCTTAAAATTTAGAGCGCAAACAATCAATCAATCGATCAAATGGCGAGTCGCAAACCGCTCGAGAACCTGAAGGTCATAGTTGTCGGTGCAGGGTTTGCAGGCCTTTCTGTTGCCATCGAATTGGCAAGGCGCGGCGCACAATTGCGCGTCTTCGAGTCTGCTCCTAACATGACCAGACAAGGTTTGTACTGCCGAGAATTTCAAAGAGCTCGAAAATAGCATTTTCATCAGTCTGACATGATCATCTTCGCAGGAGATGTTATCCAAATTGGAGCAAATGCAACCCGGCTGATGCGGGACTGGGGCGATGTGCTCGATGACATCAAGAAAACCTCGGCCACGCCAGAAATAATGACGATCATGAACAAGGACGGGAAAGTTCTCCTGGATCAGGATTTGAACCCAGAATTCGATGGCTATCCTAACGCATATGGAAAGCGGGGACGAATCCAACTGAAGCTCTACGAATACGCCCTCTCTTTAGGTGTTGAGATAAACCTTGGGGCTCCTGTGACACAGGTCTTCGAGACCGACAATAGCGCAGGATGCTACGTCCGAGACAAGAGGTTTGAAGCCGACGCTCTCATCAGCGCGGATGGAGTGTATAGCAAGAGCAGGAAGCATGTCACTGGCACAGCGGACCGACCAAAGAAAAGCGGTTTTGCCGTCTACCGATCCTGGTTCCCGCTCAAAGCGCTCGAGAATGACCCCATTACTGCGGAAATCGCCAAATCAGAGAGACCGCTGTTCAAAATCTGGATTGGCGAGAATATACACGCCATTCTTACGACAAACCCGGTCTTGAAGTCTGCTACCTGCTTCGTCAATCATAAGGCAAGTTCAATTCAATTGGCCACAAATAGATGGAATGTGCTTCTGTCTTCTACCAATGCTGAACTTCAGCCATTTCTAGGACTCCTCGGACATCAAAGAGGATTGGAACCTCAAGGGCGACTTGAAAGACATGATGGCATGTGTGCGGGGTTGGGATCCTCAGCTATGTCACATAATTCAGCACATTCCTCCCGAGGTTCTCGTGGACTACAAGCTCCTATGGCGCGATCCCGTTCCGAAATGGGTCTCTGACGGCGGCCGTGTCTGCTTGGTGGGGGATGCCGCCCACCCCCATCTACCTACGGCTGGCACTGGTGCGGCCCAGGCTATTGAAGACGGTGCGACGATAGGTGTCGTTCTAGAGAAGGCGGGAGTTTCGAGAATACCACTGGCCCTCAAAGCATACCAAAAGCTGAGGTAGGCAGATCTCAATAACCGCTTCATTGGACATCCTGTTCGCTATGAAATAGTACATAAGGCGCTCTAACACTCAGCTCTTTGAAACTACAGGTACGAAAGGACCAGCTTAACTCAGCGCATGGGGTGGGAAACACGTCATGTATGGCACCAGACCGACTGGGAAGCTGTAGCCGTCCAGCCAAATATTCTTAGGCTCCCGCAACCCTCGTGGCTGCTCGGTCTCGACGCGGAAAAGTACGGAGAAGAGAACTTTGATGCAGTAATTTCACACTTGCAGACAGGTTCGCAATTTATCTCGAAGAATGTGCCCACAGGCTATGAACACGAGGACTGGACTATTGAAACGATGCTTGCGAGAGAAGGAGGCAAGGTGGATGTGGGATTTTATAAAACACGAGACTACGAGGACTGATTGGAAATAGAGAGAGAAATATTAGGTATGTTGCTTTAGACCTTGTGATGATTACATGTAAATGAAGAAAACGGAGATTCGCACAGCAAGGAATGGAGGCTGCACAGCAAGTCTGCTGACTAAGCAATATCAGCCAATCAGAGGCCGCCATTTTACTTCGCCGCACCACCCACCATGGTGCTTTTTGCAGCCTCACCCACAGCGCCTGTATTTCCATTGGTCTCGAGGCGCAGTTGCAAATCGACTGCTAGGGACGTACTCAGCGACGACGATGGCGAGAAGACGACGATGGCGAGAAGACGACGATGGCGAGAAGACGACCCAGGAGGAAATCGTCGTCCGTGGGCCACTCTGAGCGACGATGGAGGCACGTTGCAAGCTGTGGCAACGATTTAAGCACTATGGAGGCTATAGCAGCAGTATGGCAACGATAACTGTTTTTTTGGTGTATTTAGGGGCTTCGGGGCACTTTCTTAAGCCTGTGGGCACTATCGATTTAAGTAATTCAGTGCCCTTGAGTGTGTGTGATAAGTGTGTTAGTGGGTGTAGTCAAAATAACACTTTGCATATAAATTTTAGTGGTGGGCGTTATTTCGTGCACCGGGGCTGCAGACTTGCTGTGCAGCCTCCGTTTTTTGCTGTGCGAATCTCCGTTTTCTAAATGAAGTACAATTGCCTATTTGAGGAGATTGATAGCAAATTGTTGAATATTACTCCGCCTGCAGGGCTGTTTGTCTTGTAACCACAATCGTGGCTGGCATGAAAAGAAGAAGAAAAAAGGTCGTCCACCTGATGCCTTGGTAAGCTTACCTGAATAGTCAATCAGTTTGTACAGAGTCAGCTTTATTGGTTAGCCAAATTGAAGAGTCGCTGGACAGGCTGGCAGGCCGTGTGGGCATCAATGGTCAGAGAGAGTACCGCAGCGCCTGTAGATTAAAGATGGCAAATACAATACCGCGGGTCTCTCTGATTCGAAAAAGGAGCCAACTAGACTTCCTTATGGTATTTACTCTTTGACAGATGCCCATCTGAAAATACGAGGCCATCGTTATGTCAATATTGTGTCAACGGCGCCCTTCAATCGGGTATCCCAAACTGCGCCGTGTCAAAAGCGCCCTTCTACTTTCCTTGAGAAAGAAAAGTCTCATACGAGCCGCGAAGGATCCACTATTATTTTGAGGTATTTAAATGCCTGTTAATGCCATTGCAACAATCGGCTGCCACGTTTCCCGTCGACTTGGCCCATCAACCGCACAGAGCAGCACTTCAACAACGTGTCAACATGAGCAACGAAACTTTACAATTCCGCATTGCCACCCCAGACGATGCGGCACAGATCCAAAACCTAATCCAGTCCTCATTCCGCACCGAAGACACCAGGGCAAGGTGGACAGGAAGCACAGAACTCGCGTCACAGTTCCACATCAGCGTCCACGAGGTCTTAGCCAGCATCACCAGGGCTGACGGTGCGGTCCTCGTGGCCACGGACCCCACCACCAGCGGCGCGATAGTGGCCTCGGTCGAGTGCGCAGGGCCGCGCACCACCGCCGCCGCCGACAAGAACAACAACGACCTGGCGCGGCTGGCCATGCTCGCGGTGGACGACTCCCGGCAGCGCACGGGTCTCGGGCGCGTGGTGCTCGCACGCGCCGAGGACTACTGCCGGCGGGAGTTTGGGGTCAGCAGGCTGGGGCTCAACGCGCTGTCGACGCGGGAGGAGCTCATCTCCTGGTACGTGCGCTGCGGGTTCGAGAAGACGGGGGAGACCTCTGCGTTCCCGCGCGACCGGTTCCCAGGGCTAAACCTGCCTGAGGACCTGTGTTTTGTTGAGCTGGAGAAGGACCTGACGGCTGTCGGGGGCAAATGAAGGGGTCTGGGGAGGAGCTAAGGGCCAGGGAGCGAGGATATGGGCCAAGAATTGGGATCCGATGTTATTGCCATTTTTCTGGGATCATAATGTCATGGTGCAGAGGCGAGGCCAAGGCTCTGTGAAGGCTGGGAGTATTGGGCTGGCCTGGATGATGACAACACCCTACCAGCAACACGAATTTCATTATATAATATCAATCTAAAGAGCCTATTTCTGTTTCTAATGCCATGGTAGGATTGTGCGGACGCAAAACCTAGCGGTGAAGAGATAGTCGAATATGCACACGTCCATCACCTTCCAGATATTATCTTTTGTGCAACCAACCGGTACCAGCGGGATGCATATGCCCACCCCCTGCGGCTGCAGCAGCAGCCTTTCAACTCGGACCTCAAAGTCCGAGGAATGGGATTGCGGGCGAGCAAGGCAGGCAGGCTCCGCCGCGGACTTGAAGAAAGGAGTTTAACCACCTGCAAATATGACCGAAGCCCAGGGCCGGACTTTTTGGGGGGGCGGGCCAGTGACGGACCTCGGAAGTTCAGTGACGGCACTGGTGGGATCGAGGTCGGTCAACAGAGGGGCATGCCGATCCCCTTGGTGTGTGGGAGGATCAACTTTGTCCACCACCATCACCGTGCAAGTGTTCGGAGATAAAGTGCCACAAGTGGGAAGTGGCAAGCCGCTGTCCAGCGGAGACAAGACCGAGTGACGCAGGGGTCGGACAGGCGAGGGCGGTCCTGCTGGGTGGGGGAAGGTTCTAGATGGAACGGGGACTCGATGTTGCACAAGACAAAGGAAGACACTGACTAATTCCCGAAAAGAAAGTCTATCTACCCCAGCCTCTACGGAGTACTTCACGTCAGCGTCAGAGGTTGGAGCCTGGATTGCGTGGAAGCCTTCTCAAGTCAGAGCCCAAGTTGTTCATGACAATCCATCTTGGTTGCTCGTGTCCAGAGCCTGAGAGCCCATTGTCGAGGACGAGCGGTCAGCGTTGGCAGGCAGGCCCAGAGATGGCGGGCGCATCGCCATGCTCACTGTTTCACCATCATGACGGGAGAGCACAACTCTGGGCTGACAGGTGGGTGGAGGTCAGTAAGACATGGGGCTAGACTACGTGTTGTGCAGTCCAGTTCGTCTGTGACATCCAGAGGGGTCTGTCACGCTGACGAGGGGTCTGTCATGGTTCGCCGCGCTCGTCAGCCTCCCTCTCTATGGGGCATCTGTTGATTATCAGTCTCTCTTTGTTTAACGGGTCCATGGCGTGCTGGCAGGTGCATGCCTGCTGCCAACTATAGCCGAGTCCGTATCTATATCCATCTTCGGAGTGCTCCAGGGCTGTGGGGGTACGGCACTGTCTGGGTAGTTCGCGGGTGCTGCCCCTCTCTTCCCGCCAGCCCTGCTTGCTTCCTAAAAGGATCGACAGCCCTTGTTCAGGTATGCGAACAACATGGTCTTGACCCAATCAGAGGGGCCGGCGTGCTCAGCGTGGCATGTACAGCGTATCATCGCGCACTGCGGCTGCCGCGTAAGTGCCCTCCCTTGCTCTCGCCGGTCGAGATAGGCATCGATTGGCGTCGCGCAGCAGGAGATCCACTATTAGGGAATCCTTCGAACTCGGATGGGACATGGGGTATCGGCCGAATCGACAGATACTTGTGTCTCTCGTGGGCCTGTTCGTGGCTGGCACTGGCTCTACACTTACCGGCTTGTGTGCCCGTTAAACGGTCCTGGTTTCTTTATGAGAGGGCTTGTACATGCCTTCCGGGTTTGCAGCGCTGGCTGCCAGTGAGTACTTAGCACGAGTGGTGCCAGACTGGCCCGTGGTGTGAAGGAGCGTGAAGGGCTGGTGAATGGGTCCAGCACCGAAGGATTTAGAAGAAGCGTTCTTTGGCGCTCGGGTGCTGACATTTGCTAAGCCTTGTTCGGAACATGGCAAATCATGACCTAAAGCTTGGCTGCAGATTCGCGCTGTCTCAGGGCATCGTACCTCTGCGCAGACCACTACCACTTTTTCAGGCCCTATTGTCGTGGCATCTGGCCTTCTCCACCAGATAGATTGCTAGTAGCTCTTGAAATACTAACGCCAGGTCCGTCATGTTGCATTGGTTATTATGAGGATATACCTACTGAGCGATGGATCAAAGACACCTGTGCTGGTCAACCAAGAAGGATTGCTAATGCTTTCAAACAAGGCGAGACCCGGTAGCACAGCAGGTCCACATCTACAGGGCAGGCGGTGGACATCCACCCCTCCTCCCCCGCCAGCGAGGGGGTGTGCCCGTTGTTGAAATCGACTGCCCGGCAACTGCCCAGTTCCCCGGAGCCGTTATATCGATTCCGAATACAAGATAACGCAATGCACTGTCGATTCTGCGCTTCACCATTGGGCACTGCAGGGTCCTCCTTTAGCACTGGGACGCGCAGCAGAGAAATGTGAGGGTGAGGGCGAGGGCGGGTGTGTGAAAGTGGCGGGTATGGGTGTGAGATTTGGGGGCCACCGTGTGGCTCTTGGCTCTGGAGGAGGGGTAGGCGATTAACAAACTGTCATCCCATTTACCGGTGACTTCTGCACCATCCGTCCCTTACCCTCTTCTGAATCCTCACCAGCATAAGCTTACTCTGTTGGGCCTGCTAGTGAGCGCTAGTACACAACCACCCCACGGCCGGTGACTTGTAACGCCCCGTCCGGCTTATTGCGTGACGCTCAGTGCTTTTGTCCTGCATCATTACCATAAGCAGCTCTGTGATGAGATGCAAATCTTCTGAGAAGCTTGCCTCGGGAGCCACCTCAGATTTACGCGTACCATTTCCCGCGCCGGCATGGCTATACGGTGAGTGTGTGCGTGGTGCCCTTTTTTTCTTCTCACGATCCTCTTCTCAACGGGAGGATCGGAGGACACGTGCTGGGGCTCCTTCGTGTGCCTTAGCTGTGCCAATTTTACCCCCCTAGCAGCACGTTGTCGGCGCATATCTGGGTAGGGCCAGGGCTGCAACGACCTCGCTGCTTGGCCCAAAGAGGACAAGTGTGAGGTGCAGACGCAAGCTGCGGCTCGGCTCCGTCCCCGGAGAGTGAGAATCGCGACTGAGATGCCGCTGCCCGGCTGGTCGCTGGGCAGTGACCCACCTCTAGACCCTCGGCGAGATTCCTCGCTTCGAGTATATCCGCTAGGATGGACACAGTCCTCCCCGTGAGTAGTCATATCGGTCTTTTTTTGTCCGTGGTTCCCCCTCGCTGTGACCGGACACATTTCGGAAAGATGTAAAGGGATATATTGCCGAGCTATAGAAGAAGACAACAGGATTCCAGCACAGGTCCAACATGGACGAGGACACCTGGAACGCTTCAAAAGGAATAAGTAACCGAGACAGAGAGACAAATGCCGAGCGCTGGTTGCGTGAAGGGCTCCTGTATCGCGCTCATTACGCCCAGCTTCCTCGGTGGCTTGTCTCTGGCTCGAACAAACGGCTCCGGCCACCTCCACGCTGTGTTGTTCTTGGCCGGCAAGGTTCCCATCCACGCTGCAAGCCATATGCGGGACAGGCCGCCTATGCCTGCTCGGATGGCCCAGTTCCTGGGTATTGAGGTAGTCTGGACCCCCATGTCCTTAGATCTGACACCCCCAGTGATCTACCGTCAGACCCAGCGCGGGCAAAAAGACCCAAAGACCCAGAGGTACGTCCCTTTTTCCCTCGATATGCCAGACCCTTTGCCCGCGCCTTGTCCTTCCCTCCCCATATTCCCCCACCCATGACACCCCAGTTCCAGGAACCTTTAAACTTTGGCTGGGGTCTTGTATCTGGCGGCGTCCCTTAGTTCTGTCCTGGGTGACAGCTCAAGCATCAGTGGCCAACAAGCGTGGGTGGCAGGTGCTGATGGGACCGGCGTGGGCCATGTCAGCCCTTTTGTACGCCGGCCGTTTGAGAAACGATCTGCTCCCAGTGCCTGCGGCGTTCCTTGTCAGGGTCTGTCGAAGAAACTCCATGCCGCCATGAGGGCGTTCCGAGTCGGAGCCTTGTCAGACTCTCTCCCTCCATGTCTTGCCCTGGCCATATACAAGTATCGGCCAGCCTTCACCCTCGGTGACCCCAGGCCCTCAGTCTCATTTTTCCCCTTCGAAACATCCCGAATTCGGCTCATTGCTTAGCTGGCATATCTTCGTGTGGCCGCTGCTCACCAAAGACAAGAGACTGCGGTCCAGACCTCCCCTCCCCTCCCCGGTGACTTTTTGTCTCTTACACGATGAACTCGCCCAGTGGCCCGTCAACACCCTCGGCCACACCGTCTCCGGTGACCATGCCCACCTCAAATACCCAGCCTGCTGTCTCCGCTCCGTCGACCAACGCGAGGGGGGCAAGCCGGCGTCCTCCCAAGCTTCGGTCGTCTTGTGATGCCTGTGGGGCGGCCAAGGTGCGTTGCGACAAGACACAGCCTCGATGTGGCCGCTGTGCAGCTGGCGGTATCACCTGCGTGTATGGCCTGTCGAGGAAATTCGGCAAGGCACCGAGAAAGAAGACCCCGACCGAGACAGTGGCCGGAGATGCGGCGTCGAAATCGCTGTCCCAGAACGCCCACCAAAACAGCCTCTCGTGTTTTCCAGATTATCGTCCTTTGTCCGGTGGCACAGCAAGGGCGGTCAAATACGAGCCCAGGTCAGCCACCTCGCCAAGCTTTGGGCTTGAGGATGGCCTCATGGCATTCACCAGCCATACGGCCCACGACCTGTTCATGCCGTCTCCGGACAGCATGGAAAACTTCAACGACCCCTTCTCGTTCGCGGACGCGCCGCATAGCCACAACACAATACTCCGAGCCGACCCACGGCAACACGGAACCGTCGACCCCCTGGACCTGACTTTCTCGGCGTCAGACTACTCGACCTTTTCCGAATGGATTCAGCCGGACGACCTAATGCACACCCCCGAGAGCCAGCCAGCCAGCGACGCTGACTCAGCCTCCCACATGCCCTCACACCGCCTGCCCACCTCCTTCTCATCCTCCTCGCTCGACTCCTTCCCGGGCGGTGGTGGTGACACGAGCCTGATCCAGGCGGACTCGCACCACTGCCAGAAGCTCGCCTACGCGACGCTGGACAGCCTCAGCGTCCGCCAGGACGGCGAGCACCTCACCCAGACCATGGACAAGGTGCTCAACCGCAACAAGCAGGCCGTCGACAACATGAGGCAGCTCCTCGCCTGCCCCTGCTCGCGCTCCCCGCACCTGGCCATGCTCTACGCCAGCATCACCTCCAAGATCCTCATGTGGTACCAGCTCGCCGCCGGCTGCGCCAAGCCAGCCGCCACCACCACGGCGACGTGGGACAGCTTCCCGCCGCTGGAAGCTGGCAGCAGTCACCCTCACCACCAGCCGACGCCGCCCCTGAGCGCGTCGTCCTCGCCGGCGGCCACGTCCGCCACGCCCGCGGCGAGCCCCGTCACCGCTGGCGGTGTCGTGCAGCAGCAGCAGCAGCACCAGGCACAGGCGCACAAGGCCGGCGGCAATGGCGGCGGCTGCTTCGTCGTCACGCCGATGCAGTTCTCGGCGGGCGCCTTCAGCGTCGACGACGAGGCCGCGCAGGAGGCCCTCAGGACGCAGCTGCTCCTCAGCGAGCTCAGGAAGGCCGGCAACCTGATCGACCTCCTGTGCCTGCAGGGCGGCCGCCCAGGGGATGCCGCCGCGGCCGCCGCGTCGGCGCCTGGTGGTGAGGTCAATGATATCTACTCGGCGCTGGGCACGTGGCTCAAGTGCGAGCTAAACAGGACGGTTGGCTCACTGCAGTCATGAGGTTTGCTTTGGGGGTACTTGCGGGTCCTCCCCTTCTTTTTCCTTTTGTTGGTACGAGATCCATGATGTTTACACAAATAAAGTTGGCGGCGTTGGTATGGCGGTACTTTCTCTGTATTCTTCTTCTCCTTTCCGATGGTTTGGTTCTCTCCCGAACGAATTGGCCGTGGATATATGCGGCCGCAGCGGGGACTGTCCTGCAGGATATGTGGTACGACCATGAGGCGAAACACCGAGGGTGCGTTGAATTGGTATCGGCGGTCTTTTGTTCTTTTTGTGGTCCGTCTGCAGTCAATCTGTTGACGACTTCGCTACCCTCTTCTCGAGATCGGCTAGGCCAGACACTGCCGAGTGTACTGGTTCACAGGCGTTGCTCATGTGATAAACGTTGGAAGGGCTGTTGTAGCACGCGCGAAGAGCGCCGTCGCTGGCCACCGGGGGATACAATCGCCCTTTTTAGAGTACATTGTGTATGGGACGAGTGGCCTTGATGACTTGTTGGATTGAAAGTGGCGAGTGGGGATGTAGCAAAAGAAGAGGCCGCAGCCATCAACTGCTGCGCCCGTCTTTGACTCGACTGCTCGGCCTGAGCCGTGCCAGAGTCACGCTGTGTTGTTCAACAGCTTCAATGAAACTCAGAGCGGTCGTCTTTGCATGTCGCAAAATGATTCGTGATATCTGTGTTCGTTATATTCCATTTCATCTGGCAGTGATGTTGGCGGTGGAGGTGGAGGTGTTGCATGACGTTGGGGACGGTGCCTCAGCCCTTGTTGCCCGCGCTGTTAGGTCGCCCAGGTCGGTGCAGAGTGATGTCCATCTCGCTCACAATCCCCACTACCAGTGCCGAGCAAGGTACGACCCCCTCACAAAGTCCTCCCCACCCGCAGCCGGTTTAGGCGGTCCCCCGCAAACCACCAAAAATTACAGATAGGCCCTGTCTCTACCAATATCCTTATCGACGCCAGGGCAGTGGGACTGAATGCACGCAAGGCCAATCCACTGGCTTTCTTAAGACCTTCTGAGGCGCCTGAGTGTAGAAATCATGCTTATGGGTGTCAGCATTGGACCTCTTGGCTCGACGCCTGCGCACTTGCTTGTTGCTGAAGTGACAGTGGGTGCCGCCGGCGTGGAGGCCGAGCTTTCCCCGGTTGAAACCCAGGTTTAGGTGCCCTTGTCCAGTACACAAGCTCGCGGGTCATCGGCCTAGGAGTCAACGCGGTGCCGCTCGCGTCTGCCGCCGCTGACATGTACTCCGTACGATGGACAAGTGAGACAGCCTTTTACTATTTTTGGTTCAGATCTGCCAGGAACCCATATGCGTGGCTTCGTTACTGAATTGACAAGGTAGATGTTACTTAGGTAGCCGATGGTCATAATCCCATATTGAGACCATTTTTATGCATGGACGTCCACTCTCTAAGTAGCAAATTGCTGGAACACAAAATTGAAGATGCTTTCATCATTAGATCTATGGACAGTCTCAATTGGTATTAGCTGTTCGACCCGTCTAGTTAATTATATGCAATACATCGCAAGGCTGTTCTGAGTCCCCTTTACTCTACTTGAAGCTCCGAAGCTGGGGAGTGTTGAAGGAAGTTTGAATGAGCAAACTGCGCCGTATGACTATTTCAATGCCACCTACCTCTTGCATTGCTCGATGGGGATGATTATATACCGATGCTGTGTTAAACGTACCCTAGGGTACCTACTGATATAATGTGCTATCACCTACTAGTAGCATCACAAGCTCCCCTTACCTTCTAACCCGCTAGTACCAAGTTTAACTACATCTCCCGCTAGGGGAGAGGATCTGATAAGATTATTGATCGGGTTGTTTAGGGTTGTTGAGATAGGGTTTGACGATGGAAGGAAGCCTGGACTTAGCGTATTTGTGGACTCTTCATGAAAGTATCACGGTGTTTGTGGTGCAGATTTCCGACAATTTGCTTGAAGCCTCCTGAAATACGTGAGAATTTCTCTGTGTCTCGAGATCTATGTTCCCTACTTCACATACACACGAACGCCCTTACTGCCCGCCACAGGACGGGGCACAAACCGGTCCATAGCCAACTCCACGTCCGTCTTATCAGTCTGATAATTCTCCACCTCAAACCGGCGGAAGAAGCTCGCCAGGCCGACATAGAGCTCAGCCCAGGCCAGCTGCAAACCAGCGCAGGCACGGGTCCCGCGCCCAAAGGTGACCAGGTACCTCGACAGCTGCCGTTTGTCGGGTGCTTGGGGATTGCCGAGCCACCTCTCAGGCTGGTACGTAAAGCTGTCCGGGAAGATTCCCTCGTCGTGTGAGACGTCGTAGATGTCCATGCTTATGGTCGAGCCGCGCGGAATGATGTGACCTTTGTAAACCGTGTCTTCGTGGTCGAAGATGCGGGCCATACGCTGGGATGTGCCGTAGGAGAGACGCAGGGCTGGGAGAAGTTGTCAGATATAAAAAGCGTAGAATGTTGTGAGAGGCAGGGGAACACCAGACACACCTTCATGGATACATGCTGTCAAGAAAGGGAGCTTCTCGAGCTCGTCCCAGCCCGGAATCTTGTCCGGGTTCGGGATGGCGGCCTTCAACTCCTCTCGGAGCCTCTGGTAGACTGCAGGGTTGTCAACGATGTGGAAGACGGACACGGTCAGCGTGCGCATTGACGTCTCGATGCCGGCACCGATAAGGCCGATAGCCTCGTGCTGCAGTCTCTCTACAGTCACCTCTGACCTTGAGATGTCGGACTGGATGATCGAGGTGAAGATGGTTTCCGGTTGTTCCTTGCTTGCTGCACCATTCAGGACCTCCTTGACCTGTGCCGTCATTTCCTGGGGGACCCTATTAGCCCAAGGCATATGTAAGTGACTGGAACGTATAGACCCACGTTATTGAAAGATATGACACGTTTCATATCAGAACTCATCCATCCCACGAACGAGTCCGGGAGGTTATACAGCATCCTCACAGCCCACTGAAACTGGGTGATCCAGTGGACTCCGTCGAGCAGGGCGAAAATAGAGGCAACAATGGAAGCCTGAAACTCAGGCTCCCGGATAAAGTCATACTGCCGCCCAAAAACATACTCCATAATAATATCCAGTGTCCAACAACTCCACATCTCATTCACGACCAGAACCCTGTGCTTCCCCTGGAACTCCGCCTTGAGCCGGCGACAAAGCTCATCAGCATGGTCCTGCAACAGCCCCGCGCGCTCCGCGATCTTGCGCTTCGAGAAGAACGGGTTAAGAGCAGCCCTGCGACTGCGGTGCACATAATGGTCCGCCGTGGCGAACGTCGCCGTGGGGTTGTTGAACCGCGTCTCGAGGGCTTTTGGTTTGCTCGCGGGTTTCACGTTGGAGTACAGCGTCTCGTAGAAGGACGAGTCCTGGATGTGCACCTCGTGCGGGTTGATGCGGATGATGGGCCCGTATTTATCGTGCCACTCGCGGTACTTGAAGAGGAACTGGCCGCCTTCGCCGTGGAGGAGTTCGTAGTAGGCTTCTACCCATCCTGTCGCGGCTACGAGTTTTGGGCCTGGGATGGAGGCGAGGGGGTGGAAGAGGAGGCGGTAGACTGCTAGGAATATGCCGTAGGTTGTGAGAGCGACCAGAAGTCCTAGCGTTAGGTGGAGGGTGTCGAAGTGCCCGGTTTGAGCATCGTAGAAGAGGTTGTGTAACGCCATTGTGAATGCCCTACGGGATGCGACAACCGATAGGGCCTCGAAAGGTGGCTTGAATTGTCAAGAGAGTGTAACGTCCAAGTGCATTGGAAAATAAATGTGTGAAGCGGAGAAGCTCCATGTCTTGGGTGATCTCATGCATGTGAACATGCACTAACCACTACTGGTTGCTTCTCCGGCACGCAGAGAGTGCCATGGCGACTAATACGCATGCGCAACAAGCAGTGGAGACGAGTAATCCTTCCAACCCGATTAAATTATCAACAGGAAAAAATGGTACGTTGTGACCACCTACGCCAAGGCAGAAGCGACGGCACACCTTGGCAGACTTCGAGTGGGAGCCGGAGGTGACTGACGATGGTGTTGTCTCCTCATTTTGGGTGGAATTGTGTACAGTCCGTGGTCTGCCCTTATCTAACTTATGAAGTCAACCCGTGTAGATAGAAGTCACTGTCAAAAGCCTTGCATAGCGAAATCTACTGTGTTTATCTTAAAAAAGATTTGTACAAAAACATTGTCACTCGTATTACTACGGGGCACTTATTTTGGTTGCGGCTTAGTAGAGAAACCTTAAGAACTCAAATATTGTATACACGGAATATGTAGAGCGAGCCTCCTAATAAGGATTGTTGTCCCTACTAATGAAAGCTTTCCGCATTGGATGGACGTTGCATAGAAAGCGATAATTCTTCGCAAACAGTCAAAATTATCCCGTTCGAGGTCTTATCACGGCTTTCAGTGACCAATGCAACTCTTGATTGGAAGATGAGAATGTGGTAGCTCTTTTCACATTCCAAGGTTGCTTACAGGTGGTGATGATGCAGTGCAGGTGGGTAGGATGAGACTGTCAAAAGTGAGAACGTCACTGCCATAACGTATCAATTGCAGGAATTCTGTGCAGAGAAATTCCATACTACTAGTACGCTGGTTCCGTTCAATGCCACTAGTCGTGGTATCGACCATAAACGGAACGCAGCGATGAACACAACAAAGATGTCTGGACATCAAAGGCCTTTTCCTCGCCTGATGTCTCTGTGTGCTTGTCCTTCTTTGTGTTATGAAGACTCTCGCAGATTCATACGTCACGCGCTAGTACTGGAACAGCTGTGTGCTGCCTTACAAAGTATCTACATTTCAATAAGTAGACACGGTGTGTTCGGTAACATCATTTCGGAATTGTCAACTTGCCATCAGCGAAAGGCACAACATCCCACAACAAAAATACACGAAGTAATCTTCATCCATAATGGAACTCTCAATGCCTGAACTTACAACCTCGGCGATTTGGGCTTCTCGCGCGGGATTGGTCTTCTCGCTATATGTCTACATAACAGGAACCCAGGGCCCAAGAGATGAGCAATACGCATCTGCAATTATCAGCTCTCTAATTTTAGCCGCAACCTTCGTCCCCGAGAAATACTACAACCCCACCAAGGCCTACCTCACATTAGTCTTGAGGAACGCTGCGGCATTCGGTCTATTATTGTTCATATTTTATGTGTCCTCGACAGCGGCCCTCCTCATCAACGAGCAAGCTCTCCCCGGTTTGGCCAACACTCTAAGGCGAGCGGACATAACCCTCAATTTCAATTCGTTCACGTTTGTTCTTTGGTTACTTATCTTTCCGGCACTCCCCCTTGGTATTGAGCTATTCAAGTTTAAAACAACGAACACGACTCCGAGACGGGACCCGTACCGGTACGCACAAACCCAGAATCCACCTATTTAGAAGACACGCCCCTCCGACTTCTGAACGTTGCACCCGAATATCACGACATTTAACTCATTTTCGACCGCGCGATTGCTAAGGAGCAATAATTTCACTCGCGAGAGGATTCACCAACCCATTGACGACGAGTTCGAAGGCGGCGCTGGCCCGGCGAACACGTGACTCAAGGGACATGAAACGGCCACTTGATTGTTTTGAGTATGTCCTGTCCGATAAACCAAGACTTGGACGATAGGGCCAGAATTATCGCACCAATTCTTAAGCACCATACACTTCGTTACAACGAAAATTAACGTTATCTTTTCTTTTCCATAACTCGACTGTTGCAATGCAAGTTATGAGAAGACTCAGACCTCTGCTTTCCCGAGTATTGTAGGTTCTCAAAGAATAGGACCTGGGAGAAAAGATACGAATGAATATCAGGGCAAGATTGAAGCCTAGGACTGAGAGGACGCAAGCTTTTGTAATCTAGATATCAGGTTGGACCTGCAGCAGTGAAGGAGTTGGGAAGACTTTTATGATAAAGATGTTTCCAAACTTGCTTCTTTCCACGTCCTGTTTCATGTCTGTTCATCCGTTCTCCTTTGAATATAGCATCAATTTGATGGCCTTGTATTTTTCGAAAATGGTGCCACGAGTCTCCAACCTTTCTCCATGTTCATTTGTATTATCATTTCGTCGTAGTACATCAACTCGTCTCGCAAAGTGGGCTACATTTGTCGCACTCATATCTCCCATCTAAGCATGTCTTCGCATGGCTCGTTAGGGCCATCATTGATATGGTTCCAGTACTCCCAGGTTCGATATGTGCCGCCCTGATTGCCTCTATACTGCTTCTCAGCGTATTCCTCCTCGCTCTTCACGATGTAGTGGTGCAAGACGACCCTGTCTCTGACGGGAGGACGGTGCCACCAGTGCGGTAGGACATCGCCGTTCTCTATAACAGTGACCGAGCCGTTCAGCGTATTGAAATCGTGCGGTGAGTCACGATTGCTGTTGTACACCGTCGGCTTCACCATGCTCTTGATGTGCTCGTTGTCGACTCCGTACTCCTCGTCGTCGATTCCTGTGGGGTTTCTGTCCATCATGCACTCCGTGTAGGCACGCCGGACCGAGGGCTGACGGTGTAGGTGCCCATTCGATGTGTGCATCCACCACATCAAGCCGAATGCCCCTACTGCTGGATCATCGGTGAAGGGCTGTAGAACTTCTTGAAGAGTTTCATCAGTCATAAGACCAATGTACTCGTCCACATCGAAGTAGGCTATCCAATCGTGGTATTGGCCCCAACGGCGGTTGCACTCGTCGTTCAGAAATTCTTGCATCATTCCGCCATGCGCCGCTCGTTCGCCCTCGTTAAACCATGTGAATGTGATCGCTGAGGAAGGGATACCGTAGTAGCCGTCCTTGTCGTAGGTAGAAAGCGGAGGATGCGAGACGTCGTCCATGATGTAAAAGTGCTTGATTCCGATATTGTAGTAGTGGTGGATAAACCACTCAGGCATATCCCTGCGCTGATCTCGGACAGATGAACAGAACGCAATGCTCATGTTCGTCTCTGGTGGTTTCAGGTGTTTCGTCGACTTCGCTTTCCCAGTCGTCGGTGACGTTATCGTGGAGGACGAGTTCGGAGGTACCAAGCACTTCATACGGTCGTAATAATCGTAGAAAGCATCGCTGCTGGAGTGAACGAATAATCCACTAAAAAAGACCAAATGAATAACAACCAGGACCGCGGCCACAACCGCGACGTGTCGTATCGTCACAGGTGACTGGAAGATCATGATGTAGCAAGGAAAGAAAGAGTGAGGTAGGTTTTCTCAGTCTCGGTCGTCGGCAGTCTGGCGTCAAGACAGGGTCACTCACGCTGCCATCTTGTCGATTATATCGTCCTTATCCCTAGTTTATGATGCAAATCGCAGCATCCCTCGCCCGTTTCGCATGGCTGAGACAATCCACAAGGGCCGAGCCATAGAGGTAGGGAGAAACCGCCGTTGAACCGTTGAGCCGTTGAGCTGGCCTAGATTGTCAATCGCCTTCTCCCTTGCAAGCTACAGGGTTGGGAATTGCCACCTCTCGCTACTGGAACCCGCCTTATCGTTCCCAAAGCACACCCCCTGACAAGCCTTTCTACGCTTTCAATCCTTGAAGGTGTATGCCGCCGATATTCTTTGTGTCGAATATCTCAGCCAGTTCAGCACCATTCCATATTGAAAGTGTTTTGCGGATGAAATTCGAATTCAATTTTCAGTGCTATCAAAGATTTCGATAAGAGGTCGATTCGCCACGTTGAAGAATGGCACTTCAGAGGCGTGGAATGCCGCTATTGATAGGCCTGTCAGGAATGTAAACTTCACCATTGGACAACGAAATGTCTCATCCTCGGTTGGGTTTACTATGTACAAGAAACTTCAGTACATTCCGATACTTACACATGCTATATGGCACATGTGCGTTTAAGCACTAATGAACCTAAAGTAATGGTCATTACCACCAGCTTTTAACGCAGGCGTACGACCCATTACGGCAAATGAGATCGTACCCCCGCTCTCAATCACAGGCCGATTCGCTGGTACTTGCAACACTTCTTGTGATGGGAACATATTTCCTGTCCACCAGCAGGTTTCGGTACCCACTCCATACCAAAATGTAGATTGGCCTGCCGACTCCTTCAGGGTGGTCTGAAATTGGAGCTTGAGATCGCTATCTCAACACGGACTTCTGCCCTTGAACATCTCAAAGATACGCTCGAGAGGTCCCAACTTTTCATCTGGGAAGTATGGACTTTTCCACACAAGGAAGAGAGATTAAACCGATGGGTAATTCTGGGTAAAATTCAAGAAGTATTTGTCCGCATCTGAACCAAGACCACGTGAAGCCTTGCAAATTTCAATGAGACTCAGGGTCCCACTCTCACTGTCCTCGTTTACTGTATACCGCTGTGGCATGTTCACACTTCTCAGAAGAAACTGACCCAGTCTTAAACAATGGTGAAGAGTAAAGTTATCTCGCTTCTCCTATTGTACATCTAATGATAGCTCTAATCTACTGGGAACTTGCTTTCCTGAACATCCTGGGAAAGGGACCGTAGGGCTTGGACGCTTATCTCTCCAACATTTGCGTAGCGTTTGTGGTATCTGCAGAGATTCTAGTCATTCTGAGGATTTAAGAATAGGAGAAGAAGATCTTCTTACTCGGGAAGCAGTGGTGTCTGGAATCCCAGTACCTCACTTTGAAGCACCATTTGACCGGAGCAGTTGGGACCGGATCTGCTGAAGACATCAGCACATTGAATTGATACATAGCCGGCGCCATTTCAAGATACAACTGTCACTATGGTGATAAGAATAATATAGCACTTACCCAATACCAATTGTCGGAATTCTCAGTCCATTCGTGATCTTTGCAGCTGTCTGAGAAGGCACGGACGACACAACCACGGCCACGGCACCAGCATCCTGAACACTATTTGCATCAGCGAGGATCCCGACATCCGCATCTTTACTGTCATCTGACTGATCCGATGCATCCAAGCCTCTTTGCAATGTTAGTCCAATATGCCCAATCACCGGAATGCCGCTGTTGGATATAGCTTGAATGGTTGGGCCCATCTCGGTGCCACCTTCTAGCTTGACACCGTCAGCGCCCCCTTCCTTGATAAGTCGGATGGCAGAGTCGATAGCTGTGGATTATTTAGTTCTGTAGGACCTTTAGGGGAAACGAGGGAGCCTACCATGCTCGGTCGACTTTTCGTAGGAGCCAAGAGGCAAATCAGCCAGGACAAAGGCTGTCTTGACAGCCCGAGTCACGGCGCGGGTGTGGTGCACCATTTCATCCAAGGTAACCGCCTTGGTATCTTTGTACCCCAAAGCTGCCATGCCTAGACTATCACCCACAAGCACCAGGTCCATCTGGGCCGTTTCGGCCAGCAGGCCGCTAGGGAAATCCCACGCCGTTATACTGACAATTTTGCGCTTCGCCGCAACTGCGCGCAGTCTAGCCAAAGCCGTGGCCATCTTTGTGATACTTGATGATTGGATTTCGTGTGTACTAAAGTACTCTGAGACTATTTATCCACACATACTACAATCTGAAGACGATGGGACATTAAATAGGTTGCGAATTGATTTCTATCGCTAGTTGTCTCAGACCCAACGCGTTAGTAAGATGCGGTTAGTCATGACCATTTCCTTCCGAGACTCGGCGTTAGTAAAATAAAGTTAGTCATTGGCTCCCCCGCAAGTGGCGGGGATGTTATTGTCAAGATTTGTGAATAATCAACCTCTATTGCCGTCTTTTGATCTTACCGTACAATCTCCCATGTTGGACGGCACAATGGCAGATGCATCATGTGCCCATAGCTCAACCGTCTCCCAGAAAAGGTATGGAGAATCGCAACCGCCCCCCCACGGCTCTCCCCGGTCACCGACAAGGAAACTGACCACGCAGACTGCGTAATCGATTATCACAGCAAGCTTTTAGAAAAAGACAGAGTGCATACATCAAAGACTTGGAAAGAAGGTTGGAGATCAAAGGCAATGACGATGACGAGCAGATCGCGCGGCTTGTTAGGGACAACCGGGCTTTGCGCGAACAGCTTACCACCGCTTGCAACAAGCTCGAGCGCGTCCAAGTCACCCTGAGATCACTCTCAGAGTCGATGCTGAGCCATGTCTCTCATGGCTCGGCATCTGATCTAGCAACTCCAGACGAAATAGTGCACACAGCTGCTTCTGCCAAGGGAAAGGAAGGCCACACCACGGGTAGAAGCACAATCATAACCAAGCGAAGCCAACCTGAGGTTGCTAGCCAAACCACATCGATCGACATAGATAGATGCGATGACGAGGTCTCGGGCCTGCAGTCGAACATCGGCGGGGGAGACCTTCTGTCTCCGATTCTACTTGATGCTTTACCGAATGATGGGAATCATGGAATAGAGCAAGGTTCCTTTTCTCTCGACCCAAATGTCCAAGGTCGCCAAACGCCGATGGACCTAGATATGTCACGACTTCTGGGCAGCTTCTCGGAAGTCAGAAGTTTACCAGGAATTTGGACACACGAATACCAGATGGGTCCTGCAAGCTTCCAGGCTCAGAGTCCCGGCGCGGACAAAACAGCTCAAGGCCTTGCCAATACAAACTCCTCGTTTTCCGATCATATGCAGATGATCAGGAGCTGCCTCAAAATGCAGTGGCGCAAAGCAACCCAGATTCGGAACAATATAGAGACATCGTAGGTCATACTCCGACTTCTTTCAGGCTTTCATGAACTAACACGGCTCAGGGACGGGCTTCGCCTTTCCGCTACCGTACTATTGTCACACTTCCATAGTCTTAGCCGACCCGCGGCACTTGCCTGGTATACGGCCACTCGGTTTCAAGAAAATATCACCGATCTCCTCCTATGGCAGATCAATCGGTCCCGCGTGATCTACGCAAGAATGCACGCGAACTATCGACCCTCGGCACTCCAGTTGCTCGAGGACTATCCTTCCGTTATCGACTGGTGCCCGTTCCCAACTATCAGGGACAAGCTCATTCTTCTACACTCTGCGAACCCATACTTGGACCAGATCATCTGTGATATTGCTACCGCTTATGTGGTGGAGGTAGATGCGGATAAGTTTGTCTTTGGCCGAGTTGGTCGAGCCTACATTCGAGTCTGGGATTTGGTATGTGCCTTTGAAGCAGAGGATATCGAAGATGACCCGGCCCACGATGCCGGCCTTGTCACCGAGCAGCTACTTGCGTCCGAGTTCGGTGACGGCCACCTGCCGTTTTCACTTCCTGCCCCCAACGGCGACTGTTTGTTCCAGCCTCCGTACGCACGTCGAGCCTTCAAGATACTTGGATTAGACGATGGAGTTCCGCGTTTTAAGCTAGACCCTAGTTTTTTCATTCAGTACCCGGAACTTTACGATTCTGGTGCAGACATCTTGGCTATGGGCACTGCTATTGCACCAAAGATTCAGACCAAACTACCACCCCCAACCTTGCCAAGGCATGAGACTATCACCATCTATCGAAACGTCGCAGATTGGTGTGTCAACGCTATATGCAGGGCGTCGCTGGGAGGGACGACTTGAGAGTTAAACGTCTTAGTGAGTCTCGGGAGGCATAAATTGTTAAAGAGATAAAGAACAATGTCTCAAATCCAGGCAGGGAGTCAGGCTAGCAAATAGACTGTCAGTTGATGAAAACCAGCGTTTGATTTGGTAGCACTGATAAGCAATAGTATGCTCTACGAGTTCTCAATATAAGATTCGAATTGTCTTCCTTCATCACCACACTCAGACCACTATCTACAACTTCGCAAGCGGCCCATCCCTTGAGACGATTCCAAGTGAAGAGGGAGTAATGTCAGAGATACGGTTGCAGCCACATAGTCGCATGCACTGTCTGAATTCATCGTAAAGGATGTCTAGAGTCTTGCTGACCCCACTTTCTCCGTCGCACTAGTAGTAAGCCACTTGTTAGCCATACTTTCCCCCCATCGGTCTAAGGTAAACAAATGCCACTCACCGCGAGTCCCCAGATCACGGGTCGACCGATCCACACGCATTTGGCCCCGAGAGCCAGCGCCTTGAAAATATCCGACCCACTTCGAATCCCGCCGTCAACGTGGATGTCAATCTTGCCATTGGCGGCCTTGACACACTCAGAGAGCACATCGATAGTGGCTGGCGTCTGGTCAAGCTGCCTGCCTCCATGATTGCTCACGAGGACACCGTTGCAGCCATACTGGATCGCAAGCTGCACATCTTCTCCCGTCAAGATGCCCTTGATCCAGATCTGCATCTTCGTTACACTACGCAACCAGGGGATCTCCTGTGCCCATGAGTGCGAGTCAGAGTTGAAAGAAGTAAAGCCCTCATCGTGAGTCTGGGCACGGATAGCCTCCGATGTTCTCTCGAGCATGGGCAAAGCCAGACCTTCCGGGATTCTGAAGTCGTTCCTGGGCTCGTTGTACCTTACACCGAGCACCGGGCTGTCGGCAGTCAAGAAGATAGCAACACAACCAGCTTTCTCAGCGCGCCGGATGATACGCAGCTGAGCCGAACGATCCTGCATCGTGTATAGTTGCATCACGTGCTGGATAGGCCCAGCTTCGAGGCCAGCTGCTCGCACCTCCTCGACGGAGTAATTGGAGAAGGACGACACGCCCATGTGAACACCCCGCTTGGCGCACGCCCGACTCGTAGCAAGCTCTCCGTCGGGATGTGCCATCGCCTGGATCCCGGCGGGTGACACGCACAGAGGAAACGGGATCCTCTGGCCGAAGACCGAGGTCGCGGTGTCTGCCTTCGACACATCGACGAGGACTCGGGGCCGCAGTCGGTATTTGGAGTAGGCTGTCGTGTTTTCTGTTACTGTGACTTGGTCCGCAGAACCAGCTTCATAAAACTCTGCCAGTGACAGAAACGTCAGAAAACCAGACTAGGTCGTCAGGGCGTACTCATCCTCACCTCTAGCACTCGTTGGAAGCTTGTCTGCTGCTGCCAGCTTGATGTCGTCCAGGTTGAGCATCAACCTTTGGTTGGTTTCGGAGATCATTGTAATCTGTAAAGGTCCAGGATCGCGCGATGGTACAAGAGGTAGGGGGTTGGAATTCGATCTATCTCTTAGCTTCTGCACGATTTCTGGCGATGTTGTATTCGGATTTATCTTGGAGACTGCACCACTCCGCGCTATCTTGACCTGACGTCCGAACGGAGGATGGTGCCCAATGACTTGCCAATTCTTACGTGGCTATCAGCAGCGCCAAAGTGACTAAGAATTGTTGACTAACACGAACCCCACAAGCGATATCAGAAACCTTCCAGTTTTGGAAATAAACACTGGATCAAAGATTGGATACAAAATAAGGCGAGGCGTCTTTCCAATTCATGGTAAACTTGCCTTTCCCTTACTTTACCGCTTGTTCTTTTGGATCCCCTCATCATAATGTCAGCCAAGGCAGTTTTCTCTCCGGACGCGCCAAAACCGGCGCCCTTCTTGTCTCAGGCCATCACATTTGGCAACCTAGTGTTCTGTTCTGGACAAGTCGCGACAGACCCCAGAACAGGCATCCTTGTCCAAGGATCTATCGCCGATAGAACGGTTTGTGACCAGATGCATCCCCGTGTTTGCCTAAGAATCCACGCTCATCCATGATTGATATTCAGAAACGAATTATGCTCAACTTGGGTGCCGTGCTTGACGCAGCTGGCTCATGTCTTGATGATGTTCTCAAAGTCAACATCTACCTCACCAATCTGAAAGACTTCGCTGAGGTAAATGATGTCTACACTGCCTTCTTTCCAGGATTGAAGCCGGCAAGTACCCCTTGGACCAGGACCGATGGGATCTTAAACTCTGATGATGTTGGCTACAGGCAAGAACTTGCGTTGGGGTCGCCGAACTTCCTTTGGGTACTGATATTGAAATCGAGTGCACCGCAACTAAGCGGCCATCCACAAATGGCCACTTGTAATTGAACACGAAAATAAGTAGCCACCTTAGCATGGATGGACACTCTACCTTTCTGGTTCTGTGTAGTCAATTCATGACCATTAGAAAGAGTAGCTTAATTGTGATTCCAATAGAAAATCCTTCCCAAGGTGTCTGGATGAACGTGAACATGTTAGATCTTTCCAATGCCTTCGAAAGTCCATAGAAGCCAAGCCAATGTTCATAGCTAACTCCTACATCTGTCAGTAAAACATTGCCCGGCACATTTACAAAAAGATATCTGACATCATCTGCTCTGAACCGTGGAGCTGGCAACCCCAGTCTGTGTCGTTGCGCAGATTCCCATACTGTGGGACGATTACCCACCACGGCGAACTTATTCTCTTGATGTGAAAACTTTGAGGAAATTGCGAGGCATCAATAACACAGCTGACTTTCTTGATTATTTAAAATTAATCTTATTCATTGCCTACATCGAGACCTGTTATCCATCTGTACACAGATAACCGTAAGCTAGCACAAGTCTATAAAGTCCGAATTACTGCGGCGGCTGCCTTGCAAGCGGATCCAACAATGTCGGGCTCCCGGTCAGCGTGAAATTGAACGTCAAACGTGAGTCGTAGTCGAGCATGATCTCATAGTCCCCCGGGTAGAGCACCAGATCGCCGTCTGTATTGGCGCGCGCGAGTGCACCAAGGTTGAGGTTGAGCGGCACCTCTTGCGTCTCTCCAGGATCGAGGCCGTGCACACGTGCGTACGAGACGAGCCATTTGTTCGGGTACGGCGATGGCCCCGCATTGGGGGTCTTGAGGAACAGCAAGGCCACATAGTCGGAGGCGACCTGGCCGGTGTTGTGGACATTGATCCCGACGGTTGTCCATGGCGAGGCGTCGTTGACTGACGTGGTATTGCTGCCGGAGCCACCAGGGATGAGGGTGCTGATAGCGTACGAGGTATTCGGCTTGACGCCCCAAGAGTAGCTAAAAGTTGTATAATGCAGCCCGTAGCCGAACGGAAACACAGGCTCCTTATTGTACCACTTGTATG
Source organism: Diaporthe humulicola (assembly GCA_038088545.1). Taxonomy (NCBI): domain Eukaryota; kingdom Fungi; phylum Ascomycota; class Sordariomycetes; order Diaporthales; family Diaporthaceae; genus Diaporthe; species Diaporthe humulicola. Next base: position 358,337 of record JBBWSL010000028.1, on the reverse strand, counting down.
TTCGGCCTGGGGATGAGCTGCTTGGACGGAGGTTGGGATCGAAGAGCGACACCTCATTGATGTAGTCGGCTGGGTACTGAGTCGTCGTCAGTCGTCCGGCGATAGGCTGCTTACCGACGAGAACATCAATGAGCGCGGTGCCGCCGTCCTGGCCTGAATTGGGGAGACACGACGTTAGCAAACTACTTCTCTAGCGGTCTCTTGATACATACCGGGATAGCCGCCCCACACAAGGGAGTTGACATTGGTGTTGTTTAGCAGCGCAGTGTCATCTATCTGCCCGCCGCCGAATTGCACGATCACGAGAGGCTTGCCAAGCTCCGACAGTTGTTGTACGAGGTCGAGCTGGTTGCCCGGCCAGACGATGGAGGTGCGATCCTTGCCCTCGGCTTCGATGCTTACATCGATACCACCCGCGTAGATAATGACGTCCGATGCTTGAGCTGCAGCAAGAGCTGCAGCAAAGCCCGAGGTATCAGAGCTGTCGATAGCGGTGCCCAAGGCATATGTCACGTCTGACCATTGCGCTTCTGCTGCCATCAGCGGGCTCATCAGGTACGGGGCAACGCCTTGGTAATTTCCTTGCATCTGGGTGGTTGCATTGGCCCATGGTCCGATCATGGCGACTGAGCCGTACGAGGTCTGGAGTGGAAGCAGCCCATCATTCTTCAAAAGCGTCATGCCCTCCCAAGCCGCTTGATATGCCAGAGATTGAGCCGACGGCGAGCCCACATCGGACCACGCCAGAGAATCGTACTCGGGCTGCCCGTCAAAATACCCGACAGTGAACAAGGCATTGTATAGCCTGGTCAAGGAGATGTCCATTTGCTTCTCGGTGGTGAGGTTGTTGGCCACGGCGACGTTGAGCTGAATGTAGGTACTCCCACAATTGGTATCTGTGCCCGCGTTCAGGGCCACTGCCGCTGCCGCCGCCAAGCTATCAGTGAAATTGTGAGGCTCATAGATGTCGTCCACAGCGCCACAATCCGAGGTAACGTAATGGTAAGGTTCACTGAAGCCCCACGAGTCGCGAAGGACGTCTTGCAGCAGGTATGGATTGGCACAGGAAGGCACTACAGCATCAGTCAGCTGTAGCTACGCGCGCACAAAGTTATTAGTATTTACTGACCGCCGTCGACCGCATTGTAGGCGCACATGATGGAGCCAACGTTGACATCTCTAACGCACGTCTTGAAAGGCTGCAAGTAATACTCGCCCAAGTCCTGTTGGGTCGGGTCGTAATTCTGTCCGTTGCGGTTGGTCTCGACGTCATAAACGGCATAATGCTTACATGTCTACAAATTATGCAGTCAGCTCCCCGGACTTCGTGACAGGCTGGAATGATCATTCTTACTGCGATAATTTGCTTGTGGTCGGTATTCTGGAGACCTCCCTGGAGCCCAGGAATGAGTTGAGCCACATAGCTCTGAGCGTGGAAGCTGTCCTCAGTGGGTACTTCGAGACCTCGCCCCCATCGGGGGTCCAAGAAGGTGTTGATATTTGGAGTCCAGAAATCGAACCCAGACTGCATGTAGTTGGCGAAGGCGCGAGCTTCCAATCCGACGGTAGACGCAACTTTGTAGATTAACGGGTCGTCAAATGCGGCTCCCATAAGGATAGGTTCTGGGAAGCTTGTGGCATAGCTGAAGTTGGAGCCATTTGGCGAGTTGAAGTTGACGCCTGGGCTCCCGGCGACGCCGTGCAAAGCCTCGGACCACCACTCATAAGCTGGTAGTCCAAGCCTCGGCACACCGGTCGCAGAATTGACCATATTCGTGGCCTTCTCCTCAACAGACATCTGTGAAAGAAGTGCTGCGATGCGCTCGTCCTGGGTGAGCGAACCATTGCAAGCCCTGTTGGCGCAGAAAGGGTTGGTCTGGCAGACGGCTTCTCGCTGAACCGTCTGTGGCGGCGGGTTGGGATTGGGGTTGCTGATTGAGTACAAATTTATGAAGTAGCTGCCTCCACATACTTCAGATCGGTTACCTGGACAGGGGTATGAGCAGGTGCTCGAGTTCTGAGAGACCTCGGACGCAATCGGGTTGATGCTGTTGCCACAAAAGCATTCCGCCGTGTTTTCGGTACCAGAAAGGTTGTAGCCCAGGTAGCCACAAGCATTGGCGCAGGCTTGGGCGTCATTCAGGGCGAGGCTTAACTGCTTCGCGCCGAGGGTGCGCGTCGGGCTGTCGGTGTAGCATCCAAGGGATGTGAAGGAGGCGTTGAATCCCTGTATGGGATTTATGCCAGTGCACACAAAGCTGCCATTCTGAGCGAAGCTGCTCATGCCGAGCGACAGCATAACGATACACAGTATAATGAAGTTGCGCATGTTGTAGTTGGTGCTGCCATGGGATGGTGATGTTGTTGTCGAGGGACACACAGCCGAGGACGTGTGGCTTGCTTCTATATAGTAACCTTACTGCCTTCAGTGATATCTTTTTTGATCCGTATATACGCTCCAATAGAGTCGTATCTTGCAGGCCGGCTAAATTACAATTATTGTCGATCGATGTTCACCTTGATCTGCAGGCCCCGCGCTCAAATGCAACCACAAACTACATGCAGTCTGGGGTGTTCCCGACTTGCCGATCGATCACGAGCCTTGTCGTATTTACGTCGTATTCATTGGCGACAGTTCAACTAATCCCACGCTTTTAACAGTCAGGCAAGGCTTTTTCAGTCAGGAAAATTAGACTGCATTGCACACGCTTCAGGTTACGTGATGTATCACTCTATTACCTACTCATAATCTCACCGGCCTCCCTGGTCGTGAGTTTCCTCAAGGCACTGAAGGCACTGTCCTCTCCAATTATTGACAATACAACACCCTTCAGATCAACAGGCACTAATATTTCCAGTTCAGCCTGAAGGTGTATTGACTTTTTTCTAGTTGCTGTCAAGTCTGCTGGTAACGTGTCCGTTCCTGGCATTGCGAACCCCGCCATTGTGTAGTATGCGGGGTTGATGCGTATGCGCTTGACTGAATGCCATCATGTCGGTGTTCTAGTTATACCGAAGCCTTTGAAAAGTATTCTAGCAACTGATAATGCGGGGGATGACGCAGGGTGTTGATGTCAATAACTAGGTTCTTACTTGCAAGCGCACACTAAAGTGGGAATAATATGATTGCTTAGACCTAGTGAGGTGAAAGTTCCTCTCGGATCACTTATGATGGACTGAGGATCTCCCAACAGGCCACAGTCCATCGCCGCCCGTTCCGGCTTCGCTATTAGCGAAATTCTGTTCTACACAAGAGTATAAATACCACACAAGCAAGCAGCTCTGAGTCTTCTAGCGGCGTACAAGGGCAACAGATTCAGATGGAACCGCCTGTGGCTCGATAGCAAACATAGACTTTACTCATACCATGCAGGCACATCTTACAGAAGCCGTTTCCTCAGTCATTTGCAGGAGCATGTCAGGGCTGTTTCACCCCTCATAGATGGAACCCCATTATGATGACTAATGAAACCCGCGAGCCGTAACGAAATGCAAATTCAGGGTTGAGTGGTGTACCCCCTTGGATGTTATACAATATGCCGTACATTAGCTGAAGTTGGTAGCTCTTATGGTAGACTTTTCACCTAATATATACTTGAATTGTTTTTATAACGCCAAGAATTTGTATTCAGGCTGATATGTCGCAGTCGTTCCACGAGACGTTGCACTCTCAACTAACACCCGACTCTGCTCGAGCTGACGACAACATCATCGTACCAGAACGTGTTGGTATCGCCACCGTAAGACTCCCAACCGAAGTAGACGCCGGTGATCTTGGGCTTGATCGAGCTCCTTTGCCACTGGGCCGCGTTGGGGTTGGTGACGCCCGGCTTTACCGTAAGACCAGCAACGGTGTTATTGTTCAGCCAGGTCTCGATGCTGCCATCGGTACCGAGATGGTACTCGAAGCACTGCCAGCTGCCGGTCGGGAGGGCGGCTGAAGTGGCAATGCCTTGGGGTGAGAGGTCTGGGAGCGTCGCGTCATCGGATTCACGGTTGTACATCAGGATCTTGCTCTGGCCGCCGATGCGAAGATGCTTGTTTGACCCTTGAGCCGAGTCAGGCATGGTGATGAAGGAGACGTGCGAGTCCGTGAGAGCCTTGGAGGCCTTGCTGCATGTGGGAGAAAGCGTCAGTCTTGGTGTGAATGTCTTGCCGCATTAATTAGTAGAGCTTACACATAAGACCTGACGTAGACATCGCCGCTGGGCACTTTGGTTGTGCCGAAGAAAATGTGTCCGCAGTATCCACCGGCTCCATCCACTCTAACCGAGTTTTTGCCGCTGTGGGCGGTCGAGCTGTCCAGAGTGACCTTACCACCTTGGTTGCAGTCTTGCGCGTAGGTAGGCCATTTGGTCTGATCCAATCCGGCTTCGAAGTCGTCAGAGACTTGGCCAAGTGAGAAAGGCACGAGGGCGAGTACGAAGAGGGCGGTTTGGCGGAGCATTGTTGCGGTTTTGAGGGTGGATGTATATGGAATATGTGATGTCAGTGAAACTTTGAACACGACTGGTAAAATACTGAATCCAAGAAGACACGAACAGGCCAAGATATTTATTTCCCTGCAGTACAGAAGGAGTAGTTCCAATTCGTTCCCTCCGTTGTTACAGCCGGACCGGCTGTATCGTCGCCTCCTGCCCTCCGCAGACTAATTGTGTCCCATATTAATTCGGAGATTTCGGCCCACGCTTCCCACGGAACCAGACGTTCCTTGGCGGGTAACGCGATCAACATGAAACGCTGCCATCAGCACCGGCAAATTGATTGACAATGTGCGTGTAAAAATTGACAGACCCATCATTAACGGAAGAATGCATCCTGGTATTTTTGGGCAGGCTGACAGCATGCACCCACATCAATAGGGGCTTTGCGGCTTAATTGGCGCTGGCAACAAGCTTTCCAGGCCAAGCAGGCGGCTGGCCGGTTCCTGTTCCTACAAGAGTAGATTAGCGAGATTCACATCACCTCTAGCGCAAGGGAATGATCCAGACCATAATCTTCTACGGCTGTTGAAGCATGTTGCAACGTCATTGAGGCCTACTACACAACATCATCTGCCAAGATTATACGGCAAAACCGTCACTCCGTACCAATGCAGGAAGCGGTAGGATGCGAGGATTTATGCGGCTCGTTCCGTAGTCGATGGACACGCGCAATTTCGCGTTCATCATAGCACGCTGTTCGAATTTACGCGAACACCAAGGGGATTTCATGTGTAGTTACACTTGCATCCAGGCTGCACATACATCACCGGGTAGTAGATTCGTATGTGCATTAGATTACTTAAGCAGTTGAGAACCTATCTCCTTGCGGACATGTTTATGTAATAATAAATTCGACTCATATTTTTGTATAGACCCCTCGCCAACAGACTTAGGTTTAAGGTTATCAATTTCTGGTCTCGACCTAGTTCGTGTACCGCATAACCTGCACACTCGGTCTTCTATGGTTCTGGCTCAGAGCCTTGGTCTAAAAGAGAAGAGGACAAACCCAGCAGTCGGCATGCACACTTCACTGCTTATGCTACCTGTGCTAGTGGCTGCTGAGAGCGACTGCTGTGGGACAGTGTGTCTCGGCTCATATTTTCACATTGACGAGATCACAGACCGTTTGCAAAAAGAGGTCAAAGCCATAGCTCTTACAGGAGGAGGATCGGTCTTGTCTCGGGTCTCTGCTGTCAGGTAAGCAATGGGCCGGATCCAGGGGCTCATTTTTGGGGCAGGCGGCCATGGTCAATGAAACCTTTGGCCTCAGCTCTGACAATGGTGTGTAATCGCCCACTGTCAGATGCCACTTGAGGTCGTCCAACAATAGCACAGCTAGTGGCTATGGCTTGATGTATTTAAACGGGCTCCAACCCTCACGATATCACATCGTCCTTTGACAACTGAGCAATTTCCGAATTATCCTCAGTTACCAGTTTCTCAAAAGCCATCTTTGTCGAGATTTTCTCCTTTTCCACATTCTCACAAGTCATCGCCCTTTACTTTCCCCATCACAATCTTTACTTTCGTCATGTCAGGAACCGTCAAAAAAAGTCAGGCGCAGGGGCCTGCAAAGAAGGTGGTGAATCGAGCGCCCTCAGCTTCGGTCAAGAGCACGACATCGAAGACCAGCGCAAATGCCACTGGCAACCCGCTCATGACCCAAGTCTCTGGAGCCGGCGTGTCCATCCAGGCCAGAGGGCCGTCCAAGCCGAATGTGGACCAAACGAAAGATCGTGGTGCAGCTCCATCCACGGCGTCAGGAAAAGCCGGCGGACCGGACATGACCCAGGTCAGCGGTTGGGGCGTGTCCAACCCTTCACGTCCAATTCAGCCATCCCTAGCAACCCCAACAAGCTCAACAGCTCCAACACAACCAGCGATATCTGCACGACCAGGGATACCGACACGACCAGCTGCAAGCTCGGCCCTCAGAAAAGCGACTACTCCTCCTGAACAACCCAGGCCGAGTCCTGCCGTGTCTGTCCTGGAGGAGAGCACCAGGCCACCAAAGGATAGCTTCTCCTGGAAAGATCTGCAGGCCCTGCTCAAAGCAGCGCACAACCCTCGATTCTGCCGCAGCAGGGAGAACGCCGACGAATGGATCAAGGACGGAGGAGTCGGCGACGCATGTGCTCTGATCGGGGGCTTCCCGTTTGTGGTAAAAGCGACTTTTCCCTCCAGCCTCGGCCCACAGTATTTTGAAGCGGCCCTGTTCGGCTACATCGAGTCGCCGTCAGCCGCGAGCTGGAAGACGCTCGAGGAGAGACTAGGGCTCGTCGCAAATACGAAGGAGGAACAGGCTAAGATCGACAAGGACAGGTATATGGTGGCGCGGACGGGCAAGGAACGGGGCGAGCTGTGCAAGGCCGTGTACAAGGCGCTGTATCAGGCTCTGGAGAATCTCCTGGACAGTAACCGTGGGGACGATGTGCACATGATCATGATCAAGGCGTCCAAGGGATCGTCAGATAGGGATCACCAAAATTACGGACCCCTCGGCAAAATGGGAAATACGAAGGTCCCTGCCCAGCATGTTTCGAATCAGCTCTACCATGGGCAGGCGCTATCTGGTAAAGGTCAGGACAAGCTCCGAGAACAAAAAGTGCAGAAGTTGGTCGGTGCGGTCGTGTCCATGGCTCAGAAGATTGTGTCTGGGTTGAACTATTGAGAAATGCGGAAATGATGCCGGGGACAGAAACATGACAGAAAGTGTCAAGTGTCTTGCTCTCGGAATTTTATTCGGGGCTCAGAGAATGTATTCACTATTTCAATGGCTTTTCACACCATCCACAACAATCTGCAAATGTGGCCTAGACAGCTCTAACCACTGCCTCAAGTGCTTTTAGAGACCCTGACATACATATCTCGCTGTCTCCAAAGCACAAAAGAGTCTTCTTTGAATGGCGTCGACGGGTTCACGAGCTGGAAATCAAACTCCCGCAATAGCTAAACAGTTTGGCCTGGTTAGATCTCATCAGCCCGAGATAATCATCGGCAGACTTACCTCGAAGTATATCTTGTGGAGCTCTGTGTACGCCACGAACTTTCCCGCGCACATCCACCGACCACCACCAAAGTGGATGTCGATCGTCCGGTCCATTTGCTGTCTCTCTGCATCGCTGCACTCAAGCCACCGCTCCGGCCGGAATATTTCCACGTCTTCGCCGAAGATCTCCTTTCTTCTCATCATCGAATACGAATTGTGCCCGACAGCCGTGCCCTCGGGGATGAATATGCCGTTGAGAGTGTCACCGCCAGGAGGGACAACCTTGTAGTGACCATAAGGCGCAGGTGGACGCATCCTGATGCCTTCGGCGATGACGGCCTAGGATTGTGTGAGCACAGTTCATCGTCTGCCGTTGCTCTTCGGGATCAAAGCCTTCACACTTACCTGCAGATATGGCAACTTCTTTGCCTCCTCCACAGTTATGGGCGAAGATGCCGCGCCGGTCTGTATCGCGTGCTTGATGTCCTCCTTGAGCTTTTGGTAAGTCCTGGGAGATGTCATGAGACAGCTCATTGTGCTTCTGATGACCGTCGAGCTGGTCTCCGCGCCGGCGATCAGCTGGAGCGGCGCTTCGGCTATGGCTTGCCCCTTTTGGATTCCGTGACGCATGAAGGATCCCTGGGACCTGTCAGCCTGGTACAACCTGGAACTCCTATGCTGGTATTTTAAGTTGGATATAATCGGAAGCGGTTAAAATTGACTCTGCTAGGGGAGAAAGCGGCCCGCGAAACACTTACCAGCATGTCTGGGTGGTTCTGCTCGTCGCTCTCGAATCGCTTCTCAATGATGTCGCGGGCAATACTATAGCAAGCTCTGTCAGATGAAAGCTGATTTGATGTGTGTAGACGTATAGTTGGCGCGTACCCCATCAGCCTTCCCAAGCCGTCTTTGTCTGTGAGCTTTGGTTTCAGAGTAGCTGAAGCCACGAAACTGTTGGCAACCCTTCGCAAAAGAGGGACTTCGGAGATGAGACCTGTTATCAATAATAACTGGTCCAAAGATCGTGTGTAGTTGTATAAGTCGCCCTCAGCATCCAAGAACCCAAATGCCTCCCCGTAAGACAGGTCGGTAATGACGTCCAGGGTGAAGTAGTAGGAAACACGGGCGAGATCCAGGGACTTGACTTTGTCGCCTTCGGATAGATATCTTTGACGCAGGATATACTTTAGATGTGCAATCTTTGCATCGACTCTCTTCTCCACTGCAGCATTCAGATTTAGCTATCGAAGCATCAAGACAGTAGTTCCATACAAATGGAGAGAGGAAAGGGCCACAGTGAGGCTATAGCCTATCTCAAATCCAGTGGCCTGACAAGTCCTTTGAGTCACAGACTGTGAATGGGGGAGGTTTCTTCTCGAAGGGATTAAGATGTTATCTAAAAGCTGCTTACTATCCATATTGTCCCGGCCAGCATAACCGGCGGCCATCTTGGCTTTGACCTTATCATGAGGTCCTGCTTCCAGAATGGTTGCTAGGTTGTCGGTTCCTGGAGTCATGCTGAGGCTAGCCCACCACTCATCTCTGTTATACTCGCTTCTTGCAGCTGCGATTTGGCGGAGGCTTTCTGGGTCATCTGTCAAGAGATAGTTTGGTCCCACTCTCACCAGACGCCCATGCTTTTGTAGTCCCAACAAGGCGGGTGCGATACCTCCTCTGACGACGTACTTGACAATCCATAGGGACGATATAGAGGCTAAGAAGGGGCCGGGGACATGAGAAAGGCGGTACCAGGTCTTGAATGTAGAAACGGAGCGCCAAACGATAGCAATAATAACCGCAAGACCAAGCAGCGTGGTTCCACGCAGGCTTGATAGACCTGCATACAGCGACTCCATTTTGGAGAAAAGACAAGTCAACAGGCGGTAGTAGCAGTGTTGGAGTAATAGAGCCTCAACTAGAGGATAAAACGGGGAACGCTCCTCAGCTCTGGAGAAGCGGCAGACCTGGCAGAAGCGGGGTGGAAGTGTCCAAATTCAATTTGCAATGGGCAGTTCAGTCTATTCCTTAAGTATTCTGACAGGAGGTCTTCAATTCGCCTCCTGGCTCACCTGCAGGAGGCTAGACTGATAGTCGATAGCAATATGATGCCTGCTCAACCCCGTCCGGCCCGCATTCCTCATCAAGGCACGCGAATGCTTCGCAAAGGGCTCCGGCAAGAGCGGTTGCTTGCCAATGTCACACTATGCCTTTCTAGCTTGATCAACAACCGTAGAAATAATAATAGGTGGGCCGTGTGTCCACCTTTGGCGGAGAGGTAGTACCGCATATGCAGAGAAGCGGGGAGGAGGGGACAATGTCCGTTCTGTCACATGAACCTTCCCGACATCGACACAGTCCTCTGTCACAAAGCTAATTAATAGGTCTTGGACTCGGCCAGTACAGTGGATATTACCCCTCTAGATGCTGAAAATTCCGTTGTCTTTGATTTGATGCAGGGACCAGTCATTATGACCAATAGTGGCGTGTCTGCTCCGTTTTCGTTGTCGGAGACGCGTTCAATTCAATACCTCCATGCCAAACTTGCGGCTTCCTTGCCCATGAACATACAAGTCCCAGCCTTTCTCCACCACTGGCTTATGTCTTGGTCTCGAGGTGGAGGGCGTTAAAATGTTTGATACATTTTCAATTACTCGGCTGAGACTTCACATCCGGGACGGAATTCGTTGTCCGGCCTGTACTTACAACTGCGGCATTGGAGTGGCTCACAAGCCAGAGTTACAATTAACGTCCAGTCTAACTAGCACGCTACTGCAAGTAAGCATTGGCATATCGCGAAGTCCCTAGACCAGCCGCGATGTACCTTCAACTTCCAATAGCATCCGGCATCACTTTTGATAAAGGGTGTGACATAGCCCTCCCGTAAGAAAAGTCTCAGGACCCGATTCGTTGTGCAAGGCATTTCAAGGTCCCCAGTGACTTAATACAAAAAAGATGCCTTCAGTCGGCAGAGCTAATCCGCCCAATCTCTGGTCTCTGTTTTTATCTGACCGGGCCAGTGGCAGCGCCCACACAACAACTCAGACCAAAAGCGATGGCAAGCTCTCACAGGCATCCGAGATACGGAATGTGCATTGACCAATTGGATTATCAGTCACAAAGACGACATGAAACTATGTACAATACACAGGCTTTCCTGCCTACAGACCACTTCCGTTATAGATAAGTCGGTTAGGCGAGCCCTTCGGGTCCGTAACAACACCGGTGTGGGCAAGCTGAAGCAGCCTGTTCTTGATTGCATCAGGGGTCCCGAGCCCAGTCTCGATGGATCGCAAGTAGCAGATGAGCCCCGCGGTGATGGGGGTTGCCATGCTCGTGCCCGTCTTGGTCACGAAGCCCGTGTCTGACTTGTAATCGGCGGACAGGATGTCTTGCCCCGGGCCGAAAAAGTCCAGCTCGGGGCCATAGTTGCTGCCGAAAATGCCTTCGATGAGAAGCACTCGCTTGCGGGCCGCGTTGGTCATGCCGATTGTGATAATCTCGGGGACACGCGCCGGTGAATGCGCGGAAGCAGGGCCCTGGGAGAAAGATACTGTGAGTCACCAGGACGCGTGAGCGGCGCGATGAGGAATAACTTACATCGTTGTTTCCTGCAGCTGCGACGATGGTGATACCCTGGTTGTAGGCAGCACGTACAGCATCATCCTGCATCGTCGCCGTCGTCTCTGCAGCTGCGCGGACTGTCAGCTATCCGTGTCATTGTCAATGTGTGGAGAAGAAAACAGGGTACTCACACAGGGACATGTTGATGACCGAAGTGGCCTTTGCTCCCTTCGAAGTGATGTCGTTGACAGCCCAGGTGAGGCCGGCCAATACTTGCGAAAGTGCGCCCTGGCACCAAAAGTAATTAGCAAGAGAGGAGGATGGCTGGTCGGGTTCCCAGATATTGCACCTACAGCTCCGCCGCTGAAGACCTTCACATCGACTACCTTTGCCTTCTTGGCCACGCCGTTCACCTTGCCCACAATAGACCCAGCCACGTGAGTGCCGTGGGAATCATCGTCCGAGTTTGTGCCAGTCTGCTGTGCAGAGCCTGTCACGCCGTTGAACCCCCAGAGGGCACGCGTGCCCTCGAACTCGGTGTGCGTCAGACGGATGCCCGTGTCCAGGACGTACGCCGTCTGTCCCTGGCCCGCGCGATCATCGTAGACATAGTCGGTCGATCCGTTCAGCTTGTGCGAGAGATCGCCGAGCGCCCACAGCGCACCCTTCTGTGTCGTCACGGCGCGCTTGCTGACGCTTTCGAAGTCGGTCTTCTCGACGTAGATGTACTCGTCTGGCTGGACGCTCAGGACCTCGGGGAGGCTGGCGATTGTGTCGGCAGTCGTGGAGTCGAAGTCCCCGGAGTAGGCGTTGAAGTCGCCGATCTGGTACGTCTCTTTGATGCTCTCGTCGCGACGGGCCAGCAGGCCGCGCACGCGGAGCTGATGTGCAGACACCGACTCCGGGGACGTGCCGGGCTTCAGCTGGACGATGAACTTGCCCGAAATGACCTTGTTGTCTTGACGCCGGGCTTGCTCTGTTGGCGCGGCCAGCAAGGGCAGTGCGCCGGCGAGGATGCTAAGGAGGGTAGGGGCCTTCATTTTGCCTGGGCAGTGTGCAGCTGGGTCACCGATGATAGCTGGGGCCACACGAACCGATCGGGCCTTTGAAGAGGTCGCAACCGCGGATATTCATATGCACGTCGCATAGTGTTTTCCTCGTATTCATCCATGCTGGCTCGTGGACGCACTTATCGGTGCATAGATGCACCGTGGCTGCTATCGAAATTATTCTTAGTGCCGCCCCATTCAGACGGCCGTTATAGGCTGGCGGCTAGGTGTTGTGCCCGAGATTGGTAAAGCAAACTCTCGGCGTCCTAGGTCGAGTCCACTTATAAACCCAGGGGCTAGGGGCCATCGCTTGCCATCCCGAACGCGAAAGATCCATTTGCTCCCTGTCTATAGGCTACCACCTTCCCAGTCTGGACGCTAAGCTCCGGTATTCGCGCTTGGCTTCTTACTGAACTGCCGCATTCGAACATTTATCATCGTATACTGGTTCGACGTGCCAGTCTACTGTGCATTATCGACAATTACGCGCCGGACCAACGTTGATGGCGACGTTGTTTATAAATCCATCCTCAAGGGGTTGCCATGTAAATACCAATTGTAGAGGAGTTTATTCAGAACAAAGTCTGTGTTGGCGCCTGGCTCCCTGGTTAATCTGCAGCAAGCACCGTTGAGCTGGATTTGCGATGTGAACAAAGCAAAAAAGTTGTACATATCACAATACCATTTCATTCTGGTCAAGATGAGGTCTACACGGATTCCTGTTCTGGGCTTCACGTTGCTTCTGAGCAAGATGGCAGTCGGGCAGAAACCACCGGTAGACTCTGCATCTCTACAGGCAGATATAGTTTCTGACAAGTGAGTTAAGTTCTTGGAATACTTTATTCTTTCAATCACAGAATTGACGTGAAAACCCGTCAGCCTGCGTGCGGATCTTGTAGCATTCGACGAGATTGCGACCGCCAACGGCGGAAATCGAGCCTTCGGCTATCCTGGCTACGACGCCTCAGTGGACTTCGTCTGGAGCAAGATATCCCAGCTCGATGGCGTGAGAGCCTGGAAACAAGATTTTCCTGCCGTCTTCAACCGCGACTCCGGTGCTAATCTCACAGTCAACGGGGTTCGTTACGAGGCCTTCCCCGTCTACACTTCTCCGTACACGCCCACAGGCGGTCTTACAGCCGATGTCGTCGTTGGGCCTGTAGGCAGTGCGGGCTGTGACATTGCCTCTTACGCCAACCTCGACGTGACCGACAAGATCGTCCTGGTTGAGGCTGGAGATTGCCCAGGCGTGCGCCGCGGATTCCTCGAGGGCAAGGTGGTTCCGGCCGCGAGATCTGGCGCCCTCGCCACGATCATCTACAACAATGTTACCTCCAGGCAGACTTCTGCCGGGTTCTCGAGGTCGGATCCTAACGACATCCCAGCAGTCTTTATCAACAATGCCCCAGGGCTAGAGCTCAAAGGCAGGATCGAGGCCGGGGAAGTTGTCAACGCAACCGTGGTGTCTGTGGAGATCGCAGACACTAGAATAACCCAGAATGTTTTCGCTGAGACGGTTGGTGGTGATCCTGAAAACACCATTATTGTAAGTCTTCAGGGAAGATTTACATACGTGCTCATATTCTAAAGTACAATGTGCTGACTGGGCTCATATCAGCTGGGAGCGCATCTTGACAGTGTCGTGTCTGGTGCTGGTATCAACGACAATGGTAATTCAATTCTGCGGACGACACGATTCCATAGTTCTTTGCTAAGTTCCTTATAGCATCCGGGTCGACCCTTTTGATCGAACTCGTGACCGCCCTGGCCAAGTACACCACCAAGAACCGGGTACGATTTGCTTGGTGGGGTGCCGAAGAGCGAGGACTACTTGGATCGAGGTACTACGTCAACAACCTACCCACAGGAGAGAGCGCTCGCATTCTGGCCTACCTGAACTTCGATATGGTTTCCAGAGGCTACTTTGGAGTCTTTGACGGCGACGGTAGCACGCACGGCGTCGCTGCTCCTCCAGGATCTGATGCCATCGAGCGGCTGTTCGCAGATGACTTCGCTTCCAAGGGCTTGGTGGTGACCCCAGCCCAATTTACGAATGGGAGTGACTATGCGTCGTTCTGGCAGGTTCTGAACAAGCCCGTCGGGGGCCTTCACACCGGCACTGGAGCCGCGCAGGATCCATGCTATCATTCGCCTTGCGACAACATAAGGAACCCAAATATTACCACCTTGACGATCAACACCAAGGTCAGTGATTGGAGTTCGTCTACCTCTTGTTAGGCTTTACTAATCATGTCGAATATAGGCTGCAGCTCATGTTCTATCGGTTCTATCTACGAACGGCACGGACATTATCCCATGAGTCGGTTGGACTTCCAGTCAACATCGAAATCATTGACCAGAACTCAGGGTTATCATTTCCTGATCCAAGTTGTGTAGACTACTTGTATTCATTAAGTCTCTCTACTAAGCCGGAACAATAATAAGTATCCTAAAAGGACAAGTAATAATGTATATTGTGGACAATCGCACTGAAATTCTCTGTGAAAGCCTTTGGACAGTGGCTATTCAATCTTCTGCAAACAGTACTGCATCAAAAGCTACCTTTTCGCACCATGAGTCTTAGCGTTGAGCCGTGCCCATTCGCGCCGTTGTATCAAACTTGACATCAACCGGCCCGTCAAAGTCGAAGCCATCTCGAGCCGCGGGCAACTAGTCTGACGCCGTTAAGCACTGTCCAAGTGCCTTCGCCACGTGTTTCAAGTTGTATTCCAACAACGGTGGACTTGTGCCGGTTCCATCTCGACCTTATCGTCGGGTCTCTGCGACGTAGACATCGTGGCCATGAAGCTTGGTTTCGACGCCGCTGGCCAGCCCATAATGCTCGTGGCCCTTGTAGAAGTTCACGCATGTTTGTGGTGTTGTGTCTCAAGTTGATGGATGGGTTGCACGGTAGCTGGGTGGATGGCCGGGACGTTGACGCTGCGAGGGAGGCGAGCGTGGCAAGAAAGGCGGCTTGAGCTCCGACTGGGACGAGTCCGTAACATGTGTGATCAGTCAGTTCTTAGTACAAGCTTCGACTTTGTGGGTTTTCTTCTGCTGGCCTCCAAGCCGGGTTCTGTCCAAGGAATGACTTTTCATTTGAAATATATGGAAATTGTAATATCCCCGGATTACGCAAGAAATGCTCGCCCAGTTTTAGCTTGAACAGGGAGTCCTGCTCTCTCCCCTTCCTTCTGGCTGATCCCGAGGTTTGCCCGCTCTTTAGCACTTAGTCAAGAATGCTCCAAGGCTGGCATGGCAGCATGTTATCCACTTAGCCTCCGTGGGACCTGCCCAGGTGTCCGTGGAATCTTGGTGGGGCGAGGAAGGGGCAACATAAAAACTGCCTGCAGGGCATGGACGAAATAAGCTTCTTCGTGCCCGCGGCCGATGAGTCTTCTCTCATCCTGTTTCGCATCCTGGAACCCCATCTACCTGCAGATATGTGGATAGGTAGTCTTCTCACTATACGTCTGAATCAAGGGTGTAGATGGTCACGCACAATGCTCGGATAGATCCAGTTGACCGACTCCCCGAACGCTGTTTCCCACATCCCGAGGCCTGCCCAAGTATTATTGAAGTCAATCGTCTTTAAGCTCAACATCTGCCGGAACTCTTTTTGCCATCGGTCTATAATTCTAAGCACGCCAAATGAACCATGGCAAACTTTGTGAAACCCAGCCCTCTTTCCTCAGATGCCTTGTGGCAGCTGATAAGGTTACCAGGACAGCATGATGATGACCTCATTGAGATCACCTACAAGACTCTTGTCACATTTTTCTGCTTGGTTGCCTCGTATTACACCCTTAGCACCATCCACAATCTTTTGTTCTCGCCCCTAAAAGATGTCCCTGGGCCATTCCTGGCACGAGTAACCCGATGGTTCGAATATTTCATGGTACGAAGAGGCGACTCGAACCTTGAATATGTTCGCCTGCACAAGAGATATGGTACCTATTGTCCTGTTCTTGCTCACGCACTCATTTGGCTGACGAAAGGTGAAACCCAATGTTCCAGGTCCAATCGTGCGAGTCGGACCTAGTCGCTACAGCATTAGTCTACCAAGTGCAGTAAAGACAATCTACGAATTCGGAGGAAAGTATTCCAAGACCGACTATTACAAGCCATTGATAGATCCCGATGTCGATCAGCAAAATATCTTCACCATACGGGACAATGAGCTGCACAAAGAGAGGCGGAGGAAGATCTCATCTCTGTATACCATGTCGTCCATGGTGTCTTATGAGAAGGCTGTCGACGAGATGACCAGTCTTTGCGTACGAAAGATGCACCAATTTGCGGAACAAGGACGCCTGATCGATATACCCCAATGGATGCAGTACTACGCCTTTGATGTAATTGGCGAGATCACTGTAAGTTGCACATATCCCGCGTGGTCCCCTTCGGACGCATGGTGACCGGAGACGATCCAGTTTAGCAAAAGCTTCGACATGATGGAGAACGAGCGCGACATGACTGGTATGATCCCGGGGATACACTCAGCCAACAATTCCTTAGGATTCTTTGGCGTCATTCCCAGCCTCGTCCCGTGGGTGATTGGTCTACCCGCCGCCCTCGGCAAGCTGCCTGGTGCTGTGGTCTTGGGAAGGTACGCGATCAAGACTGTAACCGAGAGCCGTGAATCAAACACAGAGTCAACAAAGAAGGGAGACGCTGTGTACCAGACATTCCTGAAAAAGGTGTTAGACATGGAAGCACAAGGCCGCTTGAAAATGCGCAATATCCTGGATGCCTGCGGGAGCAACATTGGAGCCGGATCCGATACCACAGCCATCAGTCTGAGTGCGGCGCTATATTACCTGTATACGAACCGCGACAAGCTACAGATCCTGAGGAAGGAGATCGACACGCAAGCCGCAGCAGGTCTCGTCTCCGATTCAATTACTTTCCAGGAAGCACAAGCATTGCCCTACCTCCAAGCTGTCATTAAGGAGGTATTACGCCTTCACCCAGCAGTAGGAACCATACTGCCCCGTTTTGTCCCCGAGGGCGGTTTGGAATTGTCTGGTTACTATTTCCCTCCTGGGGTATGTGAATCCCATCATGTCTATGTGGTCGACTCAGCTGACAAAGACTTGATTAAAAGACGGAGGTTGGTGTGAACGCCTGGGTCTTGCATCAGAACAAGGACGTCTACGGTCCGGATCCAGAAAACTTTAGGCCAGAACGTTGGATTGGTGAAGGAAAAACCAGCCTGATGGAATCGATGATGTTCGCGGTAAGGCACCACTCTCGACACAATGAGATCACAGGCGTATGAGCTAACAGGGTTTTTTTATAGTTTGGAGGAGGGTCTCGGACCTGCATCGGTAGAAACATCAGTCTGCTCGAGATAACGAAGTTTTTACCGCAGATTGTCCGCATGTTTGACATTGAATTTGAGCACCCTGGCAAGTCAATGGACACTCGGTGTGCATGGTTTGTATACCCCAAGTACAAAGGACTCTTCAAGTTACGGGCCTCGGATTAACTATGAACTGATGATTTCTTTGTTCTTGAACTTGTCTGATCATTGCACATGCACGGCGCGCGTTTCTACTGTGGCTCGGGCTTGATTTCGATTTCAGGAACATAAGAGAAATTTCAACACATGCTCAGGATACTGGTTTTCATGGGCACTGAAATCTTTCCGAAGTGTGGTGCTCAGTATGTAGAAGGAAGTCGAGAACAAGAAAAAAAGAAAAGGCAAATACCAGAATGCGCCAGCACCTTCAGAGTTGTGAACAAGTATGATAGCAGGATGAATGACAAGGGCCCAGGAACAGAGACTGATCCGACGTCATTGGCGTCCGCGGTTTAGAACGGGGAGTCCTGCTCTCCCTCGATTCTGATTGACCCCGGGGGCGGGCCGCTACTTGGCCCGCAGTCAAGAATAGCCAAGCACCCAAATACTACATGGCAAAGGTTAGCACGGCAGGAATTGATCCACTTGGTTTCCGTGTAATCCGGTGTGTCCAGGTGGATTTGCCAGATATCGGTGGGGTGAGGAAGGGGCACATGAGAATTGCCTAGTAGGCCAAAAACAATCCAGAACAAGAAGGGGAATATACCAGAATGCGCCAGTGTAATTGTGAGCGATCACGATAGCGATGAATGTCAGAGGCCCAGGACCAGAGACCAATTCGACGTCATTGGCATTCACATCATAATTAACGACAATTTTTTCAGCACTGACATCTCGAAGCGCGAAGTTTCTAACCGCATATCGTAGGCCAAGATATTTTGTTGCATGTTTCATTTTGCTCACGTATCTCCTCGGCGGAGTTATCACCGGCATGAAAAATACAAGCCCCCGCAATCCCCTCACGCAACACGCGAACAGTTGTGGAGAGTGGTACTCGACATTTATCCGGAATCCCAATGAGGCTCATTTGATGCGGGGAATGACGATCGATGGGACAGATGCAGGTGGATGGTTAGATACTATAAAGCCATGATAGCGAACAAGGAGTCTGGCTCATTCCTGTCCAGTAATTGACCCGCGGCCACTAAAAATGCATCGATTCGCAAAGAGCCTGTGCTACCTTTTGGTGGCGTCCCTGTCAGGCCTGGCAGAGGCTGAGAATTCCACTTTCAACAACCCGATACTACCAGGGTTCCACCCTGATCCGAGTTGTATATTCGTGCCCGAGTGGGACAATACATTTTTTTGCGCCTCGTCGAGTTTCAATGCCTTCCCAGGCATTCCCATTCACGCGAGCAAAGACCTCCAGAATTGGAAGTTGATAGGTAAAGCCCGCGGCCCAGCCTCTCGGTTCGATCGATCGGGCGCACAACTGACTGACATAACCAGCACATGTTCTCAACAGGGAGGAACAGCTCCCAGAGCTGGCTTACACCAATAGGTCCACGGCGTATGTATTTAAACAAGCCCCTTGCATGGTAACGCATCTTTGCTAATTCTTGACCTCAGCGGAATTTGGGCGCCAACCCTCAGATATCACGATGACACATTCTGGCTCGTGACGACACTTGTGGAAGACGATCGCCTCGCAGATGATCCCACTCGATGGGACAATGTGGGTTCAAGTGAAGCCTTCACTAGCTTGCTACCCATCTGCTAACTCCCTGGCCTGCAGATCATCTTCAAGTCGGCTGACATATACGAGCCCGCGTCGTGGACCAATGCCGTCCACTTCAAGTTCCAGGGCTACGACACCGAGCCATTCTGGGACGACGACGGCAAGACCTACATCGTCGGCTCGCATGCCTTCAAGGTGTATCCAGCGCTAGAGATCGCAGAGGCGGACCTCGAGACGGGCGAGGTCGGCGCCTGGCAGAACCTGTGGAACGGCACCGGGGGCAATGCGCCCGAGGGCCCGCACCTCTATCGCAAGGACGGGTGGTACTACCTGCTCGTCGCGGAAGGGGGCACGGGGATGAAGCACATGGTGACCGTGGCGCGGTCGAGGGATGTCCTCGGGCCGTACGAGTCGGACCCGGCCAACCCGGAGCTTACCAACGCCAACACCACCAGCTACTTCCAGACCGTCGGCCACGCCGACCTGTTCCAGGACCAGGCGGGGAACTGGTGGGGCGTCGCGCTGTCGACGCGCTCCGGCCCGGGTGACACATACTACCCCATGGGGCGCGAGACGGTGATGACATCGGTGACGTGGGAGGAGGGCGAGTTCCCGGTCTGGACAAACATCAGCGGTGTGGTGAATGGGTGGGCGCTACCGCCGGAGAACAAGGACATCGGCGGCCCGGGGCCATTCATCGACGAGGGCGACGACATAGACTTCGCACCCGGGTCGGAGCTGCCCGCCCACTTCACCTACTGGAGATATCCCAACCCGGACTCGTTCGCCGTCTCGCCGGACGGCCACCCGAACACCCTGCGCCTGAGCCCGTCCAAGCTCAACCTGACGGCCCTGAACGGGAACTACGCCGGCCCGGACCTCGGCGGCCAGACGTTCGTCGGCCGAAGGCAGCAGGACACGCTGTTCACGTACCGGGTCGACCTCGACTACTCACCCGCCGAGGCCGAAGAAGAGGCAGGCGTGTCCGTCTTCCTGACACAGAACCACCACCTCGACATCGGGGTGGTGTTGCTCCCCGCGAGCGAGAGCACTACTACTTTTCCAGGGACGTCCGAGTCGGAGCCGGGTGACGACTCCGCGGAGCTCATACCCCAGGTCCGTTTCAGGGGCATCTCTTCCGTGACGGTGCCCGAGACGGTGGTTGCTCCGGTCCCCTCCGCATGGCGCGGCAGCCCACTCAGTCTCGAGATCAAGGCCGTCAACATGACACATTATTCATTCTCTGTCGGACCCTCGGATTCTCAGTCCCTGACACAGACTCTGGTGACCTCGTCCAGCGATGCTGTGAGCTGGGGTTTCACAGGTTAGTACACTTTCCACTCTATGCACAGGACTCAGATTCAAGGAAGGCAATGGCTGACACTAACATCACAAGGCGTTATTCTCGGGATTTATTGCACAAGTAATGGAGGGGACGGAAGCACACCAGCCTATTTCTCCAAGTGGCAATACATTCCACAGGGGCAGTACAGGGACTGATATAGCATGTTCTTAACTCATGAGGCTTCACATCCGAGCTGAGTTCTGATTAGAGCTCGTAGAAGATTCAACCATTCAGGCCAGCGCAGCTGTCTCACCACATCGAGTTACTATTACTACAATTTGTATTACGACTTCTAGATATTTCGTCATTGCCCTGAAATATGGAATAATGGTGTGCATGCTTTTATACAACTCGACCTAGCTCTCCCGGCATTTGATCTTCTCACAAAAAGACCCATCCAAAACCCCCTCAAGCAGCACCCTCCCCAGCCTTCTTCTTCCGCTCCTCTATCTCCTTCTGCCTCATGGCATAAAACAGACTCAGATCCAGCGGGACCTTGTCACCGAGCCACGTGGCCCTCTGCGTGTGGTTGCGCAGCTCCGTCTCGGACTCGAGGGCGTCGGACCCTTCCACGGGCGTCGTGTTCGGGTGGACCAGCGCCGACAGCGGGCCCCTCCAGATGACCAGCCAGGGCACGAAGGCGCCGAACTGCGCGGGCGTGAAGACGTTCACCTCGAACATGGCGTACGGGTGGGGGCCGACTGGTCTCTCCCAGAAGCGGTAGATGCGGAGCTCGGGGACTGTGGGGTTGTCGTCAGTGTGTGTTATTTTGCATGTTGTTGGTCGGTGTAAAGCTCATGCATGATGGGACAAGGCGGACTTACACTCCCTCCTGATCCTGTCGTATAGCTGGCGGGCGTATCCTAGTTGTGATTGCATGTAGTAGATGTGGATGTCACTATGAAATCGCCTCAGTCAGAACTGATGAAATTTGCCAATCTTGTCCTAGTCCTGAAGGGAACACTCACAAACCGCCCTTCCTGCCATTATCCAATGGTTCGACGAAGGACTCGTACGCCTTGCTGAGGACTCCCGTCTGGGGGTTCTTCAGGCTCTTGCCGTCCTCGGATGTCTCTTCCGGCAGCGGAGGCTCGTTCTCGTAGCCCTCGAGAGGCGACGGGTACGTGAAGGCGAATTGGTCGGTCATTGTAGCGAATTTGAAGTCCAAAATCATGTGCGGTCTTTAACAGTGTAACTCGAATTGCTGCACCAGTCTTGCACCAAGTCTTGTATAATTATGCGACGAGATATATGCGGTTGGTTTTATTGTCTCGGTAACGTCGCTCAACGCAATTGCCCCACACTGGCGACTGACCAATGTTCGGAGACGTGCACGCCATTTTGTCAGCACGCCTACTCGCATTCGACAAGATTAATAAGCGCAGTTTGAAATGCTTTGAAACAGCACTTGCTGAATGAGTCGTACGTAACATCAAACTAACTAATTAGCCTTTGTAACTACTACTGAAGCCCGTGAGGAATTTGAAGCAATACTACTAGACGATCCGAATGGGCTTCAGCTTCATGCTGTCACTGATCATCTGTGGACATGCTGCACGCTGGAATCTGGTATGATAGTACAAGTTGACGTAAAGAGCAAAGTAAGCATTATTCTCTAGGAGCGTGTAATTCCAAATGTCAAAAAGAACTCCGGGCTCGCGCGGCTGCGAGTCACAACGCTCACCGGCTTGCAATGCATTTGAAAGTAGTCAGATCACAGCTTCAAAGTAGTGGAAGTGTCGTCAAGCGTTATTAAGGTCGTTGCATGTGGCTTTTCAAGCTGGCGGCAAAGGAACAACTCGATAAAATTTCCCTCGGGATATCCACTCGGCTTATCGGTTGATCGCTTACTCGAAAGCCGGTGACCGGATGAAGGGAACGAGCGCTGAGTGCCGCAGAACAAAGTTTTCCCATCTCACCAATGGCTGCGGCGGATTTTTCGCTGAAAGTTTATAGAGATGTATATACATAGGACATGAAATTCACATGTATTGCACTGATAATTGTGCTGGGGGTTTATGTCTAAGCTGAATATGAGCAATAAGTTACCCATGCAATATTTGTGAAACCCAAGTTTCCCTCTTGTATCGCCTGCAGGCTGTCATTTACACTCCGGTCGGCCAGCACGTCTCATGTCTGCATGCAAGCCTGACCCACAGTATATAGCATGACTATTCGGGACAAATTTTCAGAACAAGTCACGCCAGTCACTATTGATTACTCTATTCAACCTCGGTGAGAGTGCTTTCTCAGGATTGTGACCGACTGTCTACCGTCAAACCCAGACCGACTGAATCTGCCGCATAGACTGGCCCATCTCTACGCAAGAAAAGCAGCACCCCCCCTGACTAGTCCCCACTTTTCACCAGTACGGTGTCAGCAATGGCATTCTACGACGTCGCCATCATCGGCGGAGGACCCGCAGGGCTCACGGCGGCAGCCACGCTGGCCCGGCAGCTGCACACGGCGGTGGTGTTCGACTCCAACAAGTACCGCAACGCAATGTCGAGGGAGATGCACATGGTGCCGAGCCTCGAGGGCAAGGACCCGGTCGAGTTCCGGCGCGAGGCGAGGGAGGGCATCACGTCGCGGTACGGCACGGTCGAGTTCCAGGACGTCGGGGTGGCGCGGGTGCAGAAGAAGGGCGACGCGCACTTTGTCACGACGGACGAGGGCGGCAAGACGTGGAGGTCCCGCAAGGTGCTGCTGGCGATCGGGTCGACGGACGTGTTCCCGCGGATCGAGGGGTTCGGCGAGCTCTGGGGCACGCGCATCTTCCACTGCCTGTTCTGCAAGGGCTACGAGGAGCGCGGGGCGGCGTCGGCGGGCGTGCTCGCCGTGGCGCCCGTGGCGCTGCCGGCGGACATGATGGTCATGGTGGCGGTGCACGCGGCGGCCAACGCGGCGCAGCTGGCCGAGCGCGTGACGCTGTACGCCAACGGGGACAAGGCGCTGGCGGCAGGGCTCAAGGCGGCGGCGCGGAAGCAGCCCGCGTGGACGGTGGAGCCGCGGAAGATCAGGCGTCTCGCGGCTGCGGCAGCTGCCGGCGAGGGCGAGGGCGAGAAGGGAGGCGAGTCGGTGACGGTGGAGTTCGAGGACGGGACCAGCAGGAAGGAGAAGTTCCTGGTCAACCAGCCCCTGACGGTGCCGGGAGGACCGTTTGTGGGCCAGCTCGGGCTCGCGACGAGTCCCCTTGGGGACATCCAGGCCGACCCGCCGTTTCACCAGACCAGCGTGCGAGGCGTGTTTGCGGCGGGTGACTGCATGACGCCCAACAAGGTGGTGCCGACGGCCATCGCCAGCGGCAGCAACGCGGCGGTCGGGGCTTCGACGCAGCTGCAGTCCGAGAAGTACGGCTTCAAGTCTGTGGTGTGACGGGGCCCTGGAGTTCTGATGGATGGAACATGGCATGTATAGATCGTCACTGGGTGAGCTTGTTAGCATACTGCATAGACATTCTGTCGGTGTAATCCGTGCCCAGTGGTTGAATGCAGGCGTAGGATGCAGCACAAGTACCGAAGGGGGGACGAGACGCTTGCGGTTCCTACTGCACGCCAGGCTGAGGGCCAAGTCCAAATTCAGGGCAGAAACAGCCCGTCGACGACGAGAACACGGCCGCCAAGGAGCGAAGAAGCCGAAAGCCAAATAAGAATACTCGGTTCTGCAGGACGGAATGTGTCAAGACCTGGGCCGGGTGACACGACATTATCACTTGCCCGTCTTGGGCGAATATTGCATGGCATGGCGCATGAGGGCTAGACCTGGCTGCACTGCAGCTGCTGGTAACCGTCAAACCAAGGCAAAGGATTAAACGGCATGCAATGAGATGTTGTTGGACCAAAATGTCATTGCTACGACATCTGGCAGTGGTTGGAACCGTTTTACACTGGCCTGGATCGTGCCAAGAGACAAGACCACAGGCAGCAGGGTTGGCATGATGAGAGCTGAACTGGTTGGTGAATAAACTAAATGATATAGTCTACGGCACAGTATGGAAGAGGAAGTGGTGGATGGGCAGGTGGGCAGCAATTAAGCGTGATGCATGATGCATCATCATGATGAGGGCGACGGAAGGGCGGAGGGGTTGGGTTGGCTCACACAAAGAAAGGTTGTGAGAAAGGACCCTTTGCTCCAAGATCTCCGCATAGGATCACCTGAAATGGACCGGCCAGCCAGTCCAGTTCAGCCAGCCAGCTTATGGAGGCCAAGCTAATTCGCTTGGCATGATTGGCCCAAGTCTGCAGCCAGTTCAAGCACTTTCGAATTGACGTTCGACCTCAGATCCGGCGCATCCTCTCACCGTCTCCCTTCAACTCACCTGCGCACTGCGACATTGCGACACTACGGATACTACAGGGCTACACCAAATTGATTGATTGACTGACTGACTGACTCCCTGCCTGCTACGATTCACCGACCGCAGGCCATCAATTTCCGTCCTCGACCCGAAGCCGACCTCAAACGCGGCCTTGTCCCTGAACGCGACAAGGCGGGCCCCACACGACATCTCTGCTTCTGCCGTGCTGTTCTCGACCCAACCCGACTCGATCCGGCCTTGGCTGCTTGGAAACAGGCACATCCACATTTGCCGTGTCTAAACGGCTTCTCGAATGCACCTGCTGCTCGAATAAGGGGTCCAGCAGCCACGCAGCGCCGTCCCAACCCACGCCTTGCCAAGCTCGTTGGCTCCCCACTCGACGCTCCGGACCTCCAGCGCATGCATCCACGTCTGATGTCAGGCCCGATAGAAAAAGAAATACCCACATTGACCGCCTCCTCGTCGCTACCTGCAGATTAAATCAGCCTCCTTTTCTGGTTCCATCTGCATCTCCAATTCACTCCGCCAGCCGCTCGCCCTGCGTCTCGTTGCTCGTCTTGTTCTCGTCCCGCCTCGACCAGGCCCTGACCTGACCTGACCTGACCTGGCCCGACCCGACCACGTCCCATCCTGCCACTGCCCAACTCGTGTCGCAGCCCAAGATGGCCTCCCCGGCAGCAGACGCCTCTACTTCAGCAGACGAACCGCCACCCAGGCCGCCAGTCATACCTCGAGGCCTCGGCAGACTCTCCTCCGCCGTCTCCATAAACGAGATGCAGCGCCCTCGCAAGCTCAAGCTCCTCGTCGCCGCGAACGGGCCCAAGGACGTCGCGTGGGCCCAGACGCTGGCCGTCAGGCTCTCAAAGGAATCCCAGATCGTTGTTCGCGCCATTGTCGACGACATGACCCACCGGCTCGCCCAGGAGATTGTGTGCTACCAGAACAAGTCCTTCAACAACAAGGGCGATGGGTGCACCAGGGAGATGGACGACCTGCACTACCGTGCCTTCGAGCTGGTCGAGTGGGCAGACCTGCTGGTACTGGCCCCCATCGACACGGACAATCTGGCCAAGATGATGGGCGGTGTCGCAGACACTCTGCTGCTCGAGGTCTTGCGCAGCTGGGACGCCTCCAAGAGGATCCTTATGGTGCCCGGCATGTCCACCCACATGTGGGAGAATCCCGTCACCAGGAAGCAGATGGGCAAGCTGCACAGGAAGTGGCAGTGGATTAGGGTCCTGCAGCCCATACTCTGGTCCTACGACGGGCCTGAGCACCACGGCGTGCCCAAGAGGGTGGCCAAGTGGGGCGCCCTGAACGAGCTCGTCACCATCATCAAGAACCAGGCCGACCTCCTGTCGCTAGGCCACGACGTTGACGCCGCCACCCAGGGGCTCGTCGCCAAGAGCAGCAAGAACACCAAGCAGACGACCGCCACCCTCCCCGCCGAGCTGTGGAGCATCATCTTCGAGCACACGGGCGACTGGGAGCTCGCCCAGGCCTGCGGCATCTACACCAACCTCCCCGTGCCCACGCACCTCGGCTGGCGCCTCGAGCCGCGGGACACCACGGACCCCCTCTCGGTCTACCAGCACGAGCTCGAGTGGACCATCCTGAGCGCGAGCCCCGACGCCATCTGCAAGAAGCTGTCCGAGTCGCCCGACTCGTTCCGCGAGCTCAGCGCCCTGTCCATCAAGCTCATCTTCAAGTTCACCCTGACCGACGTCCTCAGCTACATCGAGGCCAACTGCCCGCACATGTTCAAGTGCTTCGACGGCAAGACCATCCCCACCAAGGCCTCGGCCTACTACGGCCGCATCGAGATCCTGGACTGGTGGGCGCGCAGCCCGTCCTTCCTGCAGAAGCAGTACGACAACGAGGCCGTCGACGTCGCGAGCCAGAACGGCTACATCCACGTCCTGGAGTGGTGGCGGCGCTCGGGCCTGCCCCTCAAGTACACGGCGGCCGCGCTGGAGCAGGCCTCGGCGAGGGGCTACATCCACGTGCTCGAGTGGTGGCGCGAGGCGTACCTGCAGAACCCGGCCGACATCTCGCTCAAGCCGGGCAAGTCCATCCTGGCGGCGGCGCAGTACGGGCAGCTGGACGCGATCCGGTGGTGGGACGGCTCGGGCATCACGTTCGGCCACGAGGAGCAGGTGTGCAAGGTGGCGTCGCGGTACGGGCGCGTGGCCGTGCTGGAGCTGTGGCGCGAGCTAAAGGGGGACGACAAGCTCAGCTTCGACTCCTCCATCCTTACCGAGCCGACGCTCTACTCCCACATCGGCGTCCTCGACTGGTGGATGCGCTACGCCCATGCCGACCTCCCCGGCATGGACGGCCGCCGCGCGAAGAAGGTCGAGTACCGCATGATGGACATTGAGGAGTCGCTCGAGGACGCCCTCGGCGACCAGACGGAGGTCCGCCGCTGGTGGGCCGAGAACGGGCTCAACCTCGGCATCGGCACCACCGCCTGGATGAAGGCGAGGGAGCTCTAGGGTGTTGTCCCCCCTCCCTCACGCCTTTGTTTTGTGTTTTTTCTTCCCCCTGTTGTTCTCGTATATATACACGTACATACATGTGTGTTCTCTTACGGCCAGTCACACTGGAGCTTTTTGGGGACGGGGGTTTGGATCGGTCTGGCCTTTACGCCGGTGGGGAAATGGCACGAGGTTTAGGAAGGCAGCAGGCGTTTTGCATTTTGCATTCACAGCAAGGCGTCTAGGTAGATATCAAAATTGAATCATGGATCGTTTGTTCACGCACACGACAAATGACGCATGCTCCTAATCCCGTGGTGGCCGCCATCGGCTGTGAATACAAGCGCTCTCGGACCTGGGCATTGGCTCCACTGCATTGTGAAATGGCCAGCCCTCCCTCCCGTGTTGTTGTCTGCGATAGTCCTAGACCATCATCGACCATAGCAGGGCATAGAGCCAGTAAGACATGACCAAACCCGCGGTTTAATAACAGAAAAATACGCGTATGGACGACGCAGCCGCCCGCCAAGCCTCAACTCGCATTCGTGAATCTCGGGTCCCCGCTCGTGTCCCAGGTTGTGCATGCGAGCCCCCACCGAGAAAATATCACATGGACGGTGGAGTACGAAAACTCGATCTCGAGGCGATCGCGGGGTAATATTGCCGGCATGTCGGTGGTTGCAGCAATGCAGTGTTAATTGGCACGCCGGTAGACGTCTGTCAGGAATAGCGTACACAGATATTAGGACCCGTATATGGCTAGGGTGAAGTTCTTTGCCGTTGGGCTTAACGCGTACACTAATTCAAGGAAATCGAAACAGGCAATTTGGCGATATGTCTTGATATATTTGTTGAACCAGCTTTTACAGTCATAGTTACCAACCTATACACCTCATGAGAGTCGTGTAAACTTCGGAACTTCGGTACTTCGGTTGAGCCATTGAGAGTCTTGGTGGTGCCTTAACCAGCTACCCATCCAGGAACCACCCTCCGTTCCCGGTCGTCTTGCCAAGATCTCAAATGCCAAGTACACGACACCGGCACACGAGCGCGGTTAGAAGCAATGGAACATTACCCCAGAGACCCCAGAGTAGCATTTATATTGTCAGTCGCAGTCTAGTGACGTAGGGAGTCCGACACTCCCCGTGGAGGACCCCACGCACACTGAGAGGAGGATATGTGACCGAAAGGCGGGCCCCAAAGAGAGGCGATCGACCCCATCCCAAGCCAATATTGGAGGCAAAGCACTCAACCCAAGCTGGAGAAAGGCAGGTCCTGATGGAGTATACTCGTGCAATGCTCACCCGAGCCTAGAAGAGTGGCAGTATTAATAAAGAGGCAAGAGTCTGCATTTCTGTGAATAGTTCAAACCTAAACTACAACCCATACTCAGCCTTGTCCTTGCCTGTCTGCCTAGTCAACCTCAAAATGAAGTTCACATATACCTTGGCTGCTATTGCAGCAGCAGCGACACAAGGTCTCGCTGCCCGTACGTAGCCACCACCGGTTCGACACATCCCCAGCCATTGACTGACTTACTTGGCTACAGCTGTATCCTCGAGCACGCCGAGCATCTTGATCTTCTCCAAGACGGCCGGGTACCGCCATCTCAGGCAAGTAGCCAGCCCTTGAAGCCTCCCATATGCTTGAACGTAATCTTACACCAGGTATTCGCATGTAGCATCCCCAACGCCATCGACCTCGTCACCTCCATCGCCGACAAGAATGGGTGGCCCGTCGCGGCGACGGAGGATTCTTCAGTCTTCACCACCCCGGGGGCCCTGGATAACTACACGACGCTGGCATTCCTCCACACCACCGGCGACTTTTTGATTGAGCCCGAGTTCGACGGCCTGTACGAGTTCCTGATCAAAGGTGGTTCTTGGCTGGGAATCCACTCAGGTCCGTTATGTTCCTCCCTTTTTCCTGTTTGTAAGTGCGGATTGGGCTTTCCCATTGCTGACCCTGAGTTGAAATAGCCGCGGACTTTTGGAATAAGACGCCGCCTTGGTATACCTCCTTGGTTGGATCTCAGGTAAGGATCTCTTCAGTCTCCATCATTGATATGCCGCACATTCCTAACACGTTCGAAACACAGTTCGAGTTCCACCCGTGTGATCCAGCATGGACATGCACCCAGGAGCAAAAAGACCGCTATCCCACCGGTAAGCATCCGCAATATGTGTAGACTGGCTACAAGCACGTCCCACAAGAAAGCCCAGCCACAGAATTTCTAACCTTGACAATGTCAAAAACAGGCGGCAACATCCGCAACGACATCATAACAATCCAGGACCCAACCCACCCGTCCACCGAGGGCCTCCCCACGTTCCAGACCCGGTACGACGAGTGGTACTCGTACAGGGACAACGTGGGCCTGTCGCCAAACTACACCGTCCTCGCGACCCTGAACGAGACGTACATCGACGACATCACGCCGGCGTACCTGAGCATGAAGCCCACGCACCCCATCTCGTGGTACCACGTGTTCGAGGGCAAGGCCAGGGCGTGGTACACGGGCCAGGGCCACACCATCGAGACGTACAGCGAGGAGTACTTCATCAAGCATGTCACCGGGGGGCTGGAGTGGGTTGTTGGCGCGAGGGACTGAGGGGAAAAGTTCGGCAAAAGGGTCTGCTGGCCTCGAGGTGAGGGGTGGAGATAGGGATAGTTTTCAATCTTGGAGATCAAGACCCAGGAGGACAGGGTCACATACGACACGGCAGATAAGAATGTTCATATGGCCTGTAAATACCAAAGCTGCCACCCATCTGCTCCATACCGCCACGAAAATTATGTGTTGTACTTCATTACGTTCAAATCATCCTTATGTCATGAGAAGCTCATCGTCTGCTCATTTGTTCTCGAGTCCAAACGAATACGATGCACCTGAAGATCTTCGATAAAGGCGGGGCAAGAAGCTTGTACATGCATATGGATGCTCACGACCATCCGGTGTTGATAATTTTCCTGCCATTACATTTGAAGACCTTCTTTGTGCATTCTTAACCTTCTTTGGATTTTGAATGTCGAAGCCATCAATGAATTTCCACCTCTGCGACATGTCCCAATCTTGCCCACCTTTTCGTCGTAGAATCATGAGACCCAACCTTCCCCTAACTTTTCGTCATGCTATCATGTGACTTGCAGCGAAGCCATTTAGCGGGCCGACATAACCTTGGTGACTAGTCTCTTCAGAGCGAGCTCCTTCTTCTTGAGGTCCTCGGCTGTCAAGTCCTCGACCTCGAGCGCAGAAATCGCCTCCGACAGAGTCTGCTCAATCTTGTCCTTCTGGCCGCGCTTCAGCTTGAGGGACAGGCTAGGGTTTGGCAGGACCTTTGAACTGTGGACCTGCCAACGACCTTATTGGTCAAGTTGCGCGTGCGTGGCATATGTACATGCTGCACAATACGGAACTTGCTCTTTCAAGTAATCAGAACGGTTGAGTAACATCCGGCGAAGGCTGTTGGTAGTGGATCCGTCCCTTGCTGATCTCCAAGTGAACGACGACCACTGTCGTAGGACATTCGACGTTGGATCGAGCAAGCCGAATGGGCACCACGGATCCACTTGGCAACCCTCCCGAGCTCCCCGATCTTTACAACACATCCCTTGACCATCATGTGTGTCTGGATCGTGCCATGATGCTGTGAAGTGCGGTCATCCAACGGAGCACTTGCCTGCACCAACATCGAAATTTGTCATCTTCGAGGGAATCGCACCGGCAAGATAGACGGAGTATGTCGCTCTCAAAGGTAGAGGAGTGCAAATTAGTCTTCAGCCTCGGCGCTAAAGACTGCTTTGAGCCCGCGAGAGAGATGACCGCACGCCAGTGTGTTTCGGGCTGAATTCTTCTCGTGTGCGAAGATTTCAAATGCGCCGAAATGGACAGTCACGAACTTCCGCTTCAGGAGCCCGCGGGTCCAACAGGCGGGGGATCACCCGCAATTGCATGGCTCTCCGGCGTGGGACGTGTGTCTGTACCAGCCGGTTGCAATGTCGCATTGTTCCGCCGCGGGGCAGTCGTTCCGACAAATGTTTGTATGTCTCGTGCTTGGGTAACGAATCACTGAAACTTGGCCGGGTTGCTCGGGATCAGCTTCCGCAGGATCTCGAGCTGCCTCGCTTGCGCCCTGGTGCGGATGTCCGCCACGTCGCGCTTGTCGCGTCGGTGCAGGCCGTTGGAGAAGACGACGGTGTAGTCCGGGACCGTCTCGCCGGGGGCGATGATTGTGCGCGGTGAGATTGTGCAGTACTGAGGAAAACCCTTGTCAGCTGTCGTAGTCTCAACGTATTTCTCCTGTTGATGTTCCAGAAAGGAAACAAAGGATACCAAGAGGGACCAACCTTCCCAACAACAGCACCGCTCCCAATCCGGCTGCCCACGCCGACGATCGTGCCTTCTCCGATGATGGTACCACCCGCCTCGACAACCGAGCCAACCTCGACGGTGCAGTAGTCCATTATGGTGACAGTAGCCCCGCTGCTACTGCGGCTACCGCTGCTGCCAGCCGCTGCCCCTCCTTCAGGGAGCGCGCCGACGCGTGTGCGCTCATGTACGACGCAGCGCTTGCCGATATCGACGGCCCCGGCCAGTGACTCGATCTTGGCGCGCGGGTGGACGAGGCTCTCGGTCCGCAGCTGGATGGTATGGGGCCCCGTGAGGATGGCCGACTCGGCGATGACGAGGGAGCTGGAGAAGCGGACGGGGGCTTTTGGGCCGGCCTGTGCGACGGGCGGGAGGATGGAGTGGCGCTTCGAGGAGGATGACATTTTGCCCGTATTTCTGTGTGTCGCCTCGTGATTCTTGTGGTCTGTTTCGCTGCTGCTGCTACCGTGTCGCAAACAGTATGAGCATCGTTGTTGATGTTGACGTTTGGTCCAGTCGGCGGAGTGATGGCAGGCGTCAGTAGCCGTGCAGTAGTAGACTCCAAGAGTCAGGGACTTATCCTGAGACAGGCAGCTCCTTGTTGGACGGTTCTGCCGTTGTACTGTCGTAGTGGTTGCGGCGGATGGTCCAAGACTGGGTGAACAAATAGCAAAGGCTAAAGTCAATGAGGTCAGGCCGAGGAAGCTCGTTGTCACCCCTGCACGTGGTGCACTAACAGCAACGGAGCTTAGTGCAGCCCAAGACAGGAGCGATTGCTCCTCCGGTCTGTTATCGCCCTGGATCGCAGAGCCTCAGAGGACCAACCTGGGCCAATCAACGCATCTTCCATTCTAAGCGGCCCCAAGTTTCAATTGCACCTCGACTTCGCTATCCCGACAACAACGCCAGCGCCTTTCTGCTGCCAATTGGCACCCCCAACACCGCTCGACCGAGCACCGACACAGACCCCTCGCCACGATGTTATCGCGAACGACAGCACCTACAGCAAAGTCCTCCGCCCAGGCCCTCTCCAGGGCGGTGGCGCCGGCAGCAGCAGTAGCAGGAGTTGGGGCCAGCACACATCACTCCCCACGAGGCTTCGCGACCGTTCAAGATGGAAACCCCGTGAGGCACTACGGCGGCCTCAAGGACCAAGACCGCATCTTCCAGAACCTCTACGGCCGATACCCTCCCGACCTGAAGAGTGCAAAGAAAATGGGCGACTGGCACAAGACGAAGGAGATCATACTCAAGGGCCACGACTGGATCATCGGTGAGGTCAAGGCCTCTGGCCTGCGTGGAAGAGGAGGTGCCGGTTTCCCCTCGGGGCTGAAATGGGTACGTTGTACTCTACATGGCTAGACTCGTCCTCAATGGGTGGTTTGGTCCAGACACAGGCGCTGACAATGCTCCCTCTACACAGTCTTTCATGAACCCCAAGGGCTGGGAGAATGACAAGAAGCCCCGCTACCTCGTCGTCAACGCCGACGAAGGCGAGCCTGGAACCTGCAAGGACCGCGAGATCATGCGCAAGGACCCCCACAAGCTCGTCGAGGGCTGCCTCATCGCCGGCCGCGCCATGAACGCCACCGCCGCCTACATCTACATCCGTGGCGAGTTCGTCCACGAGGCCGCCATCCTGCAGGAGGCCATCAACGAGGCCTACGCCGACGGCCTGATTGGCAAGAACGCCTGCGGCTCCGGCTACGACTTTGACGTCTACGTCCACCGCGGCGCCGGTGCCTACGTGTGCGGCGAGGAGACAAGTCTGATCGAGTCGCTCGAGGGCAAGCCCGGAAAGCCAAGGCTGAAGCCGCCCTTCCCGGCCGCCATCGGTCTCTTTGGCTGCGCGTCGACCGTGACCAACGTCGAGACCGTCGCCGTCGCGCCTACCATCTGCCGCCGCGGCGGCAGCTGGTTCGCCGGGTTCGGCCGCGAGCGGAACCAGGGTACCAAGCTGTACTGCATCAGCGGCCACGTCAACAACCCCGTGACCGTCGAGGAGGAGATGAGCATCCCGCTGCGGGAGCTGATCGACAAGCACTGCGGCGGCGTGCGCGGCGGGTGGGACAACCTGCTCGCCGTCATCCCGGGAGGCTCGTCCACGCCCGTGCTGCCCAAGCACGTGTGCGACGACCAGCTCATGGACTTTGACGCCCTCAAGGACAGCCAGTCCGGCCTGGGCACCGCCGCCGTCATCGTCATGGACAAGAGCACCGACATCGTCCGCGCCATCGCCCGCCTGTCCCACTTCTACCGCCACGAGTCGTGCGGCCAGTGCACGCCCTGCCGCGAGGGCAGCAAGTGGACCGAGCAGATCATGAGCAGGTTCGAGAAGGGCCAGGGCCGCATGCGCGAGATCGACATGATCCAGGAGATTACCAAGCAGGTCGAGGGGCACACTATCTGCGGTACGTACTCCCTTCCCCCTCCCCTGTTCTTCGGGGCGAATCAACCGTAGTGTCTTGTGAAGCTGACTTGTTTATCTCTCTAGCTCTTGGCGAGGCTTTCGCATGGCCCATCCAGGGTCTCATCCGACACTTCCGGCCCGAGCTGGAGAGGCGGATGCAGGACTTTGCGCAGAAGGCCGGCGGCGAGCCCCTGGGCGGAGGCTGGGCCCACGACACGAGGGCCAAGGGGCAGCTTGTCTCCCCAGGCCAGTAGAGGGGAGAGGTTTTGTGTACCAGGGAGAGAGAGATGAGTTGGTTCGCAAATAGCGGCGTACGGTGGTCTGAGAGGTCAAAAACAAGAAATCTTTTTAAAACTCTGACTTTGTACATTGTTCCTACGTCAGTAGCTATGATAGACCTTCCTTTGGGAATGTACTATACTTGTGTGTGTGTGTGTGTGTGTGTGTGTGTGTGGCTGCAAAGGCACTCTGCTTTCTCGGGCTCGGCCGGCTGTGATGATACCTTACTTGACCAGATCAGGCTCGCCGATTGAGAATATCGAACGTGGGACAGTGCCAATTCCTTGTGATTCGTAACCTACTGCTCAAGCCAAAGGGTGTGTCTGTCGAGATAAAAAGTCATGATATTATCCAGGTCCTTTGGGGCAGAAATCTCAAGAAACCTCAGCCTATTCTAAGGCA
Source organism: Diaporthe humulicola (assembly GCA_038088545.1). Lineage (NCBI taxonomy): Eukaryota > Fungi > Ascomycota > Sordariomycetes > Diaporthales > Diaporthaceae > Diaporthe > Diaporthe humulicola. The sequence goes on along the minus strand of JBBWSL010000028.1, from coordinate 323,611 downwards.
GAAGCTTTTGTTTTGCAGGTTCTCTAATTGTGCTAAGGCGCACTTGTCTATCAGAAAGCCAGTCTAAACCAGAGGCATCTATGCGACAGACATTCCCAGTTCTTCTCTAGAGCCGAATCCGTCAGAGACGTCATCCCAGACCTCACCCCTCTACAAACAACTTCCGAGAGCTCCAGGGTAGCCGTAGTGATCGGGGTGCACAAAGTAGTCGGGCTGGGAGCAGTCTCCATAGCCAATGTTGATGTTGGTGGCATTGCCGAGGTGCATCTAATTGTCACGATAATAACTTAGCATCACTATCCCTCCAGGGTATCAACAGGATGAGTCTTACCTGGCCCGAGAACTGGTTGTGAGAGCCAAGCTTCTGGCTCTGGAGGCAGCAACCTGCGAAGCCGAAGGCCTGGTGGCCGACGGAGATGGAGGCGGCCACCGCAGCCAGGTTGTAGGCGTATGTCGTGACCGTGGCCCCGCTGTCGTTGCACCACTGTATCGAACGTATCAGCTGTGTTCCGACCAGAAAGACGAGATGGTAAATTTGACTCACGTAGACGGCAGTGCTGCCAGGGTTGTCTTTGGTGCCGGCGCACGCGAGACGCTGGCAGTTGGTCTTGCCGCCCTCGCCGCTTGCAATTGACCACATGGCGTTGTTGTGGTCCTGTCCGCCGGGAGAGCCGACCCTGGTTACGACCTCTGGTGCCTCGCCCACTGTGGTTCTGAGCATTAGCAATTGCTACGGTATGGGTGAAGGAGTGCCAATGGATGGTTTGTTCGGTCCTGACGAAGGGCTCCAAGAGAGAGGGTCACAATGTGGTGTGGGGCTCACTTACAATCGCCAGTGGCAAAGGTAGAACAGTACCAGGTCATGGGTCCGAAGAACGTGGAGAGTCGAGCTGCTCCATTGACATCATCGCGGGCGGCCACACTGTCCGGGTACTTGTAGTAATAGGTGAAGTTCTCCGCGGCATACACCTCAGAAGCGTTGTAGTTGGGAAGCTTGCTCATGAATTGGTGCGTGGGGACGTGGTTCTTGGCCAGGGATGGGTTGAGGGCAAAGATCTGCTCTTCGACAGAATTGGCGTTGCCGTAGAGGGTTACCACTCCATGGCCCTCAACCTCTCCGGTCCAGCTGAGACCCGAAGCAGGAGGCTTCGTGCCATCGATGGCGATGGCGGAGCCCAGGAGGGGGAACAGGAACTAGGTCATTGTCAAACCTGAGTTTCCTTGCAGGCCAGCGGGAAACATGGTCTGAAACATGCAAGTGTTGGAATCCAAGGTTCATTACTTACAATGAAGATCAGAGACAACATGCTGAACGAGTAAGTTCAGATCTCGGTGGTCTATTCGTTGCTGGCGTTGGTGGACGGTGGGTTCAATGCTCTTTCAGCGACTGGGAAAGACTTCGAGGACTTGGTAAAGAACAGAGAAGGTTGAGGTTGCAGACGAGTGGAAATTTTGACTTATGAATTTGCTGCAGTCAACATTCATTTGAATTATAAATGAGATACCGAACATATGCCTTCCTTCACACCATTCCCAGGCGCATGCACACACATAGTTACAACCTTCACTTCTGCCTGGTAACAATCCCAATTCCAAGGTTGCAGTGAATGTTAAGCTCAGTGCACAAAAAGACAGAGAGCACAACAGAAAGTCGTCTGCATTTCTGACTCTCTTCCCATCCGATTTGACATACCGCCCGAAAACATCCTCCTCCAGACTTACCAAACCAACACCCCCACCTCATACATTTTGATTCGACCTACGTGCAGCACCGCAATCAATATGAAGTCCTTCTATTTGACTATTTTTCTCCTTCTCTCCCTCCTGGGCTTCGGATATGCTGGAAACCCGCACTGCTCTCCGAAGGCTCCCGACTGCGTCATCTCGAATGATCCTGACAGCCCTGACTATGCTGACTTCTACGAGGGACTCCCCAGCACCATGGCGGTCGTTTGTACTGGAAACAAGGTCGATGAAGAGGCTCGGATCAAGACCATGGCGAGAATGATGGACTGGTCAGTAGACCGCCCCATTCCACGCGCAAACCTTGGATGGAACGCTTGTACAATTGACCAAGGGACGCGAGGCGACACGGTTGACTGACAAACCCACGCAGGTGCTACTGTGGCAACGAGCTCAACCCCAACGGTCTCGAGTATGCTGGCTTCTCCGTCTACGAGGATGGAATAGATCTCAAGGAGCGCAACCCGTCTCGCACTTGGGCCTGCAGGTATGCGCTTCCCATACCCGAAATCTCACAGCTTCAAGAACCAGCCCCAACGCCCAGTGTTTCTTGACTGGTGTGTGGCAGATGCTGACATCGGATAAAAAAAAATAGCAAGAACAAGCGCGAGTCCTGCAATGATTTCCAGGACTGGTACAGCGCCATTGGAAACGTCACTCAGGAGTGTGGAGCGGGCTGGACAGGATACTTCTACGACGCCGTGCGGAAGATGGCCTGGTATGTCCACGTTTATCTCTATCTAGTGCCCTAGGAGAGTGCTGACATTTCTTACTCCTAGGGGTTTCGGGCGATATCAGGACAAAACATTCTGCAACGATGTTTGGGCCGAATAAGGAGCTTGATGTAAAGGGGCGAAGGATATGCTGGGTGCCACCTTCTGACAGCACGTCTCTAACCGTCAATGGTCACCGTGGTATCTCCTAATCTGAGGGTGCTTCTTGGAGTCATAAAAGTGCAATCTTGGCGGGCTTGGGAACTGACTGCCGCTGAAGGCTTTAAGATACCGGACCGAGATTCATAGTCCTGCCACGGTACCATATCGAAATGAGGATGATCACATCTGGCACGGTACCGATTCAACTTAGGCGGTACTGTCAGTTAATGTCTCGGAGAATCAATTGGTATCTCTGAGAGCGATTGATCCCTCATTCCCTACGGTTCTCATTGCCCAGTGAGGCCAAGTCCACCACTAATACCCATCAATGAATGTCCATTCCATCTCAGGCCTGTCTTTCCTATCCTGATGAGCTCCTTCTCATCCATCCAGCTCACTGCTTTCGAGCCGGGCCGTCAAAGGCTTCCATCAATAGCCCGTCGTCTCGAGGTCCGGCAGAGTCCGCATCCCGAGCAACACTGCCGTAGCTGCCTGGGATGATGCCCTGCATAGGGTTGACGCAGCCACTTCATCAAGTCAGTAAATGTCTTCATCGTCTTCCGGGTGTCTGAGGTACAATTGCAGCCAGAGACGTGGATGAGAGCGGAGGAAATAGGAGAAAAGCAAACTATGGTGGAAGACGAACAAGTTGTAACCGAAGTGTTCCTCAGGATGGTCCACCTCTTCACAGTCACAATTATCTCTGCACCTTTACAGCGAGTGTTATGTTAACCCTCCTTCTAGAAAAGGTCACAGTGGTTGCAGACTTGCCATGCTACTTTCGATCTGGCCGAGCGCTGGCTGTCTTGTCCCCATTCTTTCGGAATGAACTTTGACTGCCTCTTTGTTCCTGTAGAATCCACAGTCAGATATCATACCCTGTAATAGAATTATAGTTGCATCAGGGAGTCTCCTACCATCTTCTTTGCAGCTGTACCAGCTCTGACAAAACTTGTCTGAAAGGAGTTGTCCTGGCATGAAGCCCTTTGGTGGTGCCCCACTCCGGTCTTTGGTGCATCTGAGCTCAAATCTTCCAAGAAAGCCATTTTCAGCCCGAGGAAAGATCTGATGACCTGCCAGATCCTTGCCCGAGATACGGTCGATGTTGTAGTCCTTGTCGATGGTGGTGTCGATGTGGCCATCAACCATCTGGCGTGACACAGCAGCCATGGAGGGAGAGAGAAGGCCCAGGAGGACCAGGAGGATGAAATGGAGCAGCTTCATCTTGTTTGCCCTTGGAACAATTCTGTCAAAATCAGTACCTGTGGAGGGATGCAAAAGGATGCCAAGGGTAAAATTATTGATCCCTGGGCTTGGATTACTTGCTTTCTTGACTTACTTTTGCTTGTGAACGTTGGTTGTATGATGTGATGCTCTTGGCGCAGTTGAAGAAGTGCAATTGGAACTTTGTGGTTTGCTGGTGGTAAAGGAGAGAGTTGGAGTTGCCTTGCCTGCCTTCAACTAATTCCAGAAAGGCTTTCTACAACTGTGCAGCAATGTTTGATTAGGCACCCACTTAAACACACAGAAATACCGGGCGGAAGACAGACAGTACCAATTGTTTCAAATTTCCTTTTTTCTTACTCATTGACCTATCAGGGAAAGAGGTGATGCTTCTAAAGGATCTGCCACTTTGATGTTGGTTGTAACTGAAGGTCATCTAAAAACGTGCGTCAACATCAAAAAGTCCGATCATGACCACCGCCCCCCGCCCCTCTCCGTCTGTCTGTCTGTATTTGTCCATCTGTATCTCCCTGAACATCTTGGTCAATGCGTTTGATGGCCGCACCGAAAGCCATCTCAAAGTCCAAGCCATAGGTATATCACCTGGGTACCAAGCAAGCCTCATATCGCTGCTACAACTGAGGTTTTCCAAAGCCTGATTTACAAAATCTACTAATTAGATGATCTTTACAAATTCAAACAGTTTCACGGTTACTTCATTGATGAATTTGTGGCATCATCTGGTCTACAACATTAGACAGATTGTGGCTGGGCTGTACTAAGATAGTTTGTCGATTCTGGGATGGTAGCAGTGAGATGTTTATTGATGGACGGAATGTTTATGTAGATGTGGCCTATGAATTTGATAAAATTTGAGGTTCAATGACTTTTAGCTATCAAATATTTGTTCCGAGTACACATTTCCACCTCGAGAACATCTCCAATGCATCACGGCCAGAGTCTGCACGTGTCTTGCTCTCATCATTGATGCCAGGGTAACTGATCCTCAAATGGCATGGAATATCTGCAGATTCTACAGAAAGCCTGAAAATGTTTATGTGTTGAGTCTACATGGACCGAGGGAATGAGTTGTTGTGTGATATTATTGTCAACTACTGCCTGCTGAAGCCCCCATGGCCACAGGTGCAGCGGTTTTGAAGGCCGAGGTTTCTGGTCTGCAACCACCAGCAAGAAATGGCACAGTGCCGCCTGCAATAGGGCCAGCAGTTGTCAGGCTTCCAAATCTAATAAGTTCTATGATCCAAGAGAGTTGACAGCCGTTGATCTCAAGATGGCAGATGGTGCCCTGGTGGACTGAGTTGGTGGAGGAAACTTGTGGGCCGAGGCCACGCTTGCGCCTTGCCGGGTTCCGGATCTCCTCACTCGTGTTCCAAACCCGGATTCTTACCCTCATCGTCCTTCCATCAAATGCACCACCACCTTTGAAGCTCCGAATCTGGCCAAACCCCAAGTGCAAGATATCAATCAACGAAGAAACGTATTCTGATGACCAGCTGCCATTGACTGGCTGCGTCGACCTGCAAGACGGCAAGAGACTGCTGCGGGGCCTTGCGGAGAGGAGACGACACCATGGCGCCGTCTACATTGGAACAGTTCATCCGCTTCGGCACTGATGCTGGTGAGTTGCTGCCCTGCCACTTTCAATTTACAGACCACGACGTTTTCTGTGCCCCGAGTTGTGGGCACATTCCTCGAGCTCCGCCGGGTCAGCGGCGTGTCTCGGCAGCTATCTTGTCCCCATGCCAGCGGGAGCACAGTCCGTGGCTCTATCAGCGACCTGGTCGAAGACGCACCGACTTCCACAGGTGGCAAGCGATTCTCTTCGTCACATCATTACAAAATCTGAAAGAGGAAATTTTCTACAATTTATCTTGCCCAAACAGGCTCCCGACCCAGTGCTAACATTTCTACTCTAGCTGCCATAGAGCGGATGCTACGGATGGCCCAGTCGGTAGTCATGGTTGTCATCTCATATCCCCTCCTACTGGACGGTTTCACCGACCTTGTGATGCTGGGCAACCAACACGTTTGGACTGATCCCAGAGCCACGGGTGTGGTGGTGCTTAATGATCTGAAAGGACATCTCGGCCTTGCCCGGCGCTTCTTCCGGATGTTCCGCTTCCTTGAATCCTTCTACGCCGCACACCAGCTGTACACGTCACTGTACTCCAAGCCATCAAAACCAACGCCGGCAGCAGCGAGAGCAGCGACCCCTTCTCAGGCCGCAGCCACCGTTTCTAATGCTAAGGACAGACCCCAGCAGGCAGATCACGCGGCACAGCCAGCACCAACGCCCGCAGCCACGCAGTCCGCTCACCAGCACCACCCCAACTGCCGGCACAGTCGCAAGCCCGGACCCCCGGTAGAGGCGTGGCTGGACATCTTCGGGCGCACCTTCAACGGGATGTACCTGCTCCTCGAGAGCGTGTGCCTCGTCGACGCCCTGCAGGTGCCAGGCTTCTCGCTCTGGGGCCCGCGCTGGGCGCCCGTCCTCTTCGTGGAGGGCCAGCGCTTCTGGCTGTTCGCGCTGGGGTGCGGGGTGGCCAGCGGGCTGGCCAAGTTCGTCAAGCTGCTGGCCTATGCACCTGTGCCGCCGACGGGCGAGGGCTACGGCACTGGGGAGAAGAGGGACGAGAGCGAGATGGCGGACTGGGAGAAGGAGCGGGAGAGGCTGCGGAAGATCATGTGGGTGCGCAAGGAGCAGAACAAGCTGTGGAAGTCCAACATCAGGGTCAAGTCCAAGGGGCTTGTGAGGAAGGGCGTGGCGGACCTGCTGGACATGGTCATGCCTGGGACCATCGTGGGCTGGTGGAAGGCGGATCAGGGGACGGTGGGGGTCATCCTGATCATCACAACGTACCTCACGGGGTGCGAAGTGTGGGAGAGGTGTGGGAGGGAAGTGGAAAGTCGGTAGAGGGTACGTTCATGTTCCAATAGAAGCCTGAGGGCATGGGCTGTAGATAGAAGTTGAATATGTGGGCCCAGGTGAACGTGTGCGTTGGTGTCATCGGGGGCGGCGCGACGCCCCCGACCACGACGACGAAGCCCCCGACCACTACCACGGCCCCGGGCAACGGCATTCAGACGCCCCAGCCTACGCAGCCTGGCATGGTGACCAACTGCAAGAAGTTCCACTACGTATCCGAAGGCAACACATGCAGCCAGATCATCAGCTATAACAATATCAATCTGGCCAACTTTGCCAAGTGGAACACGGGCGTGGGCGCGAACTGTCAGAACATGTGGAAAAATGCGCCGCTTTTCTATAGGATGTGGAAATTCGATAGTCTGGCGCAAAGCGAAGCCGGGATATCATCGAGCAACTGTTACAGCACCAACGACGCAAGCTGGCACTCGAACGCAACACTGGCTAAAGCCAGTTCAGTGTCTCACCAGCTCGGGCGAAGGGAAACATCAACAAAAGGACGTTCGATAAGTTACAAGCACTCCCCGAGCCGGGAGAAAACCCTCAATGGGGCGAAATACCCGGGTCCGAGTTGCTTCCATTTGATCCTTTAGACGCAGTTTCTTTCTCGTGTTAAGATTAATATAATATTGTGTGAACAGTCTCTCCGAGGCTGATAAGGGCCATTCTTTGACTATAAGTAAAGGTCTCTTAGCGAAGGTCTTGTTAGGTGCAAGTAAGTTAATTAGAGTAACAGAAACAGAATGGGTTGGTGGGAGGAGTTTAAGGACTGACGACAGATGAAGAACCCTTGGCAGGATGGATAGGTGCTTACTAGCGTATCGGCTTTAGTGGCTGGTTCTACTCCCCGACCCGACTGTCACCATATTCCCGACGCCACATCGCGCGGGGGCACGGGATGAAGGCAGGGGTGTAGGCCCTCTCCCATGACACATTCGGCCAACAACACGCGCGGGGGAAAACACTTACCAGTCTCGTTTTTCTTTTTAAAGTTCTACCTAGTTAAATGGGAACGACGGAGCTCTTAAACGCGAATGATCAATGCTGAATCAGGCCTTTTTGAGTGCCCTGTCCTTGTCAGTTTCCAGACGTTCGTGTAAGTCGGCCGAAAACACGGGGCGCGCACGACAAGCGGGCATCGCCGTGCCAGGGCCGCGGGCTGAACGTCATGCAATGCCTCATTCTCACAGCTTAATGGCACCTCAACCTGTCTCTCAGGACATTCTAACAGCGCATGGCAGTTTCCCGTTGATGTAACACAATGACTCTTCACTGTCCGATCGCGAGTGCCGTTGTTGCTGTCAGGCGAGAGGACCGTCTTACATCACAGGGGTCATTTTGCAGCCAGGAATCACGTACCCGCCCGTACATGCCCCAGCTCTTGGGTTAATTATGTACTATAAGCTTTAGAGTTTCCAACCATCCTGCCACCTTGTTTATCAATGGCCTCGGATTCGTTTACCACCTCGGACACCACGGCTGATCAGACCCTACAAATTATCTGCGGGTCATGTGGGTACCAACTCGGTGTTGCCCACGTCTGGGTAAATGACAGCCCCGGACTGACCCGGAAATTCTATTAAATCAGGTTGTGTAGGGGAGGCCACTGGTGAGATCGATTAGTGAGCGCCAAGGTGAACATGGAGTCGTCGTCACCGTGAACGACGGACACTGCTGGGGTGAACACATGCATAGATGTATATAAATAAGGTACTAGAACGGCGTAATATCAGTTGTCTTCTGAGCCTACCATATCAGAAGATCTTTAGACCTCATTGAACCCCAATAAATTCTGACAGTCGGCACGCAAGAGCTCGTGTCACACCAGCATGGCTTTTTCGAACACAAAGATGGACACTCTTTTCACCTCGTTCCTGCTCCTTGGAGGAGCAGTGGGCGCTATTGAGACGATCCAGAAGGATGTCGTGATCATTGGCGCTGGTGCCTCCGGCGTTTACACTGGAATCCGGCTCATGGACGAGGGCCGAGACGTTGTCATCATCGAACGTTCAGACGACATTGGAAGCCATGCCAACACGTATTACGACCCAGCCACGGGAACACCGATCAACATTGGAGTGCAAGGTTTCCACAACACCACCGTCGTCCGGAACTATTTTGCGAGGCTTAACGTTACCACCCCTCCGGCGACCTCCCCCACGTGGGACACCGTGAATGTGGATTTTAGCACGGGCGAAGAAGTGACAAACTATACCTCGCCGAGCTTTCCGGACCTCCTCGCGGGTTTCCAGACCTTCAGGGATGTTGCCGAGCAGTACGCCTATCTGGACGACGGGTTCAACTTGCCGGATCCAATCCCCGAGGAACTCTTCCTGCCATTTTCCACATTCGCCCAGAACTATGGGTTTGAGGCTATTCTCCCGAGCATAGCTGTATTCATCGAGCCCGTTGAGCTTTGGAACGAGCCCACCCTCTACGTCCTCAAGAACTTTGGTCTTGAATCCGCCAAAGCATTCTTGAATCTTCTCGACGCAGGAAGTTTCAGGCCGGCCGATGTGAATGACATTTACGTCAGCGCGGCGGAGATCTTGGGGAGCAGGGTGCTCCTGAACTCGACCGCCACAGCTGTCAACCGGTCATCCACAGGCGTGTCTGTCGAGGTTAACACGCCCGACGGTCTCGTCCGCATCGAGGCTAGCAAGATTGTCATGGCGGCGCCCCCTTTCCTCAGCAACCTCGCAGGGTGGGACCTGTCCCCGGAAGACAGTGGTCTTTTCAGCAAGTTCATGGGGAGGAACAACCACATCGGCGTCACCCGCAACCCTGAGTGGAACAACGTCTCATACAACGGGGTCGGACCTGACGATACCTTTGGGACCCCCAGGCTCCCGGGTCTGGTCTCGATGATGCCAACCGGCTTCACCGACTCCTCCTACTACCACTATGTTGTATTTCAGGAGAATGTCGCCGTTGAGGAAGCACAGGCCCTGTTCAAGGAGCAGGTGGCCACCCTGGTCGCCAACGGGGTGGTGCCGGAGAGTGACAACGAGATCGTGGCGTGGTTCAATCACAACAACTACATGAACCGCGTGCCGGAGGCTGATATCAGGGCTGGGTTCTATGACAAGCTGAACCATTTGCAGGGGCAGTCTAACACGTTCTACGTTGGTGCTGTCTGGGCTGGTCAGGACTCTTCCATGATCTGGCGAGTTGTCGACGCTTTGATACCTCAACTATTAGAGTAGTTCTTATTCATTAAAGGGCTGCGGACCAGCAATGCTTTTACTTGCTGTGGTCTGCGGCTAAACACTTTACATTACCTTAGTTTGCATCACTATTAAACACCTTTCTGCCCGCGAACCAAATCTGCATAATCCGCGCCTAAAGTATTTTTTTCTTATCCTATTCTGCAAACAATATGTTAGTCTGTTCCGCCCAGCCCTTTTTGGGTAATACCTAAGTACCTATTGCAGGCATGTAGAAACTTAGAAGGCAGCCTCTGCTGTTGGATGTCCAACACTATGACCTGATTTTCACTGCAAGTTTGCTGACAGTGAAGAATAACCCAATTGAGTCACGCAGTTTGGATTGCAAACATCGACATCGTGCTTGATCATGACCAAAAAACTAGGTACCTAAGTACCTAGTCTACACACGTATGTATTTTGTTCTGCTGGGAAGAATGCCTTGTCCCTTAGGCCAATTGCCCGCAAGTGGACTGCCCGATGGGGGACCGGGGTCCCTAGCCGCAGCGCCAACTCATGCTTGTCTGAGTCTTATCGGCTCCCGTCTATCGATAAGTCCACAATTTTTTTTCCTTGACGGAATAGCTCCCTAAAGGCTTCACTTGCGCCGGCTGCAAATTTTCTCCAGGCCTTTAATCAAAGCAAACGTGGTGCTCGAGATCCCTCTCTCCCCCCATCACCCCAAACAGCTGCCGGTTGATGTCGTCTGGTCCACCAGCTTGGCTCTTCTCAAACAACACCATCCGAACCACCGAAGCGTCGACATCCTCTCCTTCCCTTCCCTCTACCACAACAGCCGACAACACAGCCATGGCGGGCAAATCGAAGGACAAGTCTGCCGACAAGAACAAGGCTACCAAGCCTAGCAAGAAGGCACAGAAAGAGGCCACCCCCGCACCACCTGCCCAGCTGCTGGACCTCGTCGAGGGTTTCCTGTCCTCCAACCAGTTCGACGATGCCCACGCCGCCTTCAAGCAGCAGCGGACCAAGAACGGCTGGGTGAGCCCCGCCAAGGGTGCCCAGCCTGAGGGAAAGACCCTCGTCTCCGTCTTCGAGACCTGGAACAAGTCTCAGAGTGCCTCCGCCGCCGCCAGCGGCGATAGCTCGAGTTCCTCCGACAGCTCAAGCGACGCGGGTGGCGATGTGAACATGAAGGATGCCGCGTCCTCCGACTCTTCCAGCTCCGACAGCGACAGCTCCAGCGAGGACGAGCCCAAGAAGGCAAAGAAGGCCAAGAAGGCTGGTGGTGCACCTGTGGCCAAGAGCGAGTCGTCCGACTCATCCTCCTCCTCCGACAGCGATTCTGACTCGTCCGATTCTTCGAGCGACGACGATGATGACGATGCTGCGGCCAAGCCCGGTCTTGGAGTATCGTCCGCGGCAAAGCCTGCTGCTGCTGCCACCAACCCACTGAAGCGCAAGGCGCCTGCCTCGAGCGATTCTTCCGATTCCTCCGACTCAGACTCCGATTCTGACAGTTCTTCCTCGAGCGACTCCGACTCTGATTCCTCCAGCTCTGAGGACGAGAAGCCAAAAGCCAAGAAGCAGAAGGTGGCCGAGAGCTCTGACAGCAGCAGCGACAGCTCCGACTCTTCGTCGGATTCTAGCTCAGACTCTTCTTCAGACTCCAGCAGTGACAGCGACAGCAGCGACTCCGACTCCGACGATTCTGATTCCGAGCAGCTCAAGAAGGCCGCCAACACCAAGCTCCCCGACTCCGGGTCTTCCTCGTCCTCAGACTCAGACTCGGACGCGCAGCCCAAGCCCGTCCCGAACGGGTCCGACTCGTCCGTCACCATGGGCAAGACCTCCCCGGAGGTCTTCCCGCCTCTGCCCCCGAACCCGACGCCCAAGACGAACAACCGCGGCAAGAAGGACGGGGCGAACCCGGCCAAGAAGGTCCCCAACGAGCCCTTCTCGCGCATCCGCAAGGACATCCAGGTAGAGGACAAGTTCAGGTCCAACGCCTTCACCGACAACTCGCACGACTGGGGCCGCAAGGCCCACGATGACCTCATCGTCACCCGCGGCAAGGGCTTCACCAAGGAGAAGAACAAGAAGAAGAGGGGCAGCTACCGTGGCGGATTCATCGACGTGAATGCCTACCAGGGAATTAAGTTCGACGACTAAGCAAGTGTCTGAGCAAATATTCAGGAGAGTTGGAGAGAATGAGGCCGAGTGGCTGCTTCGTCCCTGATCGACTGATTTGCCAGTGTCAAGGCAGCGAGACTTGCAAAAGACGGGTCTCTACCGAGGCGATATCTGCTTGGGCAGCAACCTGGAACGAGGTTACGAATGTTGGAGCAGTCGGGCAAGACCAGCATGGCGGGTTCTGTACGTCTGCAGAGAAGCCCGGAGAATCGGCGGAGGCAAGAAGAAGATCGAGAACAGCTGGACGGTATCTGAGGCAACGCACGAGATCAACATTGTCAAGCTACCTCAGAAGGCTACACTTTTCGATGGCCTTGTTTGTTTCTTTCTGTGTCGAGGAGAGACTTTCTCTCGGGAGCCAGCCCAGGACAGAAGCCAAAATGGTCAAGTACTGGCACGCATCGCCATCCGTCCCATCACATGGTCCCAAACGCAGTGTCATTCCCACAGTCGACCAGCAACTCCCACGAGTAGTCACAAGGAAAGTTTCCGGGCGGGTATTGGCCTTAAGCGGATGACATGGAGGCGACTTGGAGGAGCATTCTGCAAGGCGTTGGTAATTATGGAGGGTGATTTCACTTTTGAATTGAAGCGGCCTTGAATCGAGCCGCTTGATTATCTGCAGGATATCTCCCTTGCGGGTGAACAGAATCCCATGCCTCACTGCAGGCACAGGTAGATCTCAGAGGGTTCTGGCTTTAGCGTGTGGATTGTTAGATGGTGGAAGTTAGACAAAATAATACCAGTGAAGCACACTTATTCTCTATCGCTTGTAGGCAAGCAGGCGCGTTCATTTTACAGGTACGTAGTACTGTGATTCGTTGCTTTGCTAGCACCAAGCATACCTTTTTCGACACCATGAGTTCCTTGTGATAGACGGAGCGACTGTACTGAAGTGATGACCGTCCGTCGCCGACGGTCGCCTGGGCTATCTGTGCTGCTGGTTTACTGGCAGGATTTCGATACGCCGGGTTTGCCTGACGTCGAGGACTTGTTCCCAAATTTGTGCGATGTGTTGGATAGCAACTATTATCAAGGTCATTCCGTACCTTCACGGATTGATGCGGCTAGGCGCATTTCATCTATACACACTTAGTCGAACAATAGTAACTGAATTGTTTGCTGTCTATGAATCATGGCTCCATGATTTGCTTCTGGAATTTGATCCAACATCTCTGCCATACTTGAATCAACCCCAAGATACGTGTGGTAAGTGGCATGGCGTGCTTGTATCAGACCTTGTCACCCCGTGGACTGGGATCTTTGTCGCTGTCTAGCCGACGTAGAAGCTCCATGTCCTTTTTCTGGCGGTCCATGAGCTCTGGCCAGTCTATGGCGTTTCTGCAGCAGTGCATATGGGCACAGTAGTCATCCCAATTCTTGTAGTCAACTGTCCGTTCCCACCGGTCGCGATATATATTGAACTCCGGGATGGCAACCTCTTCATCCACGCGCTCCCGGTTCTTGCTATCTCCCAGGATTGGCAAGGGATATGCAGAATCGTCATGCGCAGTCTGTCCTTTCTCAAGGAACTGTAGCAGGCTTTCACTCTGGTCCTTGGTAAGCTTGTATATCCGCTTCGTGACGCCTGAACGGTGGGAGTGGAACCATATGCCGTCATACTTGAATTGATAAAAAGAGAAAATGTCAGCGAAACGGTCCTCGGTCATCTGAGATGAGCGGTAATATATGACGAGATGCAACATCATTGTGCTAAGGGATGGGGGTCACGGGGTTGGCCACGAAACGTACGCCTGTATCGTCACCTCTGCCAAAAAGCACTACCCCGCCAAATATCTGGTCTTCAGCCCAATAACCCGCCACGTCAGCTGTGCCATCAGGGTACTGCTTCGATCTCGCATAATGAAACAGGGTAAAGGGCGTTGGCCATCTCGGTAAACTTTTGCGCAGCTTAGACTCATCTGGCCATGCCGTGTTTTTATGAAAACCCCCATCGACCAATTTGAAGAGCTGTGCGGCTATACTGTGTATAGTCACTACAACTAATTCCAAAAAGGGCATCTTAGAGGCTCTAGAGCCTACGGGTGTGTCTTGATACCGCTGTAGGGCCTATAACTTGTTGGTTGCCGCTAAACTCATCTACAATTACCTAGTCTTCTGGGTATTCAATCACTGACAGCTGATCCGACCTCCAGGTCCATAGCGTTGAACTTTGATTGGAACTCCTTGGCCTTATCAAGTGCCCCAGGGCAGAGCTCAGGGTGGTTGTCGACCTCATCCCCCCTTAGAACCCGATGTTTCCGAGCCCCCCAGGCTACACTGCTCAAAGGGAGCCCATCCACGATCTGTGCAAATGTCTCTTCCGCAACTGGTGTGGACATGACATTCATCACCGCACGTTCGAGTGCTCGCTGGTGGGCATAGTCAAGGACTTGGTCTACCCGACTTTTCTGTATGGACTCTGGCGGAGGCACGGTGACGTATAAAGGATCCGGCGCTTCTGAGCGATGCCGAGGCTCCCACCGCAGCGGCACCTGCCTGAACATCGTCTTATTCCGGGATTGACGTTGCGAAATAAAATTAAAAAATTAAAAGGAAAAAAAGGGGAGAGTTGAGGGCAGAATGGAGATCACGAGGCCTTTATTACGTGTGGTTTTGCGGTGACAGAGCGAAGTGGTGAACCAAACAGCTGTGCAGAGGAGAAGGCAAAAGCACCCCGCGGCTGGTTATAAATTTGAAGGCAGTGCGCGCCCATGCCTTCTGCAAAGGGGCGGCGCAGCCGCACATTTTGTGGGGCAGGGTGCCGAAAGAAAAAGAAGAAAAACCTGAGCATTTGTAACCAACCAGATATCTCCTGTTCGACAGCGATAAGGCGAATGAAAACAAAAATTGCCCAGGGTGGGATTTAAGACGGCACAGCTATATAAATAACACCGAATATCCATAATCTTTCTGGATTCTTCTGATCTTCTGGTGCTTTGCTGGCTATGGCGTGGCGGTTAGTGTGCGCCGTCTCAGGATAATGTTCGAACTTTACGCGGCTCCACCACTAACTACCTAGGCAAGGACTTCACCGGGGGTTTTATTAGAGGTCTACCGAAAATTCAGCTTTCACTCAAACTCATCAAATCACGAAGCCTTCCAGTCTTTGCGCGTATAGCATCATTTGCTTCCAGATACCATTGCTAGTATCTTTACCTGTTCCGCATAACCTCTACACTTCGAGCCGTTGTCCCATAAAGGTTGGCTCCAGTCCTCTCTTCGTCTTTCGAGGCGCGATTGAAAGATAGACACTTGAATGTTCCTGTTCTGGTCGGCTGTGACGCTAATTCAAAGACTCTCTCAGCCTACGTTTGCTAAGCTGCTGTCACGAGGAAGCAACACACCTGATTAAATCTTTTTCTTCAGGCCGCAAGTATCTCCCATATGTGCAACCAATTTAGGCCTGCATCGCAATAGAGAATGGAGGATACCAGCCCCGCAAACGCTGCGACCTCCGGCCCTCGACCGGAAATTGCGAATGATGGTCTGCTAATCGCCCTCCAGGTCCTCGGGCTCTCAGAGAGCCCTCCTGCGCAATCTAGCCACCGCGACCCAGTTCTCGTAGCAATTGACTTCGAGAACATAGCTGGTATTGGCAAAGACTCGACCCCTGGCCAAGAACCAAACACACAAGTCGGCCTTGCAGTTCTGGATACAAGAAAAATAACTGCTTCAACACCAAAAGAAAATCTCATGTCAACGCACAACTTCATCACTGGTTCAAAAGAAAATTATCGACGGGCCCAATTAAAATTTCTTTTCGGCAAGCCTATATTCATTCCTGCAAAGGACATGCTTACCAACATCAAACACTGCATACCACAAAACCGCAATATCCTTTTAGTTGGCCACGATATCAGGCATGAAATCAGTGCTTTGTCGAAATTAAAGGCCGATTTCCGGGAACTGTGTATCACTGGTCTACTAGACACGTTTCGGATCACCGGGTAAGCATCGTTTTCTCCTTAGTCGAGCCGCTTAATGATATTTTTCTCGAGGCTGCTTTCCAACTATTGCAAGAAACATGCTTCTAACAATGGCCAGTCAAGTTCTTCCTTACTTTGCCCTCACTCTTGGTGAGCTGCTGACTGAGCTCGAGTGCCCGCACAATTGGCTTCATAACGCTGGAAACGATGCGAACTTTACATTACGAGCCCTGTTACTTCTAGCGGTAAGAACTTGTGATGAGACGTCCAGAGACGATTTGTCGAATCTTTTAGAAGAGGCCGCAAAGACTCTCATACCCCTTCGCTCGCCCGGAGAAGAAGGAATCTTGGCGCAACAAAAGGCTCACAAGGCTCAGGAGCGGGCAGAGAAGATGGCGAAGCGGAATAGAAATAAACGCAAGTATCAATCAAAGCTTTGGAGTGTTGAGAAACAGGAGGAGATTCGTGCCGAAAGGGCAGCTAAAAGGCTACTTAAAATAGAACAGTCTCGATAATTCTTCAGCCCTATAAAGCGAGTCAAATCGACCTCGCCATCCGGAGTTCACCTTTGTTTCCGTATTGTTTCTTTTTATAACGTCTATCCAAGCTTCCATCATTGATCTAAATTGCCAATTGAGCACTGGCTCGTCGGTGTCATCGGGTGTTGGCGGCTCAGGTAGGAGTTGACATGTGTGCTAGTCTGCTAGAAAAAAGAACACAGTACCTTGGTATATTCAGTCAGATGATTATCAAAAGAATTGAGGAATCGCGTAACGGATCGAGTCTGGCTGGCTTGAAGAGTATCTGCAAGGTGAAGCTTCAAGTACAACTTTTCTCAGTTGCTTCTAAAGAGCTATCAGCAAATAGTGGTAAGGCCTCAAGAACCACTATATCTTGCTTTGCCTTTGACCTTCTTCATTCTTGAGCTGTATTGCAGTTATCTAATTGAGTCTACACATAAAGACAAGTATGAAGCCTTTCACAGGCTGTCGCCCAAGTGGGAGTGCGTCGCCACCGAGTAAACATACAGATGAGACGATACATATTAGGCATAGATAGGCCCACTTGGTATTTACCATCGTTTTGAAAAGCGACGAAATGAACTGAGGATGAGACGTGGACCCAACCACTCCCGGAATAGTTACGAAACTCTCGCTACAATTCGACCCCAGGGCCTGAAGGTATTGTGTGGACCTGTACCTTTGAGAGGGACGCGATGAACGTTTCATTCGCCTCACAGACCACGCTACCACAGCATATTGTGCAAGTGAGCCTATCATCGTATCCTCAAGGCGTCTCCGAGTCTCTACGAGCACGCAGATATGGCACTTGTTCTCGTAACAGGCACCCACTCGTGCGAGCTGACAAGGCATACCTCCGTAACCTGCCCATCACTTACAACACGCGGCCGCCACACCACACAACTACACCAAAGTCTGGCCTTGGTGGCCATTCAACTCTCCGTGTATGCTGTGCATACCCAAGCACAGCCACATATTTCAGCATAAAACGTGGTATGTCATGGCCACAATTCCACCGAAGTATCACAGGCATAAGCCTTATCCTTGCCGCGGCCGCGACCGTCGGTGAGAGGCTGTTCGCAGTGGGAACGTTACAACAGTAAAGTTCATGGTGTGATTCCATACGCGAACACTCCATTTTCCAAACTCAGCGATATTACTCGAAACGGGAACAATTCCTTGAGCACAAAGCTTTACAGCTTGGGCATGAGTCATCACGGGTTGCAGAAATGTTGTGCGCGGTTTGTGCTAAGGAACTGCCTGCACGTCTTTTACTAAGTTGTGCGCCGTAGATGGCAGTTCCTTACTGCAAATCTAAAAAGCAAAGACAAGAAGTCATTGCTACTTGCACCGGGGAGTTTCCTACAAACTGTGGCTTCGCAAGTCACGCCATGGTACTTCGGCAGCGCCGGGGCAACGCCCGCAGTCGTTCGAATAAGGTGATGAGACGAGATGAGGATGAGACATACATACGCATTGTCTCTTCGAAGGCGTTCGTGTGTCATGTCGATGAGGTATGAGTAAGTCAAAAGAAACAAAGAATTGCCGGAAAAGCAACACTGCACGCAGAGTACTTTCGGCGATGACAGCTTACCGTGGTACCTTCCTGCCCTTCCGTCAAATCCTCCTCCATCCCCCCTCGGCCCCCATGCGAGGGGCAGAGAGAGAGAGCACATGTGGGTTAGATGACCGCCTTTCCTTGGCGGCAGGAAGCAGTCAGCACACCGTCTGTCTCAAAGGCGATCTCCGCTCCCCCTTGTGAGGGGAGGTTCTTCAGCCCTATGAGCGGGTTAGAGTGCTGACACAAAAAGGGAGAACAAGCCCCAACGGTGAGGTCCGACGTGCTGGAAACCAATGAGATCCGGGGAGCCGCTTCTGCGGTGAATGATGATGTGTGATCAGCGAGAACTGGCGGTGCAAGAGGTTGCAGGACTCGGTGGGGGAAGTAAAGATACTTTGGTCAGGCGGTCACTCTTCTCCCGCTTCAGAAGCCAGGCAGCAAGGGAGAGGCAGAATCGGCCGCGAAAAAAAAGAAAAGGCGGCTCTCAGAGCCGCACGCCTACCACGCACGACGAGCCGCCAGGAATGCTGGGGCACGCGTCAGGGAAACTATGCGCCCGGGGCTGAGACATGACGTGCGCTCGTGTCTCTCGACTTCATTGTCTTTTTCAAGCCTCCGCCCATTCCTCCTGTGGCATTCCCACAGCGTTGCCGCCCGGATGCGAGACAGGTGGTAGCCTGACCGCTCCCACTCCGCTCCAGAAGGATGCGGGTTGTTGGCTACGGGACCAGGTCGCAGAGCCTCTCTGTAATCCCAAGTGTTTTTTTCCGCCACTATTAGTAAGGGATCATGTGAGGGTTCGTGTGAAAGTTGACCGAGGGCTGCTAGCTACGACAGGCACACACCGGTATGCCCCTTGCGGCCGGATGCAGCGCTGGCTGGAGTGGCTGGATACTGCCAAGCAGCACCCATCACGATACAGAACCGCAGACTCTACACATCAAGTGTGCGTCGAGGCGTGGCGCCCTTTTCAGCCAGACAATGCTTTGAGGCCAGCAAGGAAGATGGAGGGCGCGTCCTCGAGCACAGTTGATACTTAAAATGTCACGTCGATGGGCCCTTCAGCAATCCTGACTGGCCCGACCTGTTCTATCCTTGGGAGCATCCCTTTCGGCGACCCGACGAGCGGCTGATTGGGGCTAGAGTATGCCAGTGGTCTGAGGGTGGGCATGCGACATGTGCTGGCTACCGAATCGCTGCAGGTACTCTGGCCGATGACTTGAAGTCTGCATCTCCACGATCGTGGGATGCTTTCTGAAGTGAGGGTCCCAAGAGACGCCGGCTCGGACAGAAGGAGGGAAGGGATGGGTGGATAGAGGTTCTCGTGAACGATAGCCGAGGAAAGGGAACCCCTCGTACTCGCTTGCATGCCCAAAGTGACAATTTGGGCCTCATCGGGCAGAGGCACTACCTCAATATTGGCACCGGAAACGACGCCATGCAGGGTGATGGCGGGGGAGCGTGATCTGTCTGTCAAGCACGGCAGGGCGACGGGACCGAGAGGCATGTGCGACGTACGATGGTGGGAGAGGTTCAGCTCGAAAAGGCTTTTGATCTAGGACACGCCCTGCAGCAGAACAGCAGCCAAATGCACACCCGAATGCATGGGCCGACCAGACAGGCCAGAGGGGAGAAAACGAGGCATTATGCTAGGTAGATTGTGGGCTGCATTGGGTTGTAATTGTCGTGATTGAACCCTGCAGCCAGCTCGATGCCGCCGTCTTTTGCCTGTGCGATGTGACGACTCGTCTAGAGGTCCGCGTGCGAGGAGCAGGGGAAGAAAGAGGGTGCTCGTCGGTTGGGCGACCTGATACGCGAAGGATTGGCGGCATGGCAATGCAAGTCCCGGGGCATGGGGCATCAACAGCACCCCTGGCCGGCGACCCAACAGCCTCAAAAACGTCATTTCAACTGCTGAAGCGAAGCAGTGGGTGGCTGAGCACCCATGACACGATAGCTAGTAGCCCACCAATGCAGAGTTGACCGCTGTGACGGAGCGAAATTGAGCCGCAAAGCCCCCGTGTCAAGTGACTCAGGCCGACCGAAGTTACGGGCCTTCTTTGTACGTGCACAGAGCATTCATTTCAAATTCCGCGCTTCCGCGGTGGTGTATTCGGGAATGAGTGGTGCATGTGAGGATTAGGAACCGGGCGCAGTCGCGCAAGTAGCGTGCTGAAGGACCCAGCCCTGGATGTGTCGGGGCTCGTGTTGGTGACCGTGGGTCATGACGACGATGATCATGACGATGATTGCGAGACAGCACCTTGGCTTCGAGTGCTTTTGTTAGAGAGAGAAAAGATGTGTGTGTGTATGCGTTCGCATGGACGGCAAGGATTACAGACCCAGAGTCCTGGGCAGAACCAGCAGATCGAAGCAAGGGCGTGCGGGACCGAGGAGCGAGAGACGCGGAGGGGCCCGTGTCCCGAGTCCCGTGGACTCGCGGCTGCTGTGTAGTGCATCGGCGACAAAAGGACCGCGCCCGAGGTCGCATCTCGCTGTTGAAACACAGCCAGACGCGTGATGGACGAGAGTGGTCGAACGGTCGAACGGTCGAGCGGTGCGAGATACCGTTTTCCGTTTTGGCCCACCGCCCATCGACAACCCCTTCAGTGAAGCGGGCTGCGAGCGAGTGCATGATGATTAATTTGATTATTGATCGATGCTTTGTATAGTTTGTGTAGTAGGTGAGTGAGTGGGTGAATGATCAATCACACTATTGAAGGTCCACTCACCTGTTCTTGCTCCCAGTTGCTGGCGCTCGATTGATGCGGTGGAACGCAACGGGCCCACCCAAAGTGTAGGTAGGTACTGTAGGTAGGTACGTACTGCAGTATGTACCTAGGTAGGCAGTCGGACTGGAGCAACAGCAAGTACAGTACGTGAGTACTCAAGCCCAGCAGGGAAGAGATTTGCCCACAAACCCACGAGCCCACGAGATACCTGCCCATTTGCCCAGGTACCCGGGTACCAAGCTCCCAAGCTCCCAAGCACCCAAGCCACCCTGCCCCTCTGGCCCGTGCTCCTGCCGCTCAAGGTGCCAAGGTGCCTGCCCGTCGCGTTCCCACATTGGGGGGAACGGAAGCTCGCGCCTGCTGTCTCTCCCCGCCACCCCTGCCCTCTCTCCAACCCTTGCCCCTCCCGCCCTTTCTTGGTGAGGCAGGTCTGGACCCCACCACGAAAGAGCGGACGAGCATGGTCCCTCACCAAGTGTCCCATATGTGCATTGCCCCATCTCGAGAGACCTGAGACCCAAACATTCTTGCCGTGCGTCGCATCACATCACACCGCACGCGCAACCAAGCACCACACGGCAACTAGACACGACATAACCTCATCTCGTCAAATCTCTCCGACCTGCGCATGTTGCATCCACATCGACGACATCCACACCCGCACCCGCACCCACACCCACACCCACACCCACAGTCACAGTACTCGAACACACACAAGCGTACGCAGATACGCCCACACATGACCAAACCCCGTACCTCACCGCACCGCACTGCATCGCACTGTACCTGAGTCTTTGAACCCGCCACTTCATCATGCTGCCTGCTGTCGGCCGACGCCGCCCCAGAGCCTCCCTCGTCGTGGTTCATGTCGCCCAGCAGGCGGCACCATCCGCACACACGCACGCAATGTACTCAGGTCGCGCAGTGACATCAGTCATGCACCACCTGCCACGGCACCAGGAGCCTGTCTCTCCGCTGTTTCGTGCAGTGTCGCTGACCTCGCCTCGCCTTGCCCTACCCTGCCCTACTCCGACTTTGCTACTCTTGTCAAACGACCGCTAAAGTACCGCGATAATATGTGGGAACTTGGGCAAGGCGCTTGAGCAGAGCCAGTGGGCCCATAGTCGGGATTTGACGAACATGACTTGACCAGATACGATCCATACGGCCTGCGTAGTATCGGGCACGTTTTAGCAGGTATCATTCGGCACTGCCCTAAGCTTCCAACCAGCCACTAAGGCGTCCCGACAAAGGGCCGGGCAAGCTCGGGTGGTGGCATTTTGACCTCTACAATGCCGTGGTAGCTGGCCATCCTGTCCACATGGTTTGGCCAGAATGCTCGATACGCCCTGTGAATTCGCTCTATCGACATGCACTCGTCGCGGCAGAACAAGTCTGTCATGTGGAATCGGCAGACTCGCCAGGTCGGACTCGGCCTTTGCTAGCAGCCATCACAAGGGCGCTTGCGTCTCTGATTCGCTGCAACGTGGGGGTCAAACGCCGGATCGCACGGAGCTTGACGACAGCAATCCCCTCCGCGCCTCCGGCAGCTTGGCTTCGCTGCCGGGTTGCAGCTGTCATCGGCGGGGGGAGGGGGCGCCTTTTCGCACTTGATGTGCCCGTCCTGGAGACCTGGTGCGGGCTGTGTCAGCAACTCGGCAGAGACAGGCAAAGATCAGCTATCTCCGCCGACCGTCAAGGACGTGCACCATGCAACCCTACGACGGCGGGTGGAGCAGCACTGACCACGACGCCATCAGTGACTCATCCCTGCTCATCAACGATCTCGATACTGTGTACTGTGAGAGACTCTGCTCTGCTTCGCGAAGAGTGGATCCGTGGATCCGAATTGCCCAGCCCCTTTGGAAACAACGAGCATGGGCACTGCGACAGGACTCGGTCTGGGTGGCAAGATCCAAGGAATGAATGGGGGGTCTTCTGTGTTACAAACAAGCAACGGCCCAGCTGACAAGAGTTGACAGGCATGCCTGGTCGGGCATCCTCTCCACAGCCGGCTCGCTACGTGCTGATCTGTTCCCCTCTGTCGGGTCTGTCTGGGGTGTGGGGCCCATCTTCAGCCCTACGGCTCTCGTCCAATCCCATCGGCTGTCAATGAAGCTGCACCACAGCGGCGATGCCGATCGACACCCCTGAGCCCACAGCACACCTCGCACCACGTCCTACCCCCTCTTTGCAGATTGATAGCTGTTTGATCGCGGAAGACCATGCCTTGCGGCCGCATGCGGTTCCCAGCAGAGCGTCACGCACCAGGCCCAGATGCACGCGCGGTAGAGCACTTGCATCCGCCAGATGATCGGCACTGCCTCGTCCTGGTAGCCTCACCGCCATGAAAATGGTTTCCCGAAATGGAGTATGCTGCAATCCTGGCAAACATTCTTCCACGCTATGGTTACCGCGCGAGGTCTACATCATTGGTCTCTCGGCGGACAGCTTGCCCACCTCGACGCCGCCTGTCACTCATTGTCCGGCCTTGGCTGGCCCGACATGTGATTTCTAAGCCGCGAGACCCAAGCTTGGGGGATTACAAAGCCGCGATGCGACCAGCACTACACGATCTTGAGTTATCCGCGCAATCAGTTCCCAAATGATCTAGGTACACGTTGCACTTTTTAGCGGCTACGCGGTGCTCGTCTAGGGCATTCATATCTAGGACTCCTGCGGACTTAGCGGACGAGCGTTTTCCTAGGCCCCCAAAATTGAGTTGATAGGGCAAGCCCTAGCCTTACGGGGCCCATGTAACTCTGCGGAATTTGGCGAAAGTCAATTAGACGTCTGACAACGGGTACATGCGTGACCTGATCACCAAGGTACTTCCGCCTCGACCCCACGAGGACCCTCATCTGGAAGTAAGAAGTGAGACTCGCCGTCGTCCCCGTCCTCTCTAGGAAATGTGTTCGACAGATCCAGCTCACGATGATGTCGCCGGTGCATAGGCTGAACCACAATTTTGGCACAGCCAAACTGAACCACGGCCTAAAGTTTGCGGCCGTCGTCTCTTGAAGTTAATCTCGGGCGGCCGCGGAGGATCCGAGAGCCCCAATCCCTTGTCCAGAAATACCTGGGAGAAACGCTCGCACAGCCGGCATACGCCCGCCCATCTGAGGGCGGGGTTCACGCGGGGGGTCTGCAGCAAAACAAACGCACCGACCGTTTTGCGATTAGACTTGGGACGGTGCGGACGGGGATCTTTTGTCCACACACTCTCCACCTTGTGTAACAATCCAAAGGGTTGTAGTCGGTTACTAAGGCACAATCTCGTGCCCGGACGGACTTTGTGATAGTCGCCTGGCAAATCGCGAGATCGATTCACGGGCTTCGGGCTTAACAACGCCTTGGTGTCAATGGCCTGAGTCTTGTGTGTCTAGCTGCCCACACGCATGGTCTGCAACCTTGTGTTGGATTTAAGACGGCAATGCAACTGTCTCTCGGGGACCTCGCTTACTCACCACTCTATCTGCGCACGTCACGCCGCACAGCTAGCTGGGCTGGCTGCCCAAGTCTGAGCTGATTGAATACCAAGTCACCGATGGGCACTCCTCGCCTAAGGGAGCCACCACCCATCGCATCTGCATGCTACTCAATTCGAAGGGGTGATGCGAGGGGGGTTTGGAAAGGATGGTTGGTAGCCGCCTGTGCTGGGTTGGCAGGCCCATCGACGGCTTGCCCCATCCAGCCAGAGACCCCCCAGCCGCACATTTCCCAGGGAGAGCCCCAGCGCACAGCTCCGCCGGCAGTAGGCCGTGCCGCAGCCGCAGCGAAGGCGCGGGTGGGTCGCTCCTCGGCCGAGACGAGCCGAATTTAGAGCACCGCGAATAGCATGGGGATATCCCATCCCCTAACTTCACTTTTGTTATTATTAAAGTTAGGCATCACGATGCAAGGCGAGAGAGGGAGAGATTGGGACATCGCTTCCAGGGCTGTGTTTCTAGTACAAGCCCCTGCCTGCAGCTCGTCCATATACATATGTGATTAATGACGACGCGCCGGGGACCTCCTTGTAGTTTCTGTTCAGCTAAGGGTTCTCTCCCTTGCCAGCGAGCCCGCGATGGCACGTCCGCTGTGCGGCGCCTGCGCACCTGCGAAAGGTTGGGCCGTTGGGACTTGACGTCGTGTTATTCTATTGGGCACGGAGCGGGACTCGAATCACACCCTCCCGACCCAGGGTTGAAGTGATATCCATGCCTTCACCTTCCCTGTCATGCTTGCCCTCGTGGCACATGCCTGTCCACTTTCGAATCGGGTACCGCAGGGAGGTCCTCTTCTATTTCCTTTTTTTATTTCCCTTCCCACTCGGAGGGTGCTCCGTGACCGGGGAGTGGCTTACCCGGTGCGCTGTGGGCTTTCAGGGTGCTGATTTCTCACAATATCAGAATTTCAGATGAACCAAGCTTTGGCCAGCCGGCTTGCCTCCGTGCCTGCCTGCCTCCCTGCCTATACACGTATCATAACGCGTGCGGTTTGTTTACTAGGTCAAGCCACAACCTGTTGGCATCTGCAGCGGCCTGGCTGGCTCATCTGAAGTCGCCCCCAACACACGTGTCTCGCCCCGTAGGCGATTGGCTACCTCAGGTACGGGTGCGTGCGATGTGCGTGGCGCGTGTGTACGTTTTACAGCATGCAATGCGCTGCAGTGACGGTGCACTCGCATCTGAGATCGCTCTTTTTGCGGGGAGGAGTGGTGGTGGTAGTGGATGGGTTGGACCGGCACACTGGACATTTGGGAAATTAGAGGGACGTCTGTTGGGCGTCCTGTGCCGCTCGTGTGCGTGTGCCTCTGTCCGGCCCCCAATATGTCTTGTGGTTTAATTCCCACAACGTGGCTTTTGGCCCCCTCTTACCATTTCCCCCCTTTCCCTGGGGGGGATGGGGGAACATGGGCTCTCATCCTGCGGACCGGCTTGTCTTGGTCTCTTTTTTGTTACAGATCTGTTTGTCTGCTCGGGGTGCCGGGAGCGGGGGGGGGGGGCACCAGCCACGACGCAGGGCCCGTGGTAAGGCCGTTTGCCGGGGCAAGTTAGTTATCCTCCACCGCCCAACACGACTGTTCCTTCTCCCATTTCCCTTACCCTTGCTCTTTCGTATTCCCGGGCGGAACTGTGCCGTAGCAATGATGTTGATCGAGATGTATGAAGAATTCGGCTGCCTGCTATAGCTCTCTCTTGCGGGCAAGCTCTCATGTGAGTGCTGAAGTTGAATCTACTACTACTATTTTCTCCCACCCTCCACCACCAGGATCCAAACATAGAGCAAAGCCCTTTGGGCTACATATGCGCCTGCGCAATCATGCAGCATGCGGCCAGCCACACCATCCATCCCTCCCTCCCATGCCCCCCCCCTTCAGACCACGCGAGGTCTGCCCCCAAACTATGCTGTGCGACCCGACCATTCCGCCTTACCAATCGGCGGAGTCCTTGGGTGGTTGGGGAGGTGACATAGGTGGGGACCTTTGGGTTCACCCTCACATGGTGCCGTGCCTTCCACCCCAAGGCAAGCCCTGGTGTGAGACTGCAGCCCTTTCTCCCCAGTCCTGCGGATCCGCAGATTGTTATAGACCAGGGGGGGGCATGGCTCGCCCGCCCGCCGGTCATTCAGTCAGTCAGTCGTGATCGAGGGGGGGCGTTTCCGCGTGCGTCGCTTGTGTCTCTGTGCCGCCCAGCTGCTTGCTGCTGCATGCGGTGAGCGTTCTGAGGCGTCTTCTCGAAGACGGCCGGCCGGAGAAGGGGGAAAATGCCCCTGGCCCCCAAGGCGTAGATTGGAGCCGGGCCTAGTGGAGTGGGCCGACACGCGTCTCTTTTCCTTTGTTTTGTTCTCTGCATGTTGTGTGCCCAGGCTGCCGAGATGGGAGGGGGAGGAGGACTTGGAAAGAAGGTCGAGAGGCCGACGGGCGGACTTGGGGCTGGCGAGAGGCCGTCTCTCGAAGCCCCGTCTCCTGGCTCGGCGTGTGTGTCTGGTAATAGACAGCGCAGGCTGCGGCGACCCAAGGCAGTCAGTCGGTGCCTCGCCCTTTGGCACGCCGAGGTCCCCGTGATTTCAGGTCAGGCCCAGCTGCACATTCTGTCTGGGCCTACATACACGTAGTCAGTTGGCACACTGCTGGGTAGGTATCACCGCAGTTGCCGAAGTCACTGACGCGTCCACCACCACAGCCATGGGCCACGAGACCCGTGTATAACCCGCCCGGGCGCCCTCGGCGAGGCAGAGAAAGGGCGGTGGCGGATAGGTCGGCCCGGCTTGATGGCGGGGTGCACATGTCTGTGTGGGTAGCACAGTTTCATCCTGCGGTGGGAAATATGGGCTAGCCTTGTGGGCTTCACTGAGATGGCGGCGGCGGCGGCGGCGGTGGTGGTCGCAGTGTGGAAGGCAGAGAGGATCATGCCTAGTGGTCTCTGCGCCTCCCCTCCCCCTTCCTGCTGCAATGCAGAACGACATGTCCTTTGTCACCTACATAGCCGTGCCTCGAGGGAGCAAGACAACAGGCCGTGAGCATTGGCAGGTCCCGTGGCGGCAGGATACGCCTCAACCCCCCTCGTTGTTCCCGCGTACCTTGCTCCATCCAGGCGCCTGGAATGGAGGGAGGAGGTGGATCATACCGGCGGGCAGGTAAAGCCCTTGGTTGGACGCATTAGCTGCGCTGTGGGTGTCGCCATGTGGAGTTGTGGTCAGCCCTAAGACACCTCTGCCGAGGAATGCGGGCGAGGGGACGGCGTGCTCCGTTTCGCACAGGCAGCCACGCCAGGACCAACCAACCGTCCCGCCGTTTTCCCTTCCTGTCAGTCAGAAGGGCGGGCATGGTTGTCTCCTGCGGACTTGCTGCGGCTGCGAAGACCGGCCTCGCACTCCCTGGAAGCTCCTACCACCACGGGCCGTCGAGCGGAGCTAGGCCGATGTGTATCATCGTGTGGAATTTTGACTCGCTCCCGCGTCTGGTTGCGCTAAACAAGGCCAGTTGGCGGCCCTCTATATTTATGGCCTGGTACGACTCTGTATGCTTTGCACTGGGCCCTCGGCCACTCAGGGCCGCGGGTTTCCTGGTGTTGTTACTGGTCGACCCGATCTGTTCTGGGTCTGCTTTCAATGCGCGACAATGGGGGGAGTCCGCCATGGGCGCGTAAAGAGGCCCAGAAATAGCAAGACACTTGTGCTGCCCATTCCCATTGGTTGACGCTGGACACGCAACAGACCACCATGAACCACAAGCGGCAAGAGCTGGGTGGTAGAGTATTTTGGTATGGGCAAAATATAGAATAGTTCTTGCATGTGAAGTGGTAAAGTGTGGGAAATGATCGTGCGCATCTGCGCAGAGCTCACATTAGCCCCTGCCTGGCTGTTCAAGTCCTGTTTCGAGCAGAGACATGACCAAGGCGCGAGACTTGTCTGACGTTGGGGAACTTGGGGGTGGGGGTGGAGTCGGGGGGCATCGTGCAATACTGCACTCATCAAACTGACCACTTCGACGGGGTTTGATTCAACAAATGGATCCTCACGAGGCCGCAAATTGAACCAATAAGACCATAATGCGCTCGTCGTTGAGGACAGGATCACCTGTCCCCAAAAGGCCAGTTGCCCTGAGCCGCCTCCTGTTAATGAGGAGGAACAGCCCCATGGGCGGCGGCCGACACTTGACGGTATTGTCCACAACCCTTTGCTCCTGAATGAACTGGCTGCAGGTGTCAACCGTGGCTGGGATCGACCAGCGGTCCGAGGCCTTCGGAATAGGGTCTCTTGGGGTAAACCTCAATCACGGACGAGGCTGAGAATCCTCCCAGCAACTCTGATGCAAGAAGGGATCTTTTGACGGGTGGGGTATGGGCAGTCGAGGAAGGTGGTTGGGCCGTGGGTGGAAAGCTGGGCGGGTCGTAGATGGACCGACCCAGTGGTCTGGGTGCAACAAGGCAAACAAAGGACCGTACATTCCCGTGCCCAGGACGCAAATGTCAGGCATTGACGTTGGGGAGGGGTCTGGGTGTAACGAGGGCAACGACGGAGGTCCATGATTGGCGCATCTGCCGTCTGTGGAAACGACCTCGTGTGATCCGCAGGGCGGCACAGTGGTGGGTGCGGTGGTGGGTGTACGTGGTATGGAAGGATTCTGGGAGGGCTAGCTCTTCTGCAGGGAGGTCGACGAAGCGGAGGTTCCAGAGTTGGGGGCCAAAAGGACCACGCAGGTGTACTCACCTGGCCCTTGCTCAAGGATCGCCATTGCGACATGTCTGAACTGTCTGAACAGCCTCGACAGAGCGCGCCAGCAAAAGGCCCTCTCGCCGATGTGACGTTGTGCCCCATTGTCTCAACATCAATCAATCGAGCTCCGGGCGCCGGGATACCGGTAGTCACTGGACCTGGACTCTGATATCCACCCAAAATTAAGGCCCAGGAGCGCAATCCTCCTGCCAGGTCTCGAACATTCGGTTCGGGCTTTGACTTTGTGCTCGAGGATGCGGCACTTGTCCGCTGGGAAACCTTGATTCTGTCGAGGCGGAGAGACAACACCGAAGTCCGCCTCCCAGAGTGCGAGATCCTTGCTACCCGTTTGGGCAAGGGTGAGCCGGGCCTAGCGAGAGACAAGGTGCTGACTGAGCAAGCGAGTTCTGCAAAGGTGAGGCGCCGTAGGGCAGGGAGAGAGTTCTCGCGTAATTCCCATCTGGGTAACCCAGGAGGGCTCTCCCAACAGGGAACACCGCGCCGCAAGTGGGCGGCATCTCTGCAGAGAAGGCGGTGCCACACCAGCTTACAGCACTCGAACCATACCCTCGGGTTTGCTGTGGTACCTGTGTGCCTGTGTGCCGGGACACAAGATTCTGTCACCGATGTTTTGGCACTCTGCTCTGGTCCCCGTGCTGGCAAAGGAGCGGGCATGATGTTGATGCACATGCACAATCTCCCTGGAGATCAGTGCTGCAGGAAGATTTGACAAGTCGAGTGAGTGAGTCCGACGCCGATGTTGCGGTCAAGGAGCGAAAGGTGTCTTCTGATGGCAGGTAGCTGCTCTAGCCCCGCAGGCGTCGTACAGCGCGGCCAATGAGGAGCCCCACGCAGCTTTGTAAGTGCAGGGGTACGAGAATAGAACATGATTCAGCACGTGGAATTAAGGTGATGAGGGTTCTCAGCATGCAGATCAAATGCTGCAGCCTGCCAACCCTACCCGGCCACCTTGTGCCCAGACAAGCCAGAGCATGCAGAGCTGACATCCCATGTCCGTGTCCGGTGTAGGCGACAAGGGCATTGAACCAAACGCCGATGTATGATGTGGTTATCAGACAGTATGGACAGTATTGTTAGCCCTACACAGTACGATCCTGGCAGATGCGGCAAGTTCGATGGTTGACCAAAGGACCTTTCGACAGGAACGGCAGTGCCTCAACTGGAGCTAGTGCCCCATGTACACACACGCGTCGATTGGCATTGAAAGGTGCTGCCAGGCCGTGCTGGGCTCCCCGCTTGATTTGGGGCGCCTTGTGACTCGTCCTGATGCGACAGTAACCACTGTCGATCTGTCGGCCGGCTCCAGACAAAGCCACCGGACGGAGGACATAAGCGGAGTTTATGCCACACCGAGGAATAGCCGTAATACCTGACGCAACAAGCCGGATTGCAGTATCTTTGCTGCCGCGGTGTACTGTGCATCGCCATTAGATGTTGATCGGCCGAAACAAGATAGCAGGCGTCGAATGGCCCCCAAATATTCACCAGAATCCTCCCGCTTGAGCAGTTGAGCACGGGAGGATAGGGCTGGAATCCCATGCAGTACCCCTGGTTGCCCTGGGCGGGTAAAACGGCCGCTTCTGCCGCTGACCTGCATGAGGGCAAATGAGCCAGAACACGCACGCACACGCTCACACCCACGCCAACACACACACACACACACACCTACAAGCCTGGTTTATCAGGAGCACACAAAAAGGCCACCAAGGAGTGGTGTGCGGGTAATTGGGCCCCTAGTCGAGCCAACATAGCACGAAGAGGGCAGATCTGTCAACGCTACCGTTGACCGTAGCGCAATTCGACATGCAAGGTGCTTTTTTTGAAGCCTCTCAAGGCCGGCGCAAGCTGCTGTAGTTGCATCAACTGGTGTCGTCCGTCCCTTTCTGCTCGCTCTCCACACCAGGGGCCCCGGCTTGGCGGCGTTCTTAGACATGCCTGCCAGGACGGCCACAGTGAGACGTCGCCCGTTGATGCCGCTGTCGGGAACCCTGGCGGCTTCGGCGGATTCCCGACTAGTAAAGAGACCAGTGCCCGTTTACTGTAGGGATTGGCGCGACGGCAGGCTCTTAAGGTTGAGGCTAAGCTGGACGGATTTGCTTCGGCCCTTTACGAGCGGCCGCTGGGAGTACCCATGCTGCGTTTGCAGCCTTGGAATCGAACAACCGATTCCAGCTTCGTCGGGACCTGTGATGTCCGGCTTGAGCGTGAAGGAGCTGCCCAGAGGCTGAGCATAGGACTGTGCGGCCATATCTGGCGCAGTGTTTTTGACATTTTATGCTCTACAGGGCGAACATCTAGAAGGAGGCCTGACAGGAACAGCTGAGGTTGCTTCAGCTGCTGGGCTGGTGCATTGCTGTGGATGTCCGAAGGCATTGCTCATCAACTGCCAGAGACGCAAGCTGAAGAACAGCCAGATAGGACCCGCAGGCCGAACATTCGGATGGAGCCCACGATATACTGAATTGATGAATCAGACGAAGTGATGCTGGGAATTTTGATCCTACATCGCAGCAGGATACCGCGCCTGGTTGCTCGAACACTAGAGAGTTTGTCTACTTCCAATAAAAGTGACGAGCTTCTCTGGTGGTCTAGGAGGGGGCTTGGATCGCAGCGCCGCGCCGCAGAGTAGAGCAGAGCAGCGGTGTAGCTAGAGTGGCCGACAGCTTGTAGGCTTATCAATCCAGGCGAGCGAGTAGGGTGCGTCGAAATATGGGTGCCTGGTTGATGATACGCAGCACCTTGCGGTGGTGGCCCTTGGGAGCCATGAAACAGGGCCAGGATATGCCTGTGTGCGGCACAGAAAGGGCCACGGGTGGTCTAGCCTCATGGTGGAATGGAGGAGGCTCATCGGCCGGGTCGACACGGCTGGCGGCCGCTATCTCCTCCTTGTAGCTGTCACGACCACAGGGCGTGGCATTTGATACATGGACCGTGGCAGCGCATTACACAGATACAGCGCAGTGCCGGTGCAGTGATGGTGACAGAGTCGGCGCATGCTCCTTTTGGAGACGAGGCCGTTGAGGACAAAATAGACACGCCCAGGAGTGCAGACGCCGCGTGGTGGTGGAGGAAGAGGAGAAGGTGTTCTAGGCCATCTCGACGAGTTGTATCGTCGAGTCGGCCGAGTCAGGCCAGGTCGCGTCGAGGGGTGGTGCGGACGTGAATGTTTCCAAATGTGGTGGTTCAGTGGCCCTGTGCAACCTCAACGCCCGCCAGCGACGCGACTTGGCAAGATCCGCCTGGCAAAATTAGGACTGCGCTGCACACTTTACTGTTGCCTATGCTTCGGCGCGGTCCTCAGTCCTACCTCTCCACACACAGAGGGTACAGAGGTACAGAGGTCACACAGTAGGCGACGGTAGGGCAGAGGGCAAAAGGACCATCTACCGTTTACTGTTCATGCCCCGCCCCGTTTCGTACCACCCACACCCCACAGCCACTACTGGCGGGCGCGGCCGTTTGGTCTCCACGGTGTTGCAAGACAGACCCCACTACCCACCAACCCCCCTGCCCTTTTCGTGTCGCCCTAACCGGGACAGGAAAATGGTAGGACAATGGTCTGCGCGCAAACCCACACCCCTCCGTCTTGTCTAGCGTCCAGACTCCCGCAAGTTCCTTCCCTCTGTTCGCCCTGCTGCTGCTCCTGCCCGGTGATTCACAGGCTGGGTTCCCACAACCGATGGGCATGTCACTGCCCTCTTGCCCACGACTTTTGCCTGCCGTCTGCTCGGCCATGGGAACTGCACTGTAGATCTCATACCCCTCCATCTCCCTGCTCGCACTCGATGGCCCAATCAGCAGGCGTCCCAACAGGCCAGTACCGCGAGGTGGAGCAGACAACGGCCACTGAAGAATCAGGCCCTGGCTGCGGCAGTCTCCGACCCCAGGACACAGGGTGTGATATGCGGAAGCCTGATGCGACAGTCATCGGTGTCTGGCTGTGTCTGTATGTCTGCACCGCTCGGGGTTGTGTATCTGGGTACAGTATGACGATCTGTCTGTCCGTCTGCTGCTGCTGCTGCTGCATGACTGAAGGTGGCTCATCCAGGACAAGAAGAGGCCAGCTCAGAGACGGTAGACGGTAGATACTGGGCTGCAAGTGCAACTGCCCCGACCGTCCGTCCGTTCCTCGTCCCAGTGCCGCTACTGTAAGCAGGTAGCTACGTTCCATGCATTAGCTTGCGCCCTGCCGAGCTCGCTGTGTCTTGCTTCGTAACGACCTCAAATAGCAGGCCAGCCCTCCTTGAGACAAGCCTGTAAAATGTACCGCGGGTACGTACCATGCAAAAAGCCCTGCCTGCGTCTGCCTTGTCCCAGAATACCTTCCTGCTGGGAAGACCCACCGTCCTGGGCCGTGCATGGGTGCCGATGTACCCTTTGGCGATGGGACAGGGGTGGAGGGGCAGGGGTGAGGGGCCAGGGGCAGGGGTCCTTTTGATGTACCCATCGTACCTACCCTGAGCTCCGCCCCCCGGGTTTGCTGCGAGCTGGGAGGGAAGCTCCAAGGGGACGGGTTGTCGACTTGTACCCAGGTCCCTGGTTCCGTCATACCTCTTCCTTCGGCGGGCTTTGCTCTCGAGCACTGTCGTATCGTGTTTCTCGTCTCCCGCCTCCCGTCTCGTCTGGTCTCGTTTCGATCCTTCGGATTGTACGTACCCTGTGCCCGAGTACCTAGATACCTGCGTACTTGCAGATACAACACAGCAGAGAGCACAGGACAGACAGTTTGATCCTTCTCGCAGGGATGGTGCCACCACGCCCATGGGTGCGCCAACCCACATGGGCCTCGACGTGCCCTGGGGTCGCCCAAGCCCACCACCTGCATCTCTCGTCTGGCTGAACAATACTTATATCGAGAGATCCCTCGCCAACACCCTCTCTCATCCCGAGTCTTCTTCTGGTGTTCATGACCATCCACAGAGACAACACAACAATCACTCTCGTCTTTCCTGTCTGAAGCTCCCTCAGTAACCAAGAGCCTCATATAACATCTGTGCAGTCCAACCACCACCACCACAACACACTCAGCCTCGTCTCCTCTATATAGCCTCGCCCCACGAGGTATTCGCGACAATGTCTACAGAAGCTCACCACATGTTCCCGGTGATGGCGCCTGACCACCACCTCTCAGTTCACCAGTACTCGGGCTGGCCAGCAGAGCACCCCCAGCACATCTCGGTGCGACAGTACCCAAGCACCAGCAGCGCCTTCAGCAGCTCAGCGCACCCCGATGAGGACTGGACCAAGGTCTCGGATCTCGCTGAGCGCAGGCGGATACAGAACAGGATTGCCCAGCGCAACTACCGTAGGTGGACATTTCCCGCACGGTCACGACAGCGACCTGTCTGAGCGTGGCTAACCCCCGACTGCAGGCAAGAAGATAAAGGAGCGCATGGCCGACCTGGAGAGGCGCGCGGGCTCCGACGGCAACAAGAGCAGCAGCACGAGCAGCAAGAAGTCGCCAAAGACAAACAAGAAGACACAGAGGCGCCAGTCATCACCACCGCCGCCCGGTCACCAGTCGCTGCAGCCACCGCACTCGGGCGTCCCACAACACCCATTCACGCCGCCAATGAACCCAGAGGACCAGTTCTTCCCCTCGCCAAGCCCGCCAGCCAGCAGCCCACCACCATTCGCCCACTACCAGCCAACGTACTCGCCTCCCAGCGACAACGGCATGATCATGCAGCCATACGGCAGCCCACAACAGCAGACCATCACAACGACCGGCCCCTACCAATTCGGCATGGTGTCGACAAACGCACCCACGCTGCCGCCAATGACACACTTTGCGGATGCGTACAAGGCACCCAACCTCAACGGGGGGAATGAGTCGATGTCGTCGTTTTCCAACTACGGCGACTACACGCTTGGTGGTCACTTGAACCCCTCGCCCTACGATTCAAATCCTCATGTGAGTTCCTTGCGCCACATCCAAAACCATCAGCACAGTCCTCTCCCTTCCGCCACTCTCCCTCCCTTCGGCAGCGCGATGGCCGGTTCACCTGCCGGTCCTCTTGCTGCGCCTGTTCCTTACCGCCCTCGCTATCCTCCTTCCCCGTCTCGGAGTTGAAAGAACGATGTATTACGTCCCACGGCGAGAGCAAGAAGAAGAACACCAGCACCATCATCATCATAGAGAGAAAAAGACAACGCTTTCAACAGCCAAAGAGCAAAAGGCTAATACGACAGTCTCACACACAGACCCCAGCTCTGTCGCATACTTTTGACCACTCAGACAACAATTCGGAGGCGGATTGGTGTGCCTACCCGGTGACTCCCCTATCAATGGGCTCACCATGAAAAAGAGCTAGACAGACGCAAGCAATTGCAAGGGCATGAGGAAATGGATACACCTGATTTTACGATTTTTTTGTCTATACCTTTTTACTTTAGTGTTATGATTGGACGGCCATCTCCCTTTTTTTGTTGTTTTCTTCTACCATCTTGAGAGTACACTGCGTGGAGGAAGTGGGGCCTGTTTTTCTGGGCCGCCGCGGAGTTCAGGGTGTTGCTCTCTCTGGGCTGCAGGACCTCGTTGCCTGCACCGGATGGCCAAAGATTGCCTGGGAGGAGCAGCTGGATAAAACACACAAGCGAGCTTTTTTGGATTAAAAGGACTAGCGTGGTTATTTATGGGCATCAGGGTCACGCTGGCCTGTGGACTTGGGGCCGGAGTTTCTGGTTTTGGTTTTATTTTTCTTCCACTGTCAAAGATGTCTTCCAGGCTACACTCTCGAGACATTCTCTAGTGTACAGAGGGGTCTTCTTATTCCAATCAATCTACAACTTCATCTCTGAAAACACAAAAATAGTTCATCGTAATTGGAGCAGCAGTCGTAATCACGAAATGCCAGGGATGGTAGAGAGCCACTCTAGCTACGTAACGCTCTATCTAGCACTGGTGTCAAGCAGCTTTGACCTCCGGGGTTATGGACCCATTATCTCCACGTGCTCATAAACCCTCTTCTTATTTCCACGACGGGGCGGCGAACCATTGTCTGATGCTGGCGCTCGTGCTGACGGAGATCGGAGGAGGGGACGGGGACGGGGACGGAGACGGGATTCGAAAATGGACGACGGGTGAGATTTTGGCGCGGGCTCGGAGAGGGGACCCTTTTCCCCCTTCTCTCGGGTCTCTCCCTCTCCCTCCCTCTCCCTCTCTATTTCCCATATCCGGGGTGTTCTTCCGTGTCTGTCTGTCTGTCCGTCTGACTGACTCTCGTCCTGCATCCCAAAAACAACCCCGTAGGGCTGAGGGATGGGGGGAAGGGGGGAGAGGTGACGAGCCCCCGGGTCCGCCGTCAGCACGATAGTTCGACCCGACACAATGGGTTTGTCTCTTCCCGCCCGCCCACCAACCCCCGCGCGAGTGGGTTCGGTTCGTCTCTTGATTGATTATCCTGAGTCATTCTCCTCCCACTTTCATCTCTCTCTCTTCTTCATTCCCGTCTCACATAATCCGCCACGCCCTGCCAAGTTAGCCACGCGGTTTGCTGGCCCATCCCACCGGTGTCGGGGGCGGTAGGGCGGGTTCGAGGAAGGGCGTGGCAGCTGTCACAATTTTGTCTTACTTGCATTTGTATCTTCTTGTTCCTCCTTTGGGACGGGAAGTGGAGAAATTGGATGTGAAGAGTTGAGTCATAGCATGTATAAGTTCACGGTGTTGCCCCCATGGGTTTCTCTGCTGCGAACAAACCAGCCTGGCTGATTTCTCATTTGTCTTCCCACACAACCCGGTGCAGCCGGCGAGTCCTGCCCTCCTCGCCCACACCGATTCCCCTCTTGCCCCCCTGGCACGGAGCCTCAATCCTGCGCACTGCCCTACCTTGCTACCTGGCACACGTTTCGGCCCCGGCGGGGACTGAACGTACGATTTTCGAGGTCACCTGCGGCCGCCCTACCAAATCCCAGCAGCCTGATATTGCGTGTGTGTGTGTGTGTGTGTGTGTGTGTGTGTGTTGCGCGTGGGCGTGGGCGTGGCCAACCAGGGGGTTGATCGAGAAATGACGACGGACAAGCCTACCGAACCTCTTTTCATTGCCCAGTCTGTGCCGCGTCCGTCAACACGTTGTGCCCTCGAGTCCCAGTCTGGGGCGTGCAACGTTCCCCACTTAATCGCACTCGATTAGCAGCAGCGACAGAAGGGCCGGAGAGGGCCTCGCCCAGGGGGGCGGGCTGTCGGCTTCTGGGGCCGCCTGCGAGAGCCTGCCTGGGCTTCTGATCAACAACCAACGTGTACAGCGAAACACACACAGATAGTGAGTGCGACCTGCGGCGGCATCCGTCACCGTGCAGCAGGGAACGAGGCAGGGCTGTCTTGGGGCGGCCCCGACTTTGCACATGCTGCGATCTGCTCGCCATGCCCGTACTAGCTCTCTTTTTTTACATGACCTTTTACTGGGGCGATCGCATCGAGGTCATGAACTTGAGAACCGCACTTTGAGCCGCGCCTCCCGCGAAGGGGCAGTGGGAAAGGGAGGGGAGAAGCAGGCAAGAGCGGTAAGGATGTGTGCATGCGTGTGAGTGCGTGAGTGCGTGCGTACGTGTGTGTGTGTGTGTGTGTGTGTGTGTGTGCGTCTGTGAAGGGGCGTATTTTTCTTTTGTGATGAGGCTCTGCGAACGCAGGCCAGGAAGGGCGCGGACGAGCCCCACTAGTACCTGTCGGCCTCCCTGTGATGTAGGTTTCGCCTACCTTTTGCCGACGCAATGAGATAGGCCTGAGGGCGCTGGCCTACAGCAGGTATCTTCCTGCACCCTTCCTTTTCGATGTGGGTGGGGTCATTAGCCCAGCCCGCACATCCGCGCACCCGATCCCAGGGAGACTGCGCACAATTGATCTGCGGAGCCTTGCGATCCTTCGCAGCCCCTCGGACCCAATTACATTCCTACTTCTCCCAAAGTCCGAGGGGGAATCTCAAGGCGACCTCAAGGGGGACCACCTCGAGCGGACTTCCAGGCGGCTCTGTATCTCTTGTGCATTTTCCTGTTCTGGCAAAGAGCAAAGAGGCCTGTCCCCGCTAGAACGGGAAAGCAAGAGATAGGGAAAGGGGCTGGGGGGGAGAGGGCGCGATAGCTTCCCTCAAGACCGGGAGATAGGCTGGTTCTAGAGCCTTTGGGAGGGTCCCGTGATGGAGATGTATGGAAAGAGTTCGCGAGGCGTTCCGTGAGGCGTTCCGCGGAGTTTGATAGACTGGAGGGACATCATGGGGCAAGGTATGATTGCTATTGTGATATGTGAGCCGGGAAATACCAGATGGGGCGAGAGGAGAGGAGGGGCAGGGTATGGGCATGCCCATATCACGACATGGGTGTAGCGCTGATCTGCTCGAGCCCAGGCCCTTTCATGTGCGGAATTGCGGTTGCGTGGCTGCGAGTGGTCGTGTCGCCCTGTGTGTGGCACGGCATGGCCCGCGAGAACGGGGAGAAGGTTTGCCTGCCCAGAAGGGCCCAACACGTCGACTCGGTCCTGATGTGATAAGCACCTTGCATCAAACCCCTGGCCTCCAAAACCCGGCCGAGGGGATTGAACGAGTGAAAAGAGTGTATACAACGGGGGTGGGTGGGTGAAATGAACGATCAAGCAGTCCCGCCCGTAGCGCGGACTGGACCAGTTTGCAGTCCTGGCAGTCCACTATCGGGCCCTACAGTCCTGTCAATGTGGCCTTGTGTAACGATGCGGGAATACGGGCGGATCCAGCCAGCCACATGACCGATGATGGATCGCAGATGGGGGCCATCGGCCAGGGACGGGGGCAGGGGCAGGGACAGGGACAAGGAGACACTGGATATTTGGCGTCTCAACCACCATGGCCACAGGGGATTGGGAAATGTCCAGATTGATGTTCCCGTCGCTTAATCCCATGTATTGTCGCAGTGGGAGTCACGGTAGGGCATAGCAGGAGAGGGGGGGCAGGAGGGAGAGATCATGATTCCCCACAGAAGGATTCCCAGAAGCCCCATGAACCCGGCTTCTCTCCACTTGGACCGGGACTCTGGGCAAAAAATCCCAGCCCGCATCGACGACCCACAGACAGGATCCAGGACCAGGACCGGGGCTCAAGACTCACAGGACTCACAGGACTCGTAGGACCCAGTCCTGTGTAACCCCAGGACAGGACAGGAAGCGCCGCCCTCCCAAGCACACAAGGTTTTGGAGCATACCCCGAACACCTCGAATTGACTCGGTTGACAGCTCCACCAGGGCTGGGTAGCATTCGACCGATGATACCGGCGCAGCACAGTATAATTCAATCACATGGCAACGATGCATGCCCGTCCCGATCGCTCGACCGATGGGCAATTGCGGCTTTAGATGCTGGCCTGCAGGGAAGCGCTGGGTGGCCACCCTCTGCGTCTTCAGCCGCATCCTTCTGCAACTACCCAGCCTCGCTATTGGCCCCGGCTGTAGCATTATGTTTTGTTGGGTATTGCCGTGTAGCATCGTAATGTGCTGTTTGGTCTGCGTGTTGCTGTTGCCCTGGACCTGTGATCGCATCCAACATCCAAGAACCAGAAGCCGAGGGAGGGATGAGAAGGTCTCGAGGCCGGGTGGAGACGCGGAATACTGTGACCAGGGGGAATATCGGCTCTTGTCTGGGGCCGTACTTGGCGGGCGCCAGGCCTCTGGGTCAACCAGATCAGGTACACAGTAGCCACGAGTGAGAGATCTTTGGAGAGGGGGCTGTTACACGATACCGACAGCATGTGTGATAGATGGCGTGCAGGTGTACAGTCTCGATCAAACCACACTGTTGGGTCACGAAACGTGTTGCCTGTGAAAGGGCCTGAATCCTCCCTGGGGGTCAAGTGCCGGGGCGCGCCTCTTCTCTCCGTCCCTTCCCCTCTCACAGCTGAGCCCCAGGCGTGAGCTCAAGTGTACCGTACTCCGTACACAGTATATCTTCCAGCGGGGTGCGGAGGTGGCGGGGTTGATGTCCGCGTCGAGGGCCCAGGACGATCAACAGAGCATGGCTGATCAGTGGTTGGGGACAGCCAGCTTGGGTCCTGTGCCCAGCTGAGATTTTCTTTCGAGTTTGCAGTGTAGTCCCCACAGGCATGTGTCCCTTCCCAAGTGCATCTGCCACACAAAGGGAAGCGACGACGGATGAGAGACCAGTGACACGATGCGGAACGCGCCAGACGCCAAGTTGGCCAATCAGACATGGAAAATCAGCGACCCGCCTTTTAGACGCGGGCCGTCATCTGATTGGCAAATTGGTGACGTGCTCTTCAGGGTTTGGATTAGTCTTCATCGTCATGGTTCAATCCATCGTGGATGAGCCTCAACCATGAGCTCGTCCCCCCGACGAGCAATTAAAAACCACACTTGCATGTCACTACCCAAGGGGAATTGAATTTCCACCTCTCGTCTCAACCACAGCCCCGCGCCCAGCCGGACTGCACCTATACGCTCCGTATCATCGCCTCACCTAGGTACAGTAGTTAAAAAAGCCTTGGCTGGAAAACCGGGCCCAGGCATCAGGCAGCAGAATTAACTCGCTTGGAAACACAACCCTCCCCACCCCCCATCACCGCACTCGCAGACCGCGGTGGAGGCTTGATCTGGCTCCCAAGGGAACCTGAACCTCGCCTACTCTCACTACTGCACAAAGCGACCCAAGGACGTCCGAAGGGCCGCAGGAAGAAGAGAACGACCGAAGATGTATCTCTTCGGAGGAGACAGGTAAGGGGTTTCCCTCTCCCAATCTCGCATCCCGAGACCCCAGCCTTCCGTCCCATTCGCCGGCCGTACGTCGCGTTATGTTCCCTATTGCGGACCCGCGGGCGCGGAATGGCTCCTTTTGTGCATCCACCCCAATCCATCCACCCCTGCCCGCGGCCTTCTGCCCCATGGTCTGCCACCCTGCGCCGCTCCGCCGCCCTCATGTCGCCTGTGTCCAAAGAGGCTTGGTCGCCATATGCATGGCACTTTGGATCCGTCTACCCCGGGGTAGATTTAGTCATCTGATTGGACAAGCCTCCGCCCAGAGCCTCATGAGCATGGCTGCCACGCGGTGCTACAAGGCTGCCACAGGGGTTGATGGAACCGCCTACACGGAGGACGACGTAGCTATACACATGATGGGCAGCTGACAAAGCCTCCAACAGGCCCTGGGACGCGTCCCAGTTCACCGCCTCGGACGACCGCGTCCGCGGCGGCAAGTCCCAGTCATACCTGACCGTGCTGCCCCGGGGGCCTGAAGAAGCCTCGCCGTCGCAGGCCGAGTTCTCGGGCCACCTGGACATCACAGCCCTGGGCGGCGCCGGCTTCGCCTCCCAGCGCACCGCCGACGGCGTCCCCGGGTGGGACGTCTCGGGCTACGACGCCCTCGTGCTCGACGTCGCGCGCGCCGACGAGCGCAAGTACACCCTCACCCTCAAGGACGAGGTGCTCCCACGGCGGCCCGACGGTCGTGACCAGAGCACCGTCAGCTGGGAGTACGACTTTGTCGTCGGGGCTGGGGAGGACGCTGCTGCTGCTGCTGGTGGCAGCGCGGCTGGCTCGACGCGGGTGGTCATCCCGTTTGTGGACTTCCGGCCTACGTACCGTGGCAAGCCGAAGCCTGATGCTGATCCGCTGGATCTGAAGAATGTGAAGCGTTTTAGTTTCATGATGAGGAGGTAAGTCCTGTTTCTCAACGGTTCATCATTTGACTTGATCGGCGCCGTCACATATATCGTCTTAAAACTGACATGCGACATCATCTTAGTTTCTTTGGTGATCAAGAAGGTGACTTCTCCATCGTCTTCAACTCGGTGGCCGTGGAGAAGAAGGACAAAAGCCGGGACGGCTCGCTCGACTCGGTAGCTGCGGCCAAGGTCGTCCGAGACGAGCAGCAGCATCGGGGCAGCGATGATCCTAGGGGCAGCAGCACCCTGTCATCGTGGCTCGGGAGACTATGCGGCTGGCGCAGGTGACTCCCGGGCTCGTGGCAGACGGATATGCCGCCCTCGCCGAGGGCGAGACTTTGAGGCACAAGGGCCAAGGTACTGTCGTGGGACAGGTAAACCAGGTCGCTTCCTGGTGTGTGTACTGTCTTGCTCAGATGCTGCTGTGCATGCCCATAGATAGGGGTAGATGTATCACTGCAACTCGAACAGATCAACATGACAGTTGAAAGACAATCCGTGCTCCGTAATCAATCCAGCTTGGGGTTCCTTGGACACCTCACAGTCCCCACCCTATGGGTACTGTCTTCCGAGACGGGAATGTGTTACCTTCCGAACTGTCTTGCTCTGAAAGGCAGGGAGACAAGTGCCCTTACTTACCATCACTTTGCGATCGCAGCGAAATCACATGGACTTGGGCGATTGTTCCTTCCCAGCAAGTGTGTAACGGTAGGATTTAGGTCAATACTAACGAGATGGTAGACATGGCTGAGCCTTTGGACTTATTCCCAATAATACAATTTTAGGTATTATCAGGCCACGCTTCTGCGTTGAATTGTAGAAGACGTAGAAAATTATCCTAAAGTACGTCAAACCGGGGATGAATTATACAGAGTGAAAGACGCTGGGCCGTCTCCCACGCGCCTTCGCAGTATCAACCCATTGCCGTACATGACCTTGTACCTAGGTAGACACACGCGCTTCCCAGAACATGAAACCGCTCACCAACGCGATTTCAAAAGTCAAGGAATCAAACCTTGTCACAATGTATCCCCTATTCGCGCATTGGATATACTCAGCTGGCCCGCAACCTTGAAGTCGCGGGTGCTGTTGCTGGTTGCCTGAGGGCACTAACCTGGGAAACAGAGTTGCAAAGCCTTTGCTTCCCAATTTTGTTCAATAGGGTTGCAACAACGTGGACGGAGCTTCGCAAAATAATGTCAATTTGGATGAGTGAGAGAGTAGGTGGCCAGACGGCCGTCATATGTCAAGCAGGGAGATTTGGAAGCGTCTCGGCAGCTGCCGGTTTATAATAAAGACTAATCCAAGACTGCGAGATTGTAAGAATACTTTGGAATCCAGCAATTACATTTACTACCGATCCAGCCTGATTCTTCTACAACACTTTGTTACAAGTGGTGTGCCTGTATGATAAGAAGTGCTGTGGCATGTTCTATTCTTCAGTGGCAGCATGAGCCATCCGACATGCACCCCACACTCACTGACCGAGATGCTTTTCGCCTTACCTCCCATAACTCCATCGTAAAAAACATCTTCTCCAATCGCTTTCATTGGCCCTTTGATATTCCCTGTATGACGAAAAGATGTTCAGGAGATGAAGCCCGACTCTTTCCCAGGATGCTTGTGACTCCTGAAGCGCTTAATGGGTATTCGTACTCTTCATGGGTGCGTGACTTGATTGAAATTTGTTTACCGGCAAGTGGAGGAAGCCGACGTCCCGAGTACCTCTCCACATGAACTCGTACAGGTCACGCACGTGAGGGTACCCATACACGTCCCGGAACAGCCCCAATTGGGTAGGCAACCGGTCTCACAGCAGGTTCCAACGGCTGTGTTGCAGGGCCAAGGATTCTCACAGTCGTTGAGGTCACGACAAGCGGCTCCAGGGCAACCCCAAAAGCAGTCGGTGCCAAGACAGGAATATTCACAACTTTGAACACTGGGTGTTGATACTGAAGGTGTGGTTTTGGGTGATGTGCTGGTAGTCAGGGCAGATGAAGATCGAGAGGTGGATGGTGCACTGAGGTTTTCGGCGGTGGCTATGGGTGAAGCTGATCCAGTCGGAGTTGTAAGCTCATCAGCATGAGTACTTGTGTTCGGCTTTATAGGAGGAGTATTGGTCCCGTCATCGGTAGTTGTTTCTGACAGAGGGCCAGTCGATGGGAATCCTGCAGAGCCGTCAGAAGACAGACACTCGCTTGTACTATCGAGACAATGCGACGACGTCGGTGAT
This sequence comes from Diaporthe humulicola, assembly GCA_038088545.1. NCBI lineage: Eukaryota > Fungi > Ascomycota > Sordariomycetes > Diaporthales > Diaporthaceae > Diaporthe > Diaporthe humulicola. Next base: position 279,633 of record JBBWSL010000028.1, on the reverse strand, counting down.
GTTCTGTAGATATGTGCTCTCGATCAGCTCCTGTCTCTGTAGGTAGTGAAGTTCGAAGTATGAAGGACTCACAACGCCACGCTGGCACCTTCACCACTACTCTGACGCGTTGCTTCCTCTCCAAAATGGACGCCAACCCCAATCCCAGCAGCGGCCAAACACGCCAGAAAAAGACCGACCCAAAAGCGTTTTTTCACCCATATGCCAGGAAACTTCTGCAAAGCTCCAAGAGTTTGAGCTGAGAGAGCAGAACTTGATTTGTCGTGCGTGCCGATTTTCTGGCCCTTTGAGTAGTCTCGACGGGTCACGGCAAAATCTGGTATGAGATGGCCAAAGACATTAAAAACTTGGCTCTGATTATTTGAAGGGTGACTGTGGTCGTAATGGTGTCCATTTTGTTGCTGACCACGTCCGCTGTGGTTGTTGCCGCTTGCGCGAAAACCGCCGCCTTGCGCGTCGGAGTTGTCTTGTAATTCGAGCTCATCCATGCTTCGGATCGAGAGCCAGAGGACCAAAAATGGTTATTCGACACATTATAAAGACCAAATCTCACTGAATATACTGGCTCTGTGCCAGAAAAGAGTTTCTTCCTCCCGAAAAGGCTGGCACAACGATCCTTCAATGTTCCCTGATCTTGGCTGCGCTGGAGGGGCAGGCAGAAAGGACCCAAAGTTGCCCAGCCACCACCTGCTGTTCGAACGCAGCGCTGATCACTGCTTTAGTGTTGCAGCCGAAATGACACAAATTCTTCGCCCGCAGAAACTGCTTTTTCATGAGAAGGTGGTGGTGTCAGGGGCACCAAGTTTTCCGGACCAACCAGACCGTGGATCCCACAGCCTTGTCCGACACAACGCGGTCTGCCTAGACCATCAGACGCCATTGGATGCTCAATCGGACTTGGCAGCGCGTATTTAGTGAGCCTGAGTGCTATGTGCTCTAGATACGATGGTCTTATAGACCGATGGGCTCGTCCCAAGGCTACCTCAACTTGGAAGGTGTCACGATACTTGCATATGTGTTACGCTCCATGAATCAACCGAGTTGAGGCATTCAAGCAGGGGAGCTTTTGTCTATTGGTGGAACCTGACCACGTCAATATCGCTGCCCCCTTCTCCAAAACCGCAGGCTTTGCCACCGCCCGACCCCGGGTGAGAATAGGGCGAAGTATACCAAGCCGCAATACGTCTTGTTACGAAATTAATCTCGTGTTCAATAAAAAAGAACTAGAAATATTGATTGGGATTTCCGAAGCTCAAAAGAGCATCATCAAAAGCTCTACGCCGTCGAAAAAACCGCGCTCAAAGCCTGAACGTTGAGGACTTCATTGAATGTTAGAAAGGTTTCTCTTTCCGCATCTGAGGTCCGCTTCTCCGGCTTTCCATCGCCCAGTAACGTTACTATCAGGCAGAGACGCCGTAAGATCCGCTTTTGGCCATTAGTGACACCTCGGACGCAGGAGTCACGCAGCACGGTTCATACTAGTATGGCCCTTGAAACACTTGGAGCTGTTTGTGCAGTTGGGCAGCTGGCAGGACAGTGTGTCTACGTGTTAGATATCGTTGGCAAGATAAGGAGGAGCACTGAGATTTTAAAAGAGTACCAGGCCCAACTCCAACACCTCCGTGTTCTGTGTGAAGCCATTGAGTCGAATCCTCTTTTGCGAACAACAGAAATCATTTCGCACACCCAGTCCATCTTGGACACTACACAGCAGCACGACTATCTACCCCTTCTTCTCCAAAAACGGCGTCTATATCGAATCTGGGCTTTTCTACGCGTGGAACGCCGCCTTCTTGAGCACACCAAGAAGATCGAAGCCCTGAAGTCAACATTGGCCATCAGCATTCAAGATCAGCAGTGCCGTATTCTGGACAACATTGACAAGCGTACTCAGACGACAGCCATAATGGCAACTGTCGAGGAACAGTACGACGACGTCAAGATTTCAAGGGGAAGCGCCATTTTCAATGGCGGATCTGGGGATGTTCCTTTGCGCGGTTCAATGGAGCTCGTGAGGCGTAAAAGCCTAGGAGTTCAGACAATCGAAAGCTCTACGGGGATGTTCAGGGAAAGTCGCGCAAACGTGGGCGTCAGCCTGTCTTCCTGGTCCAATAATACTGCTGGTGCAGGTGTCAACCAACATAATGGAAGCAGCTTCAAAGGGGAAGTCAGGGAGAGCGTCATCCATGCGGAAAACCAGGTTTGGAACCACAACGAAAAAGACGGGCAGGGAAAGCAACAGAACGGTTTCCATTTTAAGGGCAGTGATGACAGCCATGTTCCCACAACAACGGTATTAGGCGGTAAGTGGGAATTTAATGCACACACTAACGACCATAGCCAGGGCAGGACGACGGGCACACAACACAACGGCCACGTGTACGAGGCTGGGCCTAAGCGTAAAAAGCACGGCAGAAGTCACAAGAACAGCGATTGAAAGAGTAATTTCGGTTCCGGGGGGGTGTGGATGGGGGCATGCGGGGGCGGACGGCTAATTATCAAGGGTGAGATTCTTGCAACATTTGAAGTTAGGACCAGGCCATGCCAGTCCGTATAGCTCTCGATGTATGGACTACAGGTGTTCATTATCCGTTCTGTTCTCCTTTAGTTCGTTCCTTTGTTTAATTTGGGCAGGGTCTTCTTGTTGCGTGGTGATCGATTTCAGATCTCCGCACATTCGTCAATGGTTGGAGCAGGTGTCGCGGACCACGAAACCAGATTGCGAATAGCTAGGTGATACAAGATACGATGCGACTTGGATACACGGAAACGTCCTGGACCTTATCGGCACAATGTGACCGCAATGAATGGGTTTTCTGTGCCAAATCTTGACTGCAGGCTCCGTCTGCAAAGTATTCTATACTTGAGTTATTTTTTCAATATTCTCGCCCCGAGTTCAACGACGGAGACACTCTTCTCCCGGGAATCTTAGAAAGTGACGCGGGAAGGCGAAGGCCGATTTAGACGACCAAAGGATCCTTTAAGATGCTTTCGGTCTTTCAGTGACTTATTCTTATCCTTACATGAGCCCAAAGATCAGCAATGTTGCCTATGGCATGTACCACCAACAACACCAATAGATGGACGTCTATGTGGATGCGCTTGCAGCGATTGGGTTACCATTGCAGTCTATGCACGTATTGGGTTCGGAGCCGGCGGCCACTGCCGGTAAGCTGTGCGGCCCTACGAAATCAGTTCTCACTAGCTGATCGCACTTGAAACTATTAGGAATGAGAAGACATTGCATGAGCCAACGGAGCGTTACGTGAGCTTGCAAAGGGCCCCTTCTAGACTCGCTACCCTCTTCTTGACATGCGGACGGACGCGGCTACGGTGGTTGCACTCACGCCAGGATAGTTGCACGACAGCAGCGGCCAATCATTCCATGACCGTTCACTGCGGTCACCTTGACCGGTGTTATTTTGCTCACCGGTCGGCGACGGTGGGGGTCCTGTTGCCACATTGAGAGCCAAAGTGCACATGCATGAGTACCTCATTGGCACCACGCGTGTGGCCAGGCTTGTGCCTCAGTTAAAATTAAGGGTTGTCCTGGGGATGCAGGTGATCATTATCATCACGTCGCAGGGTGGGTAGTGGGAGGGAAAAAGGCTGAGAGTCGGGCATTTCTTTCCGGGCAGTGTCCCATGACCATGCCGGGACGCAAGTCACCCCGTTGATAGCAACACCACAACATCTTTAAGGTAGCTTCTTCACAGGCTGGGCCAACATGCCGCCCGATCCAATGGAGGTTGCCAAACCATCGCTACTGCTGTAGTCAAGCATGATAGCCTTGGCGCTTGAGAGAGCGCAGGTTCCCTCTCCCAGCGACGTCGGCCGCGCGTCCACCAAACACATACTCTACGAATTGAGGCTCTCCCGGTATAGATACCTGCTACTTCATAAAGAGAATAGCCCTCACCGTATTGACCCCGGTTTTTTACCTAGAACTTTCAACAGGCCACAGTGTCAGTTTACCATCCCATCCACGATGCGGAATCACATAGTAAATCTTCTGTCTACTTCTTCTCTCTTTCCCTCGGGCCAAATGCCCCAAGATCCGCACCGGTGTGGAACATACTAGAGTACGGGATAGACTGCCGCTCTTCCCTCGTCTATACCGAATACAGGTTAATTATATCTTGGCCCAACGCCACCTCCGTGACTTCTACAGTGTATGCGTATGCGGGATTGACTGCAATGAACAAGGGGCGGGGTTTCAGTTCGGTTGAAAGTCGCAGTTAAAAGAAGTGCCGAGGATATTGTTGTTCTGACGAGGTTGTAACCGCTTTGGGTTGGAATAGTCCTTATAGACACCGAGGGGCCGTTCTTGCCTAAAACACAGGGCCACAACATCTTTATTTGTTGCTCACAGCGTTTATGGAGTGACTGTGTGGGTGTGACGACCGACCGTCTCGGACGGTCGTCAATGGTCGTCAACCGTCGCCTCCCGTCGACCGATTCGCAGTGAGTTTTAGGGACCAGCATGGTAGAAGAAAACGGGAAAAAATTGTACCATGACGCCTGCGTCTTTATCCCTGCAGATGTTACTGTCACCTTCACCAATTCTCTGTCTCTGGTGCCGGCCTCCTCTTGTGATCCCGACCTCCAGCTGCCCAAACGTGCAAGCAACCACAGCTCCATCCATCTCAAGTTGACCGCCGCATTTTGTGTCGTGCACAAGAGTCCTTGTGAGCCATTCTTCAACAGATATGAGACGGTTTTAGAGAATTACTGCTAGCAAATTCCACCGCTCGGCCAAAAGACCACAATGATCGATCGGCGTCGATTATTTGAAGCAGTATATTAGACCCGTACCGTCACAAGCTACATATTCTACCTTCTATTCCATACCATCAATGATCGTTACCTAAAGGTGGGTTGTGATGTTCGCCAGCGACACCTGGATTATATCCCTGGGTTTAACTGACATCGTTGCACTGCTGGATGTCGAGTACATGGGTAAGAACTTCGTGTCTGGACCAGGCCTGTTCTCCTATGAAGTTACACGTGCTAAAAGGCCACTTCTGAAGAAGTTCACGCTAAGACAGGTTGCTCCCCATCACGATACATGATGCCGAGTTGTGAATGCCGAGGGCCCGTTGGACACTTCTGGGGCAATCGTTTCGCTGATTTCTGTTCCGACTTTGGGCAGGTCGGCTCGCCCATGGGTGAAACTTCTAGTCACGTAGCAAAGATGCGTGGTAGAAAGTCATCATGGTAGTCAGGTGACTCAGGGAAGTTAATACTTATACTTCAATCATAGATACAACGCCTCTGTTCTCGTCAAGGCAAACACGAAGTTGCCGCCTGTCTTGTATACCATGCCTGCCTGCTGGGAAAGCTTCTCGGCGTAGTCGGTCTAGATAGATCTCATACGCCGGCATATACATCTGCACGAACGCAATGACCTGCTCATCTGTCTGGCCGGTCCCCTTCTCTACCCGTAACGCCTCCTCTTGTTGAATCCTCCAGCGGTAAACATTGTGGAGATGCTCGGTGTCAAGATGGACGAAGTAGTCAAACTTCTCCGGGCCCATAAAAGATTCGTTGTACCTCCCGAGGTTGTCATTCACGACTTTAAGGTGTTCCAAAGCGTGCGTACGCATCATCATGGTAGACAACGTGTCCTTGTCCACCATGGCGGTGTCGACTTGCTTTGAGGCGGCCCAGCGATCCTCCAGTTGATCATCTGAAATCGCCTGAAAACCTACGCACCATCCCTCAAATATCATAACATCGACGGGCGGGCTAGGAGACACACGTTCCCATTCGGACCGCGGGACGCGGTCTCCTTCTCCGTCAAATCTGCTCTTGTCGAACGAAGGTACATCGACGGCTTCGCCAGCCAGCAGGGACGAAAAGAACTGTTCGGCAAGGACCTCATCGTGTGTTCCAGGCTGACCACGGTTCCAAAATAGCTTGTTCGACGGATTTTGTTCACGGATTTTGACCAGGTTATCGTGGGTATGGTACAAATCGTCAAGGGACAGGATTAGTGTTTTGAGTTGATAGGCAGAGCGCAACCTTCCCGCGAGGCTCTTCGCCCATGTCGACTTTCCAGAACCCTGCATCCCCGAGAGACCAAGGAGAAAGGGCTTCGGCTTGCCACCCTCCTTGTGGGTGGCATCCTTGAATGCGCGAACTTTTGGTAAGATAAAGGAACAAGCCTCGTCGATGGCAGTGGTGAACGCCGTCATATTTGTCAGTTTGTGAGAGTGTCTGTTAAGAATAGATGTCTGTACCCACGATAGGGACATCCGCCCTATATCAAGCCAAGCTTGAGTGCACACTTCGCAGCATTTACGTAACGATCCCTCTAATTTCATGACTTGGAAAATATTCATGCCCGGCGTTAGATGGGGAGGTTGCGATTGGTGCGGACAAAGTCAAGTCCGGACTGCTCCGGACACCCCCTCCGTGGCGATGATGGAACGACTCAAACAGAGCAATGCAGAGCATGAGAGCTGCTTGTCTCGAGCGTTGATTCGACTATTTAGTGATCAAACTGTCTCTCGAGAACTCGATATTCCGCTCTCATTAACATCCCGTGTGTAACTCAATCCTGTCTTCTTCAGCTGTGCCCGTTGCCAAATCTGATAGCATTACCTTAATCTCGGCCGACGGCATCGGTCCAGAGGTTGTCGTGCCGAGATTGTAGTGCTTAAGGCTCTTTCAGAGACTCTTGGGAGCCTCGAAATTAACTTCACACATTTCGACTGGAGGAGCTCAGAGACGTACAAGATAACGGGGAAGTACATTCCTGACGGTGGCCTATAAGACCTCAAGAAGCACGACGCTATCCTGTTCGGTACTGCTGTCCCTGGTCAGACAATAACCCTCCTAGCCTCCATGTTTTGATTGATATTAACTGCAAATCTAAATTTCTCTGGTCATATTTCGTTGTGGGGGTGGAGATTTGCTAATGATCTGCTTATCCTTCCAACAATGTGCCAACATTTGGTCTACTAAGGTCTTCCGCGAAACACAGTCGCCGCTGCGTAACTGTGAGACTGGAGATCCGGACTGGGTTATTACTTGCGAAAATAGAGAGGGTGAGTATACTGGCCGCGGTGGTCGCTCTCACCGCGGTCGGCATGGGAGACGGCAACTGGGGTGGCCACATTTACACACCACGCTGTCGCGTGTATTATGCGCTTCATATTCCAGACTACAAAGTTACCTACACAAACTCTTGACTGTTATTACTAAGAGTAATACTCCAACGAGGGCGCCGGACTTGAAAATGTCCATCGCCGGACTTGACATTGTCCAGCGACAAGCACGATCATAACTCAATGCAAGGCCTTGCTCTTTTTTATGGACCCAACCCCATATGTCCCCCGCAATCTCCAGTTTCCGGGGGGGATGGGCCTGTTATGGAGCGGTGGAGGGGATTGCGATCTGTACTTAATGGCTTTCGGCTTCTAAAGCTAAGTTTTCTGTGTTTAGGTCTGTCAGAGTTCACTCCGACGCAGGCAACTCAATTATGTCTTCAAAGTCTCCATTTCTCGGCCTCCGCGGCCAGGCTCTTCGGGCAGCTCAAATCATCTTTGTAGTTGGCCCTGGCTTTACCTTGTTTGGTTACAATCAAGCCGGCGTCGGGCCGCTGGCCACGCTTCAGAATTGGGTTTCTACCTTTCCTACGATTGATACTATCAACACAGAGGGCGCCCAGGAAGCCGTCAACTCTACACGAAAGGGTGCTGTCATCGCCTCGTTCCAGATCGGGGCTCTGATTGGCGCCCTCTCCTGCCTTTTCCTAGGAGACAGGCTTGGAAGACGGAAAACCATTTTCCTGGCCGCGATTTTGACCATCATCGGGGAGGTCCTGCAGGTATCGGCATACAATGTGATCCAGTTCGTTGCTGGCCGCATTATTCTGGGTATCGGTGTCGGAGAGATCAGCGTTGCGATTCCTGTCTGGCAGGCAGAATGCTCGTCCGCGGCGCACCGAGGACGCGATGTTATCACTGCGGGTATCTTCATGTGCCTTGGCTATGCCCTGTGCAACTGGATCGACTTTGGCTTCACCTTCATTCGCAACTCGACCCTCGAATGGCGCTTGCCTCTGGCTCTGTCCCTGATTCTTTCCCTCACGGTCGCCTCCGTGGTCTTCTGCCTGCCCGAATCTCCACGCTGGCTCGTCCGCGTGAACAAGGTCAAGCAGGCTACTCGGAACCTAGCTGCGCTAAAAGACTTGCCCGAAGATGACGAGGCTATTCGGACGGAGATTGCCCAAATTGAGTCATCGCTCGAGTCCGCCGCGGCCCGCAATAACTCACTTATGGAGATGTTCTCCAAGAACGATGACGAAAGACTGCTCTACCGTTTCTGCCTTTGTTTCGCACTCCAGTTCTTCCAGCAGATGTGCGGTGGAAATCTGATCTCCGTCTGTAAGACATTCCAGAGACAAATCATCATTTTTCAGCGTCCTTCGGGAGCTGTCTAGCTGGGCCTGGGGCTTCTAGAAGTGTATTCTTAAGAGGGCTAACACATTTTTTCTCACCAGACGCATCGACAATCTTCCAACAAAACCTAGACCTCGGCACGAACCTCTCGAAGATCCTAGCATCATGCGCTCTAACATGGAAGTTCCTGTGCTGTTTCTTGGCCTTCTTTGCCATTGACAGACTCGGACGCCGCACAGTCTTCATGATTAGTGGAACGGGCATGTCGTTGTGTATGGCTTGCTTGGCAGTGACCGCAAGCTTTCCGTCGACCAATCACTCAGCTTCGATCGCCTCGGCCTTTTTCATTTTCTTGTTTAACAGCTTCTACCCATTCGGCTTCCTTGGCGGCAATTTCCTCTACTGTACCGAAGTAGCCCCCGTGAGGTTGCGTGTTGCCATGAACTCTGTGTCCACGGCGAACCACTGGTTATGGAATTTTGTCGTTACTATGATAACCCCCGTGGCTCTGGATACGATTGGGTTCCGGTACTATATCGTGTACGCCATCATTTCGGCATGCATTCCCGTCTCAGTCTATTTCTTTTACCCGGAGACGATGAATCGCAATTTGGAGCTGTTAAACAACGTTTTCAAGGATGCCTCGTCTCCGTCGGACATCGTAAAAATGGCTCGAGATTTGCCACAGGGCGAGGTGGCAGATAGTGACAACGATCATAATGCAGCGAAGCAGAAAGTAGAGCAGAAGGAAAATGCTTGAAGAATGAAACCAATCATTTTCGGCTAATTATGTGGCCGTGATGCACCTTCTTAAGCTGTTATACTGAAGAATTAGGGCAAACATAGCATGTCACTTGAGATTGCCGCACATAAATATTGAGCAGTAGTGGCTTCATTCTGGATTATAGAGCATAGTTTGGAATTGATACTTCTACAACAATTCCGCAAAGATCTTTGGTCCTTTCATATCCGCTGCCAAATGCTCACGGGCCTAGGTAGTCTAAACATCAAGAGGTCAAGCGTCCATGTAAATTTGACACCCAACTTGTCGCTAGATGCGCATCAGCTCGTCCCTGTGCACAATTTACCGTTTTATAGTTTTTGCAGGAGATCACTTCCAGACCATTGGTTGTTTTAGTTAGCAACTCCAAAGCATGGTGGATATTGAACCTACCGTCATGCGGTGGATTTTCACTGCTCCTGCCCGGAGTTTTGTAATGCCTGTGGATGCAATAGGGGCTACTCGCTTTCGAGCCAGCCTTCCTCACCTCCAGGGAGTACGATGCTCCATTATTAGTAATGGTGTCTCGGGTTTGATGGCTCGTTACGCCGAATCCACATTGTAAAGTTTATCGGCACCCGAGGTTGATCGGATTGCCTTGATGCGATTCCGGACTTAGACAAGTCCGCCACAACGACGCTGCGGAACAACCCATCCTAATACAGCCTTCGTCTCTAGACTTAGATCAGATATTGTGGGGAAAGATTTGTACATCGCCGGAGAAATGATACAAGATGTAGTCATGTAGAAAGCCATGACTAAGCGAATAGAGAATGAGACTTTACTCGTCTTGATCATGGTATTGAATCAATAACGTGGGCGGCCCGGCTTCCGCCCCCCCCCTACCCCCGGGCTTCCGACTACCCTCTTCTCGTTGAAACACACACCTAAATACACCCACTGGAAGTATGTTGTGTCGTTCCGTGAAAGTATAATCGTGTGGTATAATCCGTCGTTGTTTTGGCCCCGTTCATCGCCGCTGCTAGTCTCATCCTGTGCATTGAAAACCCCGTCCGCAGCCGCTGGTCTTTGTCTTGAAACCGAGAACTTTCCTCCGTGTCCGCCTCATTCAGTCGTTCGTGAAGCTGCTGTTTATCCTGGGCACAGAAATCACTGGAAATACTTAATTTCTCATGTCACGCAGACAATACTTGAAGGTAGGGACATGCAATCCTGCGCTTTGCAATAGTAGCTGAAGCATAGCCAAGTGCATACCCACATTATCGTGGAAGGCTACATTATCCTCCTTCATGCCTGTCCATTTCAGTTTGCAGTACCTGTCCTTTGACCAATCTCCATGTCCATTTCGGACCCTAAGACTCTGCCCATATTCTCTCAAGAACAAATGCTTTCAAGCCATTCTACTTGGTAGCCAAGAGGATATATGCCTCGAACCGAATCCCCCCAAATTCCTTTACCTCTTCCTTCACAGACTGCTTAATAGTATCGACCCACCTAGCCTCCTCTTCCTCCGTGTACCCCTCGCGCGCCTTGGCCATCATGGGACCCGACATGAGCATGGTGAGCCCAGCTATGTTTTCGTCATCGTCGACGACCAAGACCTTCTCCGCCAGCGTAATCTTGTCTTTGGCGAAGCCGCTCTCCTCGACCACTTTCTGCAGCACCCCCTCCTCACAAAATTCACGACCGGGCATTGGCATGAGCGGCAATTCCGGGCGAATTTTCTTTTGGGCGGCATGGATGATGAACACGGGTGCGAAACGCCGCCAGCATGTAATGACGGCGAGGCCTCCCGGGCGAAGGGTGCGGAAGGTCTCGCGGACGGCCTCTGCGGGGCGCAAAAAGGTAAAGATGCTGAAGTTGTTGATGGAGTGGGTGAAATGACCATCAGGCACTGAAGATAGGTCCTGTGCGTCGAGCTCCTTGCACTCAACGTGCGGCAGGGGGGAGGCAACGAGGGATTCGCGCGCGGCCGATACCATCATGCCCACATTGTCTGAGACTAGCATCTCCTTTGGCAGCTGGTCTTTTGGCAGACCGGCTACGATGGCGGCGGCACCTATGCCGGGCCCCGCCGCCGTGTCATGGACGACCGAGTCCGGACCAAGAGGATGGGCGGATTGCTGGACATGGCCGGTGATGACGTCCGCGAGAATGTTGAGCGTCGAGTTGCCCGTCTGCCGAACGTAAACGCTGGCAAACTTGGAGAAGTAGTCGGGCAGAGGTAGGTGCGGGTGCGGTGCGGCCATCTTGGATTCTGAGAATGAGGGCTGATTGATTTATTCGGATGAAGAGGTCAACATGAGAAGGATGAAGTTGTGCTGACACAATGGGTTGAGCACGAAGGATATTTGTCTGTTGGCCAAGAGAGCTAACAACCAACAATCGAAGGATTTAACTAGTCTGTTCCGTCTATTGGTTCATGCGGAATCCATTGCAAGCTACCTACAACGGGCTTTCAGCTTCCTAGGTACCCTTCCGCTAACTCATGGAGTTTCTTCGCAAACTCCTTCCATCTTAATCACATCGCATCTGGTAAGGAAATTCAAATCGTTCTGTCCGTATTCCTAAGTTATACATTCGTTGAATTTGGGATCTCGGGGCGGCGATTCAATGTAATTAGGCATAGCAGCTTACCCTACTTGGTTCGCGCCCATGCCATGCCTCTTGACAAAGGTAAGTACTTGATCTGCTTTCAAACAGGAGCCTGTTGGGGACATCAGTAGTAGTCAATTTTGCCTCAGGGTGTGTTTATTGTAATAGGGTAAGCTCCGCTTAGAGCGTTACCTCGCAAGCTCGGCTTGTCGATTGGATGTTCGCCTGCACTGCGCCATACACTGAATTTCTTCGTGTCTGGGCTCCTCAAACACATACACAGCTCTGCCCGATACACATCCAACTATGCTGCGCCTTTGGCGTTTTGTTCGAATGCAGCGGATATGCCTTCGTGAAATTCTACTCCTGCACTGCCCGCCTTCCGAAAGAGTTGGGACCCGGGAGACAGTTAACAGGGCCAGTCTGTAGGAGATTTCAAGCTCTGGATATAAACCCGATATCAGGACAGTCAGGTGTGTACGCTTTGTTGAATTAGACTGCTACTCTAGCCCTTCTAGTAGTGGATGCCGCTCTTGGACCGATCTCTAGCTGTCAAAGCGAGAATGTTTCACAACTCCCTGCACGTTTTCCCTCCCCATGTTTCGAGACATACGGGTTCCTGAAACGCCATCCGAACACTGTAACTCGAACAAATACCGGACAGCTTTTTTGTCAAAGCTTATTAGTTCACCTGAAGTACGATCTTGGCAAATGATTCTCGAGTGGACCTATTTGCTCAATGTTCTTTCTTTCTGTGGCTGCTGACATCAAAATCTGCCCTCGACCACCGCCAAAGATCACCACATCTCAGAAAATTGTCGTTGATGTCACTGCTTACTTCGCTCTCGCAGCATGCCCTGGGCGGCACAGGGGACATGTGCGGGCCAGCTTTGGGCTTATTTGCTGCAAGCGCGTGCCCTCAACTCGATAGCCTTGGCTCCCAGCTATGGTCTGAGCCCAAGTACTGGAGACCCTGGACGCATCGACCATACTGCCAAGGAGCCTGGTGCGTGCACACAAACGCTCTGGTGCCGTGTGGTCAAGGGATCAGTATCATCACACATCGTTCAGGAGAGCAAGAAGCCGCGGCAGCCCTGGCTACTTTGAGCCATGAACTCGACGAGTCTAACTGCGCAATGCAAGCGGGAAGCCAGGGCCCAACTTCTGATGGACAAAAGCACCATGACGAAGATCGCCTATACGAAGTCCGGGACTCCAAGGGCAAGGGCAAGGGAGTATTTGCGACTCGCAAAATCCCGCGTGGCTCAATCATCATGGTTGATCATCCTGCGATGCTCAAATTGGAGCCAGAAGTAAACAACGACGTTCTATCCGAAGACCAGCGAAGCCGTCTCTTCGACCGGGCAGTAATACAACTCTCTGATCCGGACCAGGTGCTGAATCTGGCTCAGCATGAGGAATTCATAGGCTCGCAGGCGGAGAACGCTGCCAACTATAATAGTTTTCAACTTGAATTTGGCAACTCCACTTACAGCGCGGTATTCCCCCGAGTTTCGGTAAGTAGCTCTGAATCCACTGATTCAGCGAATTCTTAGGAGGGCCGACTTGAGGCTAATGCATTGCAATCCAGAGAATAAACCATGCATGTGTTCCAAAGTGAGTCCCACAATTCACAGCGCTCCAGTACAACAAACATGTCTGATACTGATGATCTCACCCGCAAGCTGCCGAGCCAAATGGTCGCCGAAGACTCTGTCGCAGACAATCTGGACGGTGAGAGACATTCAGCCTGGGGAAGAGCTGTCGATAAGCTGTAAGCATTAATATAACTAGAAAGGAATTTGTCTTGAAATCGAGACACCACTAACGCACAGGGTTCTTCCAGACATACCAATGGGACCGGACTGGAGGTGGTATCATCGCCAAAACGAGCTCAGGGAGAACTGGAATTTCGCATGTACTTGTTCACTGTGTTCGGCCTGGTCATGGAAAAGACAAGCCTCGGACGAGCGGAGAAGCCAGTTCGCAGACCTGGCACAAGAGTATCACCAGCTTAATCACCACGATACCAAAGAGTCGCAGCAGGCGCTGCAGATACTAGAACGGGCGATGAAGATCAACCTGGCGGAGCCGATGTTGACGAGTGAGACACCGTTGTTGCTCCAGGCTGCGTGGACGGCATACCGGGGCGGTCACATCGGGACGGCGAGGGGATATGTGGAGGAGATTGAGGAGGATATGAGGGTCCGGGGGTTTGAGGACGAAGGGGAGGAACGGTCACTGGAAAAGGTCAAAGGTTTGTTGAATTAATAACGTTAAACGAAGAAGCTTCATCAGCGGTAAAGGTGGAAAAGAGGCGGCGTTGTAGTTGTATCAGCGAACTTGTCTCTCCACTTTTCGTAGAGAATCGTCTCGAGAGCCTACTTGTCAGTCAAATACTCGATTTTTGAACAAGTTAGCAGACGGTCATGAAAAACAAATTTCTTGCCGGAGAAATGTAGATCTGTGAATTCACCAGGCATATGATCACTGTTGTCTTTCAGCAGATGATTGTGCAGGCGGCGGAATTGGTCTGATCCATCTTTTACCCGCTGATGCTAAAATTACGCTTCGTTGCTCAAAGTTGGTCAAACAAATGAGTCCTGGTACAAGTAGGATTCAAGGAAGATTTGTTTCGATGAAGAGAGATCGGATATGAATGATTCAATCTCGACACAGACACAAGCTTTCCTAGAAACTATATTCAGAGCTGTTTCTACATTCTGACATATGGAACACACCAACTCTCCTTCAGTGATCAGTATGTAGGCATGGCAAGAAACACTATTGCTTGGGTGAGGGCGGATCACCACGAGTTACACTATAGGCATATCAAAGTAATATGGGTTTGTAGTTGTACATACTCATGTCATTGTCATCATACATTCTATACTAGAAAGCACCCACGAGGGCTAGTTCCATTCTTAGAGCAACACCAGAAGCTGACCAAGACGGTGAAATCTCTTATGGGTACATGTGGTGGAATACAGGCCCCCGACATAAATAGGCATTATTGAATAGTGGAGGCATCATCAAAACAAAAGGGAATTATAGGGAGTCTCCAGCAAGGTGCAAGACAAAAGAAAACACCCGCCATTCTTCCAACCTTGCAAGCCAGACTCGCCCCGAGTGTAGAACCCCAAACGCTCCATTAGGAAACCAACCCCAAACGCTGAAAAGACAAAGAAAATATCCGACCTTACAGTCTGGCCCAATAAAAAGTAAGAAAAGAAAAACCCAGTCTATATCCAAATAGGCGTCGGCCTCCCAGGAGGCCGCCTCTCAGAATTCGGTCTCGTCCTCGGGCGCGAGGCCGGCGTGGGCGGCAGCACAGCCCTGACGGTGGCAGCCCGGCGCGGAGGAGGAGGCGGCACCGCCGCCGCCGCCGCCGACTTGGACACGACGTGGCCGCGGCCCTGGCCGTGGGCCTGGGTCTTGGGGACCACGCGCCTGTTCCTCAGGGCCTTGGCCCTCGAGTCCGGGTCCGCGCGCACGACGGCGACTTCCTTCTCCACCACCACGACCTCCTCATCCTTCTGTGTGACAACGAAACCCTCACCAGCAATCTTCCTCCCGCGCGCAGGCTCGGGAAGGAGCTGCTGCTGCTGGGACTGCCGCGGCACCGCAGCAACAGAGACGACGCGCGCCGCCATGGCCGGGCCGACGGTGTTAGTCCCCACGCCGCGGGCCCTGCGCGCCGCGCCAGCAGCGGCGGCGCCGACGGAGCGGCTGCGGGTGACGGGGGCGGCCTTGGCGGCGTCGTCGGTGACGAGCCTGCGGGCGGCGGCGCGCTGCTGCTCGAGCTCCTGCTCGGCGAGGCGGATCATGACGGTGAAGCGGCGCTCGCCGTCGAGGAAGCGGATTGCGTCGAAGCGGAGGGGCGGGATCGAGGGCGGGAGCTCGCTGATCAGGCTCGTGTGCTGGCGGCGTTTTGGTATGGTCGAGGTCGCGGACGTGATTATGGACGAGGACGTGTCGTCGTCCTGGGATGCCTTGATACCGGGCAGGGGCTTGGATTTGCTCCTGTTGAGGGGGGCTGCCCGGTCTGGGGAGTAGTTGGTCAGGAACATGACCTGGCTGCGGTCTGGCGTTTGTTTGTTGGTGGACCTGCCCCGGGCGAGTGAGCGGGCGATGGAACTGTCTACGCTTAGGGGTCGGTAGTCCTCCTCTGAGACCGGAAGCGGTGGCTGGGGCTTTTCCTCGAGGTAGAGAGGCCCGGCGTCCAGGCCGATCTTGCGCGAGACCTTGTCCAGGATGGCCTCGTTCCGTCGCGGCTTGTGTGCTCCCTCGTCAGACGACGAGGTTTCATGTCCCAGTTTCGTGCTGTGAGGCCTATTCTTCTTCTTGGACAGCTTCCGTTCGAGTTTGTCCATGAGAGCTTCATCTGACCGCGAGTTTTTCTCGTCCTCGTCGGCTAAGACCGCTGGAGGGGGTGGTGCGGGCAACTTGGATGACCGACTGATTTCCTCGAGGATGAAGGGATTCGTGGGGGGCATGGGTTCCCTGGGCTTCTCGAGCTGGAATCTCTTGACAATAGTGTCGTCATCGAGCGCATCGATCCGGACTGTCGAGGAAGTCGACGAGGAATGCCGTTGATCGCCCATCAGGGACTTCCGCATGGCAGACCACGAGGTCTTATTCTGACTCTTGACGACCACCGTCTCGCCCCACACATCCTCCTTGGTCTCCTCCCCTTGCTGGCGGACTCCAATGTCCTCAAAGGTGATCGCAGACACCTCCGAGTCGGACGGTCCCCAGGAGAAGGCGGAGCCCACAAACCTATCCCACCACGCGGGCATGCAAGACCGCGACCTCTCCCGCGGCATCTTGGCGCGCACCGCCCTGGCCGGCAGGCTCCTGTCGTTCTCGTCCCTGTCTAGCACGTCCTCCTCCTCGACAATGACAATGTCCCCGACCTTGTCCCGCGGCCTCTCGTCCCCGTCCCGCCGCCGCGACACCGCCCGCTTGCTCATGACCTGGTCGACCAGGATCCCGAACGCCTCGTCGACGTTGGCGTTGGACTTGGCCGAGACCTCGATGTAGGCCGAGTTGGACCCGAACTTGCGCGCCAGCTCCTGGCCCTGCAGCGCAGACACCATCCGCGGCAGCCGGCCGCCGTTGTCCTTGAGCCGGTCCGTGATCGACGCCACCACCAGCACGGGGATGTCGAGCTCCTCCGTCGGCGGCAGCGGCGGCAGCGTGACCCGCCGCTCCGGTGGCCGCTCGGGGGGTTCCTCTGGGGGCAGCGGGTCCATGTGCGCGTCGACTAGGTCCTCCAGGGTGAAGGGGTTTGATTCGCGGATCGACGGGCCGTGAATGTCCTCGACGACGGTCGACGACGCCTGGCTGTACGCGCTGGAGGTCGTCCGGAAGCTGAAGGCGCTGTCGCGCCGTCTATTGTTGGCCGGCACGGTCCTGTGATTGTCCCACATCGAGGCGTTGCGCCTCAGGCTGGCGTTGCTGTCCACCTCCCTGATGGTGGGCAGCTTCCTCTCGCTCAGTGACATCGGGCCCGATATCACCAGCGGCTTCGGCGCTTGGCTCTTCTCCGGCGTGGTGGGCAGGTCTCGCTCGTGGATCATGAACTCGGCCCTCTTCAGCGCAGAGCCTTCCACGACGATGCTGATCCGTTTGAGCTCCCCTTGGTAGTCGAATCGGTCGCGTTCCCGCCCCTTCTTCTCGTCCAGGCCACTGAACAGGGACACGCCGCTCCCGTTCCCGCTGCCGTTTGGAGAGTTCGGCATGCGCGGGAGCTCCTTCTGGGGAAATTTGGTCGAACGTGTTGATTTAGACCGCTGAATGCCAGGGATGGCGGCGACCAGGCCGTCGAGGATGCCGACTATGTCGGTCGTGAGCTTCTTTTTTCGGCCAGTGTTGATTATGTCCTCTACGACGCTGCCGTTGACCCATTCGAACGACTCTTTTGACCAGGGGTTGAAAAGAAGCATCACGGCGTCAGACTGCTCCAACAGCTTCTTGCGTTGGACTTCGGCCTGGTAGCCAGAGGAAGATGATGTGAGCGTGTCCTGCCGTGAGATATCGTCTGGGCTGAAGGGGTCCATCATACTACTGGTCTGGTGACCAGGGCCGCTCGGAAACTCGTGGATGATTAGGTGGACTTCGCGCCCATCAGGCATGGGTACATGCTTGTGGCCTCCCATGAGATGCATGCCTCCTGAGACAACATGGGAGAATTGTCGAAGCGTGTAGCGCGTTTGTAGCGAGGTTTTCCCAGACCCCGGTGGGCCCAGCAAGAGGATTTGAATGTCCTCGGCATTGCCACCAAGTGGTGCTGAGGCATTCTTGTTGAATATTGGTTGCTGCTCAGCCATACACGTTAGCCATTGCCTCAAGCTTCCCAATTCAGCAAATATCACGAGCCAGATGCGGCAGGGTAGACCGGAAATGTGAATACATCAAACATGGTGCTCTTTTATGGGCCTCTTGGAAACCTGATGCAGGTTTCTGAAGGCGGTTAGGGTGAAGCTGGGGAGTATCATACCCATTTCTCCTCGTCCGACGAGGTCGACGACCAGATATCGCTCCCCATCACGCCAACACCCTTGAATCGAACAGATATTATTGATACAGAAAAGAAGGAGAATTTATGTAAGTTTAGGTATCAAACCTAGTAATTAGGACAAGAATGGTATTGATCGGATAGTCCCCGTGGGGTTCGAAAAGGGAGACAGATTAAAACAAAAAGAGTAGGGACTGGCAATAGTCGAAAGTCCACATGTGCAACAAAGGAATGTCGTAGCAGAATCAAGGAACAGATCTCATCCGCCAAGCGGGCACCGATAGTACCTATGTAAGAACTGACATGGCAAATGGTCGGACGACGCTCGAGGCGGCGAGGGCGAAGAAGGGGAAAGACAGCATGGGCAGAAGGTTCGAGGCTTGTTCTGGGGAGCCAAGGTAGACGTCCAACTTGTAACAGTCAAGAACTTTGTCTGCCAACTCCAGGTTTCCGTCTGATGCAAGAGCACGAGTAGAGAGAACGGATGGGAGGTGGAGGTGGAGGTTGGGAGAGGTGGGGGCCGTCCAGAGCGGGTCCTTGGATGCGGGTGAAATACAGGTATCACTCGGGCAGCACACACGTCCAAGTAGGTACGGTAGGGCACTGATAGGCAACGCAGGAATGGAACTTGAAGCATCAAGGCCCGACAAGGGACAGGCCAAGGCTGCTTGGCCCCAACGAGGTGGGACGAGCGTCACGACGAACCCCCCGGGGGGACGGCATAAGGCGCGCGGAAACGTCCAAAACGGGAAGTGCGGCAGCGGGATCTTCGAGGGGGGGGGGGGGGGGGAATGTCAGTGAGGGTGACGCAGAGTGCGCTTGAGCAGAGAGACGGCCGGAAGCTGTTGAACCGCTTGGTTAGAACAGACAGGCAAGCCATGGCAAAGGCATGGCACGACGAGGTCATGGCAGGGCATGCCAGGCACACACACACTTGAGGCTCTGTTACCCCTCTGCCTTACGCATATTAACCTCCCCATCTTCATTTCCTTGGTCTTCCTCTTCCCGTGCGCCTCCGAAGCTTGGGGGGAGGTCCCACATCAGGAAACCTTCTGGCAAGCGTAAACCTTGAAGGGCGGCGGCAAGGCCAATCGGAATGTTGTCGTCGCGTTTCGAGACATTCGGGCCATCACAAGGGGGAGTGCGCGTGCGCCCTGGGGTTGGTGGGTGTGTGGTGCGGGTGACTGCGTCTGAGTGGTTTGGGTCATCCGGAAGAGCAGAGATGCGGCGGATTCCAAAACCCTAGCCAAAGGTAATAGAAGCTGTCATATGCCTTGAATACGCCGAGCCCCCGGAACCCGCCTTGGCCTCCTCTCCCTCCGAGTTAAGGTTTGGTCTGTGTGGTGGGCGCCCGCCGGGGTGCCCCGGGCGCGTTTGTTTCCCTCCGGGCCCTGGAGCCGCACCTTGCGAGGACGACGTCTCTACACTAGCACACTAGCTAACTGGACTGGGGCTGAGGCCGTCGTTGACACCTGTCAGCCAATTGCCATCGGCTTCATCCCAAGTCACCCCGGGGGCTGAAGCTCGAGGTGAGGGTAACAGGAGGAGGAGAAATGGAACCGTGGGCGCCTGGTGGCAGCCTTTAAAGAGTCATTCCCGTGGTTCTTTACATTCACTAGAAGAAGTCAGAATTGCTCACAGACAACATAAAGGATCGTGCAGCCGGCGAGCTGTCCTGCTTCATGCTTATCTCCGGTGGCATATCGGGCCTCATCGCCGATGGCTGGCACAGCAGTGACTCATTTATCTTGAGCAAGCCAACAGTCGCATGGATCATCAGACAAGATTCCCTCGCCGGGAGTTTCATCAGACATCGCTTCGCCGCGGGGGTAAACACTCTGCAAGTCGGGATGGGTGGCGTCTGCGACGGCGCAAGAAAGAATAAAAGAAAACCCAAATACTTCCTTTTGTCTCGAGTGTTACTTTACCACCGTTCATCAAAAGCCACGGTGTCATCGGCCACTCCGACGTGCTCGAGCGCTCAGCAGCCTATCGCAGACAATGTTTTGACAGTTGCTGATCATGCCGGATGCTTCAAGAGCGCGCAGTTGCCGTCGCGATGGGATAAATAGCGAGGTCCGAGGGTACTGTCTGGGGAAATAGGGACGAACAAGGACGCTGTGACGCGGCTTTTAAAAGCAGATGGTTCTGCCCTTCCCTTCTCTGCTAAATTTCCGAGAACGCTCTGTGGACCCTTTGAAAAGCCCGTTCACATGTGACTGAGTCCCGAGGTTCAAGAAAAACGAGTCGTCCCAATTACCAGTCCAATGTCCTCGGGATCTCTCTCAACCTCGTGGACAATTCAGCAGTCTGAAGATGAGGGCGCGCCGAGGGTCTGAGCCTCGGCTTCAGAGGTTGCACACGGGAAATAGGGCCTCCTAGTAGAAAATGATTGTTATTGACGCCCGTAAATGATTCAACGCCTTGCTATGCTCATTCATCAAATTCGAGTCATGAATATCAGACCAAACAACCCAGCCTCGGTAAAGGAAACCTCCCTTGAACATCTCTCATCATAATTGTCCTGTCTTGGCTGGCTCCGAATCGGGCTGCACCTCACGGAGCGGCGCATGTTGCGCAGCGCGGTCCGCCTCGGGGCCACCAGGAGAGGAGTTGGCCCCGTCAATGTTATCCCTCATGATCTTGTCCTTGCGGCTCACGGCGGGCCAGTTGCGGTTGTTTTGGGCGTTCTCGCCCGCCTCCCTCAGCCACTGTTTCCACTGGGACGTGCTCGGGGCCGCGCCGCTGCGCTCGACCCACCCGGTGTGCTTGGTCTCGCGGATGGCGTACCACAGCGTCCTCGTGAAGCTGGGGTAGCCCTCGACCCCGTTGTTCATGGCGCCGGGTGCCGGCGCGTGCGAGTCCTTGGCGTCTGGCGGGGTGATGTCCTTCCACTCGTAGCGGGACAGGTCCCAGAAGTATCGCCGGGGCAGCATGCCCAGGAGCCAGTAGGCGCCGTTCAGCGTGATGTAGCTCCCGCTGATGAGAACCTGCGCCTCGAGGCGTGTGTTCCCGAGCAGGACGACGCCGCACATGAGCAGCATTGTCGCCATGGCCATCAGGA
This sequence comes from Diaporthe humulicola, assembly GCA_038088545.1. NCBI lineage: Eukaryota > Fungi > Ascomycota > Sordariomycetes > Diaporthales > Diaporthaceae > Diaporthe > Diaporthe humulicola. Next base: position 258,304 of record JBBWSL010000028.1, on the reverse strand, counting down.
ACCGGTACGTCTTGGGGCCAACATGGTATTCGCAGTCTTCGGTGCCAGTGTAGAGCTCACGGGCCACCTCCTCTGTGCACTTGACCAGTAGGAAGGCGCCCTCTCGAGTACGGATCATCATATCCCCCGGCGGGACATTTGTGGTGTGGGGAGGCCGCACCATCAGGCGCGGGCGCCACCACGAGGCATAACCCGCGAGGGACGCCTGTACCGAGATGATGAAGGTGGCTATCAGGGCGTTTCCGTCCTTCCAATATGCCGTCAGCCCAAAGATAAGCATTGTCAGGACGAAGGAGGCAACTGTGGCGACGTGGACAGGGCTACTCCAGGCAGGTGGTACCGCAGGGCGAGTGGTAGGCGTCAGAGTGGGGTTCGCGATGAAGTCGGTGACCTTCTCCTTGGCTGTGCGGCGTCTTTTGATGCCCATCGTCGGCTCAGGTGGGTGGTCACCCTTCTCGACGTCAACAAATTTGACGCCCTTGCCCCCCTCACGCGTGTCCCTTTCAGGCGCAGCATGTTCTGATGGTGGTCGGTCAAGACTAAGCTTTCCAGCGGCCGGTTTTCCCTTCCCCTTCCCCATCGAGCGATCCCAAAGCCTGCCGGCCCAGGAGCCTCTCCTCGGTGGTGTCCCTATTCCATTCGCAAAGACATCGTCCCTGTGCTTAATCTCAAGGACTTGAAACGAGTACGGCGCCCGGTCGTCGAGGGGGTGTATTATGTTGGCAAAGAAGCCCACCGAGTCGAGGGCGACGCCGTTGTGAACTCCGACCATCTGGGCGTTGTAGGCCGGAAGCCTGCTGGGCCTCTTGGACTTCAGAAGGGCCTGGGGAGCAGGCAAGATGCGTGGCAGCAGGCATAGGACGGAAGCCGTGATGGGCTGTGCGTGGTCTTCCATGGACGACTCGCCAATGACGGCGAGAAGAGTGACCACATCCAGCCCCCAGCTGTCCTTGGAGACTGGGAACCATGTTGCCACCGGACCTTCACCGTCTGACATGGCGACTCAGGAGGGTGTGATGATGTGAGTGAGAGCGAGATGACCTCGAAGCGGAAGTCTCGCTCTCGGGCACTGGCTGCGATGAAGCTGCTGATATTGGATCTCAATCGGCAAGTTACACGAGGACTTGCCGGCCCGTTGGCCTTAATTAAGTGTCAGCAGAGCTGGTTGGTTGATGGCGGCGTAGTGCGTGATGGCTTGCTTGACAACCAATCAAAGGATCGCCAATCCGCAAGGAGGTCAAGGGGTGTGAAAGCTGAAGCGCAAATCTTGGCGACCGTCAGGGTTAATTATATGGGTGCAATTATTGGAGGCAAGGCCGACCATCCTGGCGCCGAAGGTGAGACAGGAGGGAGCATTCTTCTTGATCCTCCCGATCCCCAAGAGAAGCCACCACAGGGCGGCGGCGGTGTATCTCTGTGTCCTGTTGGGCGGCGTAATTCTTTGTTGTGTTCCATCGGGAAGCGCTCATCTTGGGGGCGCAGCGTGGGTTTGCAATCCACTAGGAAGCAAATCCTGGCTTGGTGGCACTGGGTGGCACTGCATTGTAGCGTGTCGATCGTCGACCGGCTGTCGTCGCGCCTGTCCCCGTCCCCGGCCCACCCAGGTTCCGCCTACTGAGGCTGAAGCATGGCGGGCGAGACCCATCCGCAATGGAGCTAATCGGGCGGCTGCAGCGTGTATACTTTCGTGGGCGCCCTAGCAGGCAGACTCGACTCAGTGCCGTGGATTCTAGTTGCGTTCGATGGAGACCAAGTTGAGAGAATTGTGCCTAGTGGGCATCCAACCCCGCACAAACGGCCAACGATTACGGAACGGTTCACTAAGGAAACGTCGATCAAGGGTTGGGGTCGTGAATATCCACAGACATGTACGCTGGACCTAGAAAACTTTATGATACTTGTGGGAATTGTTCTCTATACTAGGTGCATATCATTCAGGGGCCGAGGGTATTGTATAGTGAAGGAACAGGAATATGAAATATCTCAACATTAGAAATGACGATCATTGGGGAATGTTCTGTTCATTATGAGTGAACGAAACAGCGCACATCACATATGTTAACGACGTAGAAATATTGGTATTAGACTGTATTACTACTGTTCGAGATGTGTTTCTCCATCTTCGGAATAGAGATCTCATCGAGTTTGTGTACGACACTTGGATACTCTGGCATTGTGTCTGCTGCTGCTAAGGAGCCTGCTAAGCCATCGTCAGGCATATGACCATCTCTTCACATCAGTTGCTCTTCTCCCATTATTTTTCATAGGGTCGAATTCAGTAGATTCTTGATCCTAAGTGCGAAGAGATATCTGCAAGGTGGGGAAAGATTGCGCACCCAGTCACTACTTGTTGCAGAAGACATGATGAAAACGAATATCAACATCGGAGACACCTGTCAATCCTATGAGCACCAGTTTCATCCCTTGAAGGAAATTAGGTCGAAGCCTCATATTCAAATCATTTCAAAATTAAGGGCAACAGTGGGAACATACGATCTGCTTTCTTCCTGTATCTAAATTCCATGGCACGAAGCTTAAATGCTACCAAATCAAGTCGGTTAGCACGGCAAAAGGCCAGTCATAATCAACCCATTGGACTGCCTAGCAGTATGTAAGAGCCGCACCGCCACAATTAAACCCTGCGGAGATGGTCAGTTGCTCACCTTTTACCTGCTTATTTACTGGGCTGCATGCAGTGCCGCCTGTTGGTTGGTTGCACGTGTGCATCACTACAGTTTGCTTACACAAAAGTTGGTAACTAGGTAGGTAACAAGAGGCATCATACCATTTAAAGCGCTGGGCTTAAGCTCATTAGTCTTTACTTACACAGTCTCGGTGGAGGTCCCATCCTACTGCAATGTCAAAACTCAATGCCATCCCTCTGGCAGCCATACCGCCATCACACAGGCAACATGGGAGACAAACGCCCTCAGGCTTTCACCGAGGAAATGCGGCTTAGCCTGAAAACCCGCATAGCACGTTACGAGCTCCTCCTGCTTGATTACCAGACCCCTCTCTTCCACGACCAGCTGGTCGATGCCATCAGGCTGCACGAGGAGGCCGTCCAGGCTCCAGTCCCCACACCTGCGGAGCACGAGCGTGTGCTTGACCAGCTCGTGGTGCTTGACAATATGCATGACAGGCTAGACCAACGTTGGGATGAGCTCCACAACGGCATGGACTTTCGGACGACGCTCCTGGCCAACGTCTCAGATTACCAATGCAAACTGGGTGCATGGCTCATGCTAGACTACCTGGGGAAATGTTCAAAAACTTGCACTTGGGCTTCCACAGTTATCGGATACATTGACAACGTCGGCAGCGACGGCGTGGGAAACACCGACGACGACTACAAGCTGTACCAACAGACATTTGTCCGCCCCCTGAAGGAGATGATGTTGAACCAAGACCACGTCAAGAAAAGGCTGAGGATCGCGGCGACCGGCTCGACCCGCGAAGCCGGCATGATTTACCACCTGATCGACCGGTGCGACTGGGCAGCTCTGGCCTACGCCCTCATAAACGACCGCGAGCTCGCCGTAACCCTATTCGGCGCGAAGCAGCTCAACACGGGCTTCTGGAGCCCCCAGTCCGGCAGGTTCGCCGTGCAAAAGATCGACGACACGAGGGACAAGTATTTCGACGAGCTCCTGACGCCGGAGGAATACACCATCAGCAAGCGGGCGAGGAAGCTGTCGGCCAAGAAGGCCGCCGTCGCTGCCCACCAGTCGACGACGCCGCCTCTCCCCCCAGCCAGTTCGATACGCGGAGAAGAGACGTCGGCGTTGGTCGCTGCCAAGGGTGTCTATAACAAGGTCGTCAACGGCTTTCGATTTGGAGGAGTGGGCTTAGCACTCAGATCTGTTGTCCGCCGTGGCAACCCGACAACGCCGCCTTGGACCGGCTTGGATTCGACGACTCAGCTGATAGACGGAAGCGAAAAGGGCTGAGTTGCTCTCCCTATTATTTTTTCAAGGGCATGCCTCTTTTTTAGTGTGTACATTATATGTCCAGTAACACAGATACCTGCCTGGTCTTGATGAAAGGCTCATCTGTTCAAGGCTGACGACATCGGCAGGGGATGAGTCTAGATACGGTACCGTGAATATCTGTACAATGCCTGTATCTTAACCCGCGCAATAAACTCGTAGGTCAAACTGCTAAGTCATCCTGTTCAGGGGATGAAGCTGATTCACTGATTTTGTGCTGCGCAGGGGGCAGTGAATCCGGTTTGGCTTTTACTTACAAGGTCTCAGACATAGCAAATAATGAGAACCCGGACTTGTAATAAGACAACGTGTCTGGTGATTGAAGGCTCTTTATGCAGTTCAGTCTTCTCTTCGAAGCCTATATTCAAACCGCAATGACATAACACGAAGTGGCCGTAAGTGCTGTATTCTATTATCCTGGATATCAAGATAGGCTGAGTCAAACATTCAAAATTATTTACATCTTTAGAGTAGTTTCCAGTCCACTGCATCAGAGAATATCCGTGTTACACTCTGAGTATAAGCGCATCTCTCGTCCCAGTCTCTTTCAGCTTCAGGATTTATCTCAAATTGCACTTCAAAATCGGGTGGTGGCTCTGTTCCACTTGGGTCATCCTCTAGGAACTTGGCCTTGGTTCGAACCATGGACCACCGGCAGATGCCAACCCTCGAGTAAGAAAACGTAGAGCCTAGCTCAGAGCCCGAGCTTATCTTCTCAAGGACCAAGCCGAAGTGCTCGAGATGTGCATATCGGCCCTTGTCCTCTCCTAATAAAAGCATGTATAAATTCCCTGGGCCAAGGCATTGCATGAGACCAGTTCCGTGGTGCACCCACAGATCAGGATCACGCCACGCATCGAGTCGACGAGAGAACCCACCGTCCACGCCTAGTTGCTGTAAAACATGGTGATCAAAGAACAGATCGATAGAGACCACAGATTTGAACGCCATGCCAACATCAAAAAACCCCTGGAACTCACAAACGTGACCAGCAGCCACCACTGACCCGGAATCGTCCTTGGTTATTGTACATCGGGTCCTCGCCAAGTCAAGGTGTTCTAACATGTACGGCAAGACTGATTGCTCGGTGATGCACCATGAAAACCCGGGTCTCGTGTTGGCTGTGTGGAGGAACATCTGGCCCATCAGTGCTGATCGAGAATTGATAGCTAGTCCGAATTCCTCAACAAGCTCGTCAAGACCTGGGTTATCCGTGGGCCGAATCGCTTGCCCCACGCGGACATCGTATATCTGCATGATGCCGTAGACCCGATCTTCGGGGTATGTCGTTTTGCGGAATTTTGCCATGCCGTACTGGACGTTCGGGTTCGCGCCTAGCAGAGCCGAGGGAAGTCCAGACCGGTAGATGAGCTTCTCCGTGTCGGCAAGCAAGTTTTTTGCCTCGGGTATGGAGTCGAACTTTGTTGCGGACAGCCCTTTCCTCGTCTTTCGCACAGAATCCAAGGTGTTGCCGAGGGAATTCATCAAGAACTCCAGGAACAGTCGCGGCTGAGACCCCGTAATCACACGGATGGGAGTCCCTTCTTTGGTCAAAATCAGAGCATCGCTCCTCATCATGAGTTCCTGGAGCGTCCAGAGGGAAGAAAACCACGGATCGGTGAGGATAGTCACGACAAACTGATGGAGCTCTCGCAGCAAGACGAGTACTTCCTCGGTGCTCTTGCGGGGCCCGAGGACATCGCATGATGCAAATGCGGAATTTTCGAAATCATGGTACACTTTTGTCAGGTCGGCGTTTGAGATGTGCGAGAGCCAAACGAAGGGCTTCGCTGCATTGTTGAAAATGCTCGCCTGCCTCCCCACCTCGTCCATCTTCACCGCGACGTTTTCCTGGTCGATGCAGGCAACATCAACCCACGCCCACTCGATATCGTCAACCCCCATCTGATTGACCACGGCTTGGAATTGTTCCACCGTGAAATGACTATTGTCCACAGTGGGTATTTCCCACGTCGTGTTGAGAATAGGAAGAGGCCGCGCGTCGGATGTTTCTCGGTCTTGAACCTGCCATCGCCCCCAGGTGTAGCTGAGAATGCTGTACTTCGGACGGTCGCAGTTGTTGTATGTGGCCGTTCCAGAGCGAACGTGGGAGGTCATCGTCGGTATATGCAATAGCCGTCGCGGCCAGTAGTCATCCATCCGTGGCCAAAAATCGAGTCTCTCTGGCCAATAGTCGGCCATGGTGGAGAGTTCCTAAGACTTTCGAACGCGCTCTTGGGCGCAGCTTGACAAAATTTGATGTCGAAAAAGCCCATAACATGTGATTGTGGTGGTGCTGGGCAAATGAATGGAAGGCAGAGGTGATTCAAAGAAGGGGGTTGTCGACCAGCGGGTGCAGAGCCCGAATGCTTGGAGAAAAGTTGAAGACGCAATGTTGGCATGGTAGGATCGGCGCGAATGTAGTAAGCAAAAACTGGGTCTCAAGTGCCTGCTTCTGTCATACAAGTATCGCTTACATGTCCGCAGCAGCGTTCCCTCATTATTGCTGATTGACCGCGGCTCTGCTAACATTAGAATCAGATTCCGGTGATCATCTTCTTGCCGTCTCAAACCATTCATCTCGTCGGTCAATCGGCTGCGATCTCAAATGGTCAGATGCCATCGAATAAACCTGTGCCCATATTACGAGCTGTGCAATTGGTGTCTAGCGTGGTGGGGGCCAGAGACTGCCTGTTGGCTGTTCCAACAGATTCGAAGAGAAGATGAACCCCACCGCCAACACAACTTAGATAACTTGAGATTTTTTTCCCCCAGTTCTCCAAACATTTTGCTAGTCACTTGATCAGACAGATAGATGCCTTGTTGATTAGTGCCATTCTTCATGTGCAATCGCATTTCTTTTAGGGGTTTGGTAGGTGTTCATATGATTGCCCCAAAGATTTATTTTCGCTAGTTTGTGATGTCAAAACAAATATGAATATGTATTCTCTTGTCAGATACAACTGGTATAGCCTCTCCCTAAATCACAATGCCCTTCCTCTTAAATCTACTATTAAATGGTTAAACCGCCTTCTCATCGGTGCCATCGGCGCCGCCGTCAAAAGCCCCAAACTCCTCGATAGCCTCGTCCAGGAACTTGTCCCACCGCGCCTCCCACGCCCGCCGCACGTCGCGGTGCTCGGCGGGCGACAGGCAGGCGTGGTCGAGGCTCCACTCAATGAGCTGCTTCCAGCCGAAGAGGGTCATGTCGGGCTTGCCTATCATGGCCTGGTAGAAGTCGTGCGAGAGAGTCGAACTAAACAGTAAAATCATACGTCAGTATTCATTTCATCATGGTCAAATCCGTTGGGGGGCTGCCAAATAGTTCGGCAAGGTGGGGGTGGATGTGTAACTCACTTGAACAAGGTCCCGTTGTCACTGCTCACGGTGCAGTGCACGTTATTAGCCAGCATGCCGTACATGGCGTGCCCGCCGACCCTGGGCGTCAGGCCCAGCACCTCGTTGGAGATGGGGCACAGCTCGACGCACACTCCCGCCTTCTTCATGCGCTCCATGAGGTACGGATGACGCGCGAGCGAGTAGCCGTGGCCGATGCGGCGCGACCCGAGCAGCAGCGCGTCGAGCAGGTTGTCGTCCGTCTCGGACCCGGACTCGAGCGTCTCGCCGCAGTGGAAGAGGAAGGGTATCTCCCCGGCGCCGGAGTCCTTGCAGTCCTTCTGGAACTGCAGGAACTCGGGCACGAAGGCGCTGAGCGGCTTGCCCATGCCTTCCTCGCCCACCAGGTCGAACCCGGCTATCCAGTCGGGCCACTGCTGCTTGAACCGCAGGCACTCGGCCAGCCCGTTGGCCACCTTCTCCTTGGGGTAGGACCGCGGGCAGCAGTAGATGATCTTCAGCCCTGCAAAGTAGGTTTCACTTCCGGCCCTCTCCTTCTGGAACCGCTCGACCTCGCCGATGATCATCTCCATGATGCCGACGTTGTCGATCTTGCGTGTCCCGTCGTCGGTCCAGACCTGATTCGTGTCCATGAAATTTGGCCGTATCTCGGCGTACTGAATGCTGTCGTTGACGAAATCTTCCAAGCACCGGCGCGTGTATTCGCGGTAGGCCCGCTCGTAGTTGAAGAGCCCCTTCATCATCTGTGTCCGGCCGTTAAACTCCTCCCATGCGCCGCTGACGGTCTGTGGGAGGTCGTGTGCCTCCTCCTCCCGAAAGACCAGTTTCTCTTGCAGCCACTCCAGGGCGGTTGCCCCTTGGTAATGCTGCGGAAATTCTTTTATAAACTCCTTGAATTTCATGGGTGTGCGGTCCTTGTATTCCTGGTCGAACAGACTCCCCTTGCTGGCCGTGAGGTCCATGATTGAAAACTGGATCTTACACCGTCTGTACCGTCTGGGATGGTCCTCGTCTGTTGTGTGCAGCGGCACGTCACTGGTGATGTACATCTGCTCCATATCACTCGCGATCTTGAGCAACACATCGGGCTGCAGACAAGCGTTGAAGTGGATGTGTAGATGGGCCCCCTTGGGGACCCGCTTGGCGAGCTGGAAGACCTTTGTGTTGTCGATGAGTGACTTGTTGGAAAGGAAATGGTCACCGGCGAACCGCTTATGAAGTTGCCCAGTGATGCCTTGGCGTGGCGGCTCCTTTGCATAGACGTTCTCGTCATCATGGCGCTTGAGACTTTGGAGTATGCTATTTACACGCTGCTCCTTGGCTGATGCGCGGCTGGTGCATTTCCACTCGAAGCCAAGAGCGCCCTCGCGCCTCTTGAGCTCGTCGCGCCTCTTCTGGTAGTCGTCATCCGGGCGCGCAGGAGAAGGGCCCGCGGTGTCCAGTTTGTGATTGATGATATGATCAAGAGGCGTGACAGTGTCCCACTCGTAAGGCTCTGCCTTCTGTGAATTTCTCCTAACCATCTTGCTGCTGGGCTGGGAGTCAGCTGGGGATCGGGAAGTGCGTCGTCGAGAAAGGGTCGGATTCACAGGTTGAGAAACTTGGTAGTGAAGGCTCTCGGCCTGGACCTTCTCTGCAACTTCGGGCCCATGTTGGTTTATGCTGCAGATGATACCCATGGGCACAATGGTCGGGGCCGGCTGGGCTTGAAAAGGCAGCCGGACTGTTGGGCCGTGGCGGGGGCGGGGCCACAAAGGCGAGGCCGTCCGTTTGCACCGGCCGTTGTTTTGCAGCTTATTTTTGGGCAGGATTTAAAGTGTTGTGAAACCCAGCACACAAGAGGCTATCCACCAACGGCAAGGGAAGAATATGTTGTGTCCTTGTGGGAGCGGAAAGTCGGTGAAAGCGTGTGAGTTGAGCCAACAGCGTACAATCAGATCAGTGAGACTGTGCTTTGTTCCGAGGCCAGGTGGGAGCGTAGTCTGGTCGACGATGGTTTTGCTTTCTTATTAGATCGTGAAACAAAGAGACGATTCGGGGGTATCACGATGCAGAAGTGAGGGAGACAGTCGGTCGAGTCGAGGTGAGCTGAGATGCAGGTGCAGGTCAAGGCGGCCACGGCCAAGCAACCAAGGGGCGGCCGTCTTCTATGTATGTACCACCTGAATGGGTGTGCGCGAGCGATGTGAGTGGTGTTTTCAGAAACGGTGGGACCCGTTTTGGATGGCAGTTGGAGGGGGAAAGGGCCAGGGGATGAGCTCACCTGCCTGCAGCCCAAGGGCACACGCATGGAAGGCACAAGATCCGGGGGGTTGGGGCCGCCCTAGGCGAATCCGCCGACAGGGGGTCAAGGTACCGATGGCGGCTGGTCAAGGCACGAGTGTGGCTCAACCACTCGATCGACTCACTCGACCACTCATTTTTGGACGATATTAATCTACTACAATGCGCCTCATCTTGTCGCATCTTATTCGTGTCTAACTAGTCTCTATCTCGCAGGACAGGCGTCCCTCAAACGTCGACCCGGCATGACGGGAAGCACAAGCACGTGCTCGGCTGCCTCCCTTGAACAGACTGACTACCGACTTCGTACCTGTTCCTCTGACTGCAGGCTGGTCAGCTGATGAACTGTATCACGTCGGGCAGTGCGTGTCACCACATGCATGTCTGACTACACTACGTACATCGTGTCTCTGCCATATCAAGCTCGTCTAGTGTCACGAATTCACTGTCGATTGTGCAAGATATGGCGAGTCCACTTGCACGCAGCAGGTGGATAAGCTTCACGCATATGTGCTCCCCTCGTTCGACGAAGCCGTGATCATCGTCTCCACCGACCCAACATGCCCCCCCAGCGACACGCGCAGACCCATCTTTCTCCAAGAGAACCAACATCACCAGCCTTTTGACCAGGAAATCCAGGTTATGTTTTTTGCATCAGCAAGTCGTATCTTCAACCCGGCACTAGCATATCTCTACATGCATATCAGCCGCCCGGGCGGGTGCACAATCCTTCCTTCAACTGGCCCAGCCAACCGCCAGCACCAACAGCCCTTGATATCCCAGCCCAGCCTTCAAAGGACCACACCTATGCTTCTCACCTCTTCCTTTTCTTCCTCCTTTGCCTCCGGCCCTGGTGGCCCGGGACCCACACCAGTACCGAGAGAGAGCCGCTTATGCAAACGTGGATCATGGGTCAACCCCGAGACCCGCTGTCGATGTCACCGTCAGTCCCGCAATAGACACCGCGCAGGCCCATCTTGTTTTTACACTTTGCCCTCGACTCGCCCGCCAGGCGCTTAACGAAGCGCTAAAAATTGGGTTTATCACGACTGCCGCCGTGCACTCTGGGGATTGTAATCTACGCATGCAAGGTCCCGGCTGCCCATGCCTCTGCCTTCTGCCTCCGGAAACAGCCATGAGGTGAGAGAGACTGCGGCTACGGTGCCCACCTGTGGGGCTCCATTAGCACACTATGGAGTACAGCCCTTGGCCAGGGACCCAGCCACCGTCGCTACCTGATATCCGTCGTGCAAACAAAGTCATAACACGGCACAGCCGGCCTTAAAGCCCGCCTCGGCACGCCCTTCCGAGTATACCGGGGCCCCATCTTGTTCCGAAACGCGGCCGAAGCCGATTGACTCTACGCCGGCCATGAAAGGAGGCCGAAGGGTGACTGACGTCAACGTTCCAAGGCTCACCTGACTGACAACCACCACCAGTTCGCTGGCCAAGCCACATCGTGCCGAGAGACCAGATCCCCATCATCTACTTGTGCCCTTCGTGTTTACAGAACTCATCAGCTTACACCGTCTTAGATGGGATTCCTCGTGTTGGGTCGATGAGGCCTACCCGAATAGGCACACATCAGCACTTGGGCACTGCACTAGAGACTTTGTAATGCATTGAGGATGTCCATCTAGGCACTTTTCTCTCCCCCATAAAAAAGTCTTTGAGGCGCCAAAGGATGTAGATTAAGGCCTTTGGGTGTACGGGCCAACTGAAAAAGCCTAGATGATCTGCCTTCCAACGCCAGTCGAAGCGAAACCAAGAACACTGGACCCTTTGCGCCACAACCCAAGTGGATCCCACTAGATGAAATTGATTGTGGTTCGACAGCGATCCAGGCCACTGTGAACAATTTGAGGAGGTCAATGTGCTTCTCCTATCTCGTATGATTCATTCCTCAAGGCGACCGCCTCTTTCTTCTTGATCATGCGCCTATCCTACACAGGCCAGGCTGATTCTTCCCAAAGGCTCGTGAGTGTAAATAATACTGACCAAAACAGTACGGCTCTAAAAGTTGAGTGGGAATCAACGGTGAACCTTGTGAAGAGCGTTTTGCCAGATCAGCAGCGGAAAAAATGAGCCTCGCCTAAATATTTGCTAGTGGTGTAGCAGTTCCAAAAAAGAAGAACGATGATTCTTGAAATAGAAAAAGAAATACATGGGAAACGAGTAAGGGCTGGAGCGGCGCCAGTAGGTCCGACCCAGCGAGGAACTTGGATGAGACAGCCGGGACACACAGTAGATAGATCATACTGCAGAAGATGATTCGCCGTGATATGCCGTTCTTCCAATAAACATAGCGGGCTGCCTCCTGGGCCTGATCACACGTGAACACCGCAGCATCCCGCCATACAAGCCAACCTGGATAATACGTGCATTGAGCCATTGCTCCAGGTACAACACATAACACGGCGCCGAAGTCTTTTTCCACTCTAGCCATGCTCCGGTGCCCTGCCAACTCAACAATGGATACTCGACTTCGACTGTTGGAGTAGCAGGTTTGACAATAGCGGCTGACTTTGTATCAGCCCTCAACAGTCGTGGAACAGCACTCGAGTCCAGGAAATTATATAGCCAGGTGCTCATTCCGAGACCCAGGTCATTGCGTCGTTCAACCACAGTTCCTCATGACATGATCCCGGCGGACGGAAGCCGTGGGCTAAGACAGCGTCCTCGACACTGATTTGTTCAAAGAACCTCCTGCGCGGCTGAGACCCAGCAGAGTCTTTTCTCTTTACTCCTCTCTCTTTCTTCCTTGTCCCCCCCCCCCTCCCAAATTTTCATCTTGGTTTGCAAACCACTGACTTCAAGACCGCCACGGTCCTGGTGCTGACATAGAGCAGTCCGAGCCAACCCACCTGGCCTCGTCGTAAATCCCTCCCTTTGGCTTAGCATGTGAAGTTTTCCCTTCTCCATTACGCTTTCCCTCATCAGCTAGAGGTTCGCTATCATCAATTGCCAATTTGAGCCCCGTACGACCCAGGCACTTGCCCATCTCCGTCCTCAGAGGCATCCAGGCATAGCCCAGGTCTCCCCCCCCAAATCCCCACTCCATCTTTCCTCCTTTGCTCAGGTCAATGTCTACAAGTAAAGTTTCCTCAGCTTTGTTCCGGTGCGGCGCATATCAACACACGCGCGCCATCATCAGAAGCAGCGGCTGGTGGTAATATCAAGAAGGCCAGCTCTGGCGCATTACAACGAGAGCTGCAGCATGGTGCCAGTGGCTGCATGTGCCGGCATGCTGACCGCCCGTGTCGTGGTTTCCTGGACCACTGGAACCGCAACAACATGAGCGTTGGCCCCAAAACAAGCGCAATCCCAATATGTCTGCTAGCATCATAAAGAGGACTCCATCTTCAACCTTCCAAAGCCCCGGCCCACTTCCGTCTGCCCTCGTCAGAAACCCTTGAGGGGCACACTCGAACCAGGCTGATCTGATGGATACAAGACCTCTTCGATCCCCACTACCCACGGCATCCCTGGGCCTCATCTCGAATCCGCGGTCAAGCGCAACCGAGCGATGAGTCAACGCTGCCGTCCGTGTGCCAACCCACTGGCGCCGTTATCTAAAGACCGGGGTATCAGGAGAAAGCTCCCGGCCTCGCTGTGGTGGTTTGTCTTGGTAGCGTGGCGGCGTGACCATGTTTGAACGCTCACAAGAAATTGCTTGGGTGTGCGCTGCGCGGCCAAAGCTTTCCATCCCCCAAGCCCCTGTTGAAGAAACCTCCTGTACCTAGCTCCACCTCCATGGGATAACCCACTGTGGGATAACCTACCATAGGCTAACCTTCTATTGATAACCTCTTATAGGAAGACCTCCTTTAGGATAACCTCGTACGGGCTATAGGTAAACAGGTGGATGAGAAATAAGCAACGAAAAGCTCCATAACGATGTGTTGCAATTTTTCAAACTGTGGCGGTAATACTATAATAAATGTATGTGACGGCAAAGCGCAAGGGGCTCTGAATATCAGAAGCAATGTGACCCTCGGCCGGAATGCTGACGCTGCAATGCCAATACCTTTGCTTGAGGGATTGAAAACGAATCATCCAAATATCACACTGGGCTCGTATTCTTCGGCCTTCACACCACGAGTGACAGGATATACCCACCATCCTCATTGGCATTCAGCCGCCCGCATCCCGTTTTACACGACAGCATGCCGTGTTCTTGCCAGCAGCGTTCTTCTTCCCAGACATGGACGCCTCCCCAGGGCTCTCGATCGCCATCGGCATCTTCATGTGTGTTGAAAGGGTCGGGTGTCTTGTTGGGCGGGCCAAGATACTGTCTGAGGAATTCACGCAGTTGAATGCAAGAAAGCTGTTTGGTTTTGATATATGTACTAAAGGCAGCCGCACAGCCTCTTGTGCGTGATGGGACCCGTTCTACAAGCCAGTTGCCCAAGATCGCCCACTTCTATGTAGCGGTCGCCTGGGCTTCCAGCTAGCTCTCCCGATCGCTGGGGCGAAAAAGGCCACGACAGCTTGTCTAAGACAGAACATCTAGTCTCCTTCTAGAATCATAATACATGGCCACGCTACTGGGGTTTGGACCCGAATATATACTCTCATCTGAGCCATCCCCCCCTCCCGTCGCGTGGTCAGCTGGTGGGGTTGAGTACCTCACATGTGATCTTCTATAACGGCCCCAAAGCGCCATGGCCGAATCCAATTTCAGTCTTCATAGTCTGCGTGGTCTCAGCAACTCAATCTTGCCGTTGGCGCTCAGGCGTGGGCAGAGGGCATACATGGGAGAAGTACAGCCAAGATTCAAAAAAGTGAGCGTAGGCAGGGACAAAGCATGACACTCTGCTAGACAAGCATTCTTGACATTTGATCGTGGTCTCATGTGGATACGTGGGTACACGTGTGAATAGGAGGCTGGGAGGCTGGGGAACCTGGGGGGCCGGATGTGGGGAAGGGTTCAACTACAAAGAGGTATATTTTTTAAAGTCAATGTTGCCCCTTTTTCTCCTCTGCTCTGTTCTTCGGACGGTCGGCCGGGTCTGTCATTTCAAAGATTACCAGAACACCCCCGCTCCTGCCGAATCATGAATCGAATAGCTATCCGCACAAGCTTCAAGCGTTCCACACAGACGCACGCGCGCGCACACGCACACAAGACACCGGGTGTGAGAGGTGTGGTGGGTACAATGATGACGATTAAGGACAGTAAAAAGGTCCTATATCATTGAACCAATCCAGACAGCACATCTCATCAGACCACTATTCACTCCTCCTCAAGAGGAACCTCCTCCTCGTACTCCTCCTCCTCCTCGTCGATGGAGGCGTCCTGGTACTGCTGGTATTCAGAGACCAGATCGTTCATGTTGGACTCAGCCTCGGTGAACTCCATCTCGTCCATACCCTCACCAGTGTACCAATGCAAGAAAGCCTTGCGCCGGAACATGGCAGTGAACTGCTCGCCCACACGCTTGAACAGCTCTTGGATGGCAGTCGAGTTACCAACAAAGGTGGAGGACATCTTGAGACCCTTGGGAGGGATCGAGCAGAGGGCGGTCTGGACGTTGTTGGGGATCCACTCGACGAAGTAGGATGAGTTCTTGCTCTGGACATTGCGCATCTGGTCCTCGACCTCCTTCATGGAGACCTTTCCACGGCTAGAAGACGATGTCAGCGCGAATACTTTGTGGTTGTGCAGTGGTGCTCAGGAGACTTACAAGATGGCAGAGCACGTCAGGTAACGACCGTTGCGGAAGTCAGAGGCAGCCATCATGTTCTTGGGGTCGAACATCTGCTGGGTGAGCTCGGGAACGGTGACGGCACGGAAGGAGTGGGCGCCACGGCTGGTCAGAGGAGCAAAGCCGACCATGAAGAAGTGCAGACGAGGGAAGGGCACCATGTTGACGGCGAGCTTGCGCAGGTCAGAGTTCAGCTGACCGGGGAAACGCAGCGAGACGGTGACGCCGGACATGACAGCCGACACCAGGTAGTTGAGGTCGCCGTAGGAGGGGTTGGACAGCTTGAGCGTCCGCATGCAGATGTCGTACAGGGCCTCGTTGTCGATGCAGAAGGTCTCGTCCGAGTTCTCGACCAGCTGGTGGACGGACAGGGTGGCGTTGTAGGGCTCGACGACGGTGTCGGAGACCTTGGGGGAGGGCACGACGGAGAAGGTGGCCATCATGCGGTCGGGGAACTCCTCGCGAATCTTGGAGATGAGCAGCGTTCCCATACCGGCACCAGTACCACCACCCAGGGAGTGGGTGATCTGGAAGCCCTGGAGGCAGTCGCAGCCCTCAGCCTCGCGACGAACGACATCGAGGACCTGGTCGACGAGCTCAGCACCCTCAGTGTAGTGACCCTTGGCCCAGTTGTTTCCAGCACCGGACTGGCCGAAGACGAAGTTGTCGGGGCGGAACAGCTGGCCGAAGGGGCCGGCACGGACGGCGTCCATGGTACCGGGCTCGAGATCGACGAGGACGGCGCGAGGCACATACTTGTTGCCGGAAGCCTGGGCGATAACGCGTTAGCAAGGCCTTGGCGATTTTACGGCAGGACACCATGCCGTCGGTGGTCAAATTTCAATCAACGACGTGGCTTTTGACTTACCTCGTTGAAGTAGACGTTCATGCGCTCGAGCTGGAGCTCAGAAGTGCCGTTGTAACTGTGCAATTGTCAGTGCCAAGCCGGATGGGAGGACGAGATCAGTGGGCAGGGAATAGGAGGTGCATACACGCCATTGCTGTCGAGGCCGTGCTCGCCAGAGATGGTTTGCCTAGGAGCCGATGTCAGTAACAGTGTTTCGAGCTCGTGTTGTCGCGCGTCGAGTGTCGCGGTGCTCGACTCGGAGCTGGAGCTGGGACGCACCAGAAAGCAGCACCGATTTGGTTACCCTGGGAAACGTGTCAGCTACAGGTGGCGATAAGGCCCGGTGGTGTTGACAGGAAGCAACTTACGCATTGGCCGGTCTGGAGGTGAACCTATGGGCGAGAAAAAGTCCGTGTTAGCAATCTGACGCGTCTTCTGAGGGCACCTGGGTGCTCTTCCCAGGGTGTTTGGTGATGTTTTGAGGCCTGGCTGTGGGTGTGGTCGCGATGGTGGGGTAGCCTGAGGCTCAGGGGCAGAGGAGGGTGCGAAAGCAGCTTGGGCGACGACGCGTCTCGGTGGTGGTTTTTTGGGGGCGAGGACAACTCACAATCTCACGCATTTTGAATGTTGGGCGACTTTGATGTCGGGTCGGGTCGAGACAGAGAAGAAGGGCAGTTGACAAACAAGAGCAGCAAGGTCCAAGACGGAGGGCCGGTAGCTCGGAGCGAGATTGAGAAGGTGAGGTTTGGGTATCGGCGGCGGCGACGGTGGTGGTGTTGGGATTAGGATGGATTGTCTGGCAGGGCCAGTCTGGGTTCTGGGAGAGAAAAGAGTGGAGTGGATGCCCTTTCGCCTTTCCTCTCTCGCTCTGTTGTGCCAGGTGCTACACAGTAGGTGCAAGGAGCCAGGGGGTGGAAGGGGTCCAGCAGCCAAGCACCCAGCACACCAAGCACACCAAAGCACAAGGCACCCCTCAGGAGTGGGCACGGTTTGTTGATTTTTGATTGCGTGCACGGGCCACCTGCAATTGGGACCTCACCGCCCATTGGCCGATGCCTATTGGCCACGGGCCTCGCGAGCTGGGGCACGCTCCTGCCCTTGGATACCCCACTGTTTACCAGTTGGCAGGTGCACTTGGCCCAATTGGTGCAGAGTGTGTGTGTGGGCAGACACGCTTGACACGGTATCCGTCCTTTGTAGCTGCCTGCACCGGTATCTTTCTGCCTGTTGCTGGCCAGCAGTCTACGGCAGTTTGCTGTTTACTGGGAGCTACTTTGTACCTAGACTGAAGAAGTCGTCTCTGGTCTACCGTTCTTGGGGACGGCAACGCACCGGCCAGCAGGTGGATCTCCCTTCTGACAGCCTGACAGCTCGACTCGGTTCGTACCCGTGAGATGAGACGAGATGAACAGATCGGTAGGCGATCTCCCCAATTCCATCTTTAATGACATTTCAATCAACTGAACTGAACTGCCCGCCTCTCGTGCCGCATAGCCTTTTCGGATTTAAAATCATAATGTGAGGCCTGATCTGGTCACACTGGTCAATTTCAACGTGCCCTAGTGTACCAAATTTCCGGATCACCACACTACCGGCCCTTTCTCCCCTCTTCTCCCCTCCCCGTCTGAAACCAGCATTCCATAACGGCGGCACATATGCCAGCATGGCATCCCGAACATTACCAAATCGACGGCAGTCAACAATAGGCCTTTCTCATCCAGAAGCATGAAAACCTCTCTCTCGGTGCATACATCCTCCCCAAAGTACCGTTTCAACAGCCGCGCACCAACGCATGTACCTGTCTGTGCATCGATACATCGCCGCATAGCAGCTACTTCCCACTGCTCAGAGGGGGGCCAATTGGAAATGTCCCACAGGTGTCGTCCGTCCCATTTGCCAGAAAACCCGAGACAGGCGCGAATGCGGGCTCAGTTTAACTGCATACCCCCAAGACGCAGCCGCAGACGCGGCCTTGTCCCGGAAAGCGCCATATAGAGAAGACAGACAGGCAGACTCGCTCATTCAAGACATGACATGACATGATATGACATGACAGCAATCGCGCGGGCCCAATCCCCAGTAGCACAGGAGCAAAGTATGTAAGCGCGCGGCAGCCAAGTAAACATAGGTAAACGTCCGTGAGCAGCCCGCCTGCCTACCCGCCTACCCACAGACAAAACCTTCCCACCCAACCGTTGAGCAAAACAACCGCCCGAGAGGAAAAGATGGAAGCCAAGCAACCAAAACATGTAGAAATCAAGTGCCGCTAGCCGTAGAATCCAGCCGTGTACGGAAGAGAACCCTTTGCAAAGCCGTGGTGGTTGTTCTAAGCATAAGCAGCCTTGTGGGCAAGCACCGTCTCACCGACAAACACGGCGGCGCCTCGAACCCCTCCTTTGCGCCACACCATATGCCTCCCTACTTTTGCAGGCATTCGCTGTCCAGCCCCAAAAGCCCTGCAGTGAAAAGGAGGCTGGCCGTCGATGTCGGTATGTCATCGTCGGCCAATCGGTCCCCAAAATCACAACAGCCACATTCACAGTGCCGAAAGAAGGAAAATAGTCTAGGAACAGGAGTGTCTCGCGGAGCCATCAATAGTCTTATCTATTTCCATACACGCCCCGTTGACGTTGGGGCTGGCTGCATCCACCGGCTCGAGAGAGCGAGGAGAGCCTATGACTATGAACACTGACCACGAAGGTAAAAAAAAAAATAGAGGTTAAAAACAAATGACACAAAGTCAACCTTGGGGAATACAAAAGCCATGAGAGCTCCATGCATACATCGGCCATGATGCTTCCGATTGCTGGCGAAAACCAAAACACCTTGCCTGACCCGACCTGACCGATCCCTTTCCTATTTCCCTTTCCCCCAAACAAAATCCGATCCATTTCTCACTCAGTGATTCCGTGCCGTGTTGGCCCTTTCCGTATCTGTCCGTCCCCGCCATCAACCTCCTGCATCCAGTGACGGCCAGTGCCGTCCATATCCCTGATGCTAGGCCGGCCTGCCTAGGTGAGAGGCGACCGACGTGAGAAAACATTTCTTGTAGACAGGTGTAAAGTCAAAACGTCCTTCTCTGACTCGTTGGTATTACCCCGTGCTTCACTCCCTGAGAAAGCAGATCTGCTGCAGTTGCTATGATGAAAAAAAACAAAGGGCTCTTTTTGCTGTGTACCAGACCGCCAGGCCAGGGCTTTTTCCGATTCCAGGGCTGCTATGCAAATGAACCGGGGTCCGAAGGAAAAATCACAGGCGAAAATGATTTAGCTTTTAAGTATTCGTACATGTACAATTGGTGCGGTCGCCGTTACCGATACCGATGATGGGGTGAGGACGAGTGGGTGTTGCTCGCGCTGGCGTGTTATCAAACATTATATAAGTGCGGCGGCGTGGTTTGGTGGCGGTGTGCTCGTCTAGCTGACTGTCATCATCTGCATGCGCTGGTTCAGACCCGAGTCTAGGGAGTTGCGTGGCAGTGGTGAGTGGCTCTTCTGGCTCCTGACCAGATGTCGTGGCGGGCTCGTATCAGGGTCCGTGAAGACACGCGTAAAGGCCGGGCTGCCGCCGTGGCCGGGCCGAATGCGATCAAGCTTCGTGGGTGTGGCTTGGGGGCTCATCGAGATGAGTTCTTCTTTGCGGACAATGTCGGACAAGGTGTGGAAAACGCTGCTCGCGCGCCTGACGAGCTCGTGGAGACTGTTGGTGTCGAAGAAGAGCTTTGCCTTGGACGGCTTCAAAGGTGACTCTTGGCGACGACCAGGTAGGCTCCGCTGCTGCTCCATGGCTGCGATTACGGACGATACGACAGCACCATCCGGGGTGTGGAATTCCCTTACGCGGTCTGGCGTCCTGGGGGTGTGCGGCCTGGTGCTCTCCTTCTCCAATGACCAAGTATTGCCGAAGATGTCATCGTCTGGAGAAAACACGGAGCGACGACGCACAACCTGCCTCTCCCGTACCACAGCGTTCTTGGGGATGTCGGGCTCGTGGGTTTCGACAGGGGCGTCGGCCCGGTCCAGCGAGGCAGCGTCAAAACCGCCATCCAAGAACCGTTCGTCAAGGGGGGAGGGCTGGGAGTCGGAGGAGTCTCGGTCCGCTTCGTTGTCATCTACATCGTCTTCATCCGGGGATGCTAGAGCGATGATGTTCTCTGCTTCCGTCCACAACAAAGCACTCTGGCCATTCAGCAGGTTCAACTCCCGACCTTGCCGACAGAGGCGTTTGAGGCTGTCGACAAGCAAGGACAACTCTCGAATGTGACCTGAGTGTGCCTTCACGGTCGCCTGCGCGGTCTGTATCGAAGGGGGCACACTCATGGACAGTGTCTGGACTGGGTTCTTCGGGCCCGAGCCGTTGGTGCTACCCTCGTCAAACTCAAAGTCGTCGTCCCAGTCTTCGCTGACATTCTTCGCACTTAGACCCCACGTGCCAAATTTTGGTGCACCCTTGACGATATCCACTGGTTCAACAACAGGCACACTCTGGCTGCGGACATGGGCGACGGGCCGAACTGCTGGTCGTCCGCCCCGCAAGTCCAGCTCACGCTTGCCATGAGCAGTCTTTGGGCGAGTGAAGCTGTCGTCGGCCTTCTCATGGGATGATTCGCTCCAATCGAAAACATTGCTTCGCGGGCGCTCGGTCGTGACTCCAGTCGTGTAGGAATCAGGGGTGGCATTGCCACTGATGTTAGCCAACGCTGTCCGCAGTTGAGGGCTGACCCCTCTTCGCGAGTTGACTGAGCTTGTCGGCGGGGAGAGCGGGTTGCTCAGAACGTCCTCGTCGTCCCTGGCCCAGTCATAGTCATCATCAGTAGTATCTATTGAGAGCCTGCCAAAGTTCCGGGCGTTGTTGCCAAGTGAGATCTGGAACTTGGCGATCTCCGTCGCTCGATCATCGGCAGAGTCGGTATCATCGGCGATGTGTGGGCCGTGGATTCCACGGATAGGAGTTGAAGACCCTTCATCCTCCTCCATGATCCTGGTATCTCCGTCCCAGTTGTTTCCTAATATTTCCTGTATCGAAAGTCTCTTCGCCTTCACATTACCCAGTGTGCCAAGAGGCGACTCGTCAAACATCGAGTCCAGAGGCGTCTCGACCACTCGTACACGGTTTGAATCATTAGTCCTGAAGGAGTCGAAAACCGCGTCACTCTTATAATCCGTGTCGTCGTCGTCGCCTGAGGCGAGGCCAGGCACCGACATCTCAGAGCCGGCCAGAGTGGATGCGCCTTCCTTTGAGACCGCCCTGCTGTGAGATGAGAACGGCCCGCCGTGTGGCGCAGTCGTGGGGCTGATCTGGATGGGGCTGGGTGCCTGGAGCCCTGCAGAGTGTGGAGGAGACGGTCCCATCTTGGACAAGTCGAGATGAAAGCTCGACAAGCGCGATAGGGGAGGTATAGAAGCCAGGATATCACGCCTCGGCTCCTGCGACGCCGATTTGGCCGTACTCAGAGTCTGTTCCTTGTATGCGGACAATGGGGGCGTGAAGAGCGCCTCCATGTCAGTCTTTGCAGCATTTGACCGAGAAGCCTTGGGCGAAGTGGAAGTTGGATCCGATGCATAACGCCTACCTCCGGCTTGGTCGAAAGAATTCCTCTTTGGACGGCGCAGGCTACCTGCCCTTGCAATCCAACCACCTGACGCGCCGAACTGCGAAGAAAGAGACCGTCGACTTCCTTTGGTTGGCGTCCTCTCTAAGGGACCAGCGGACCCCTTCGAGTTTTGCAGGCTCTTCCGTGGTAGAGTTGCAGCCTCCGCGGGTAGAGCCGACTCCGGCTCACGTTCCACCGGTGCCATCATGTAGGGGTCACCAGTGATCACTGCAGGATTCACAAGATATGGCGCAGTTAACAAGCTACCGCGCCTCAGGTGGATCCGTGTGCCTGGCAATTGCGACTCCACCGGGCTGCCACTCTCAACGCTGGGCGTAATGGGTGTAACCACGGTTTTCCGCCTCCAAGTCCTCACCCTCCTCACGTGGAAGTATGAAGTCCAGCCAGAAGCCTCCTGCAATCTCCATGGCACATTGTTTGGTCGACCGGTTGTCGAGGCTCTCGGACGCAATGGCTGGCCAGACGAAACCCCATCTGTTGGGACTTCGAGCGCTGGTGAGAAGGGGGCTTGTTGAATGGTTGCAGACCGCTGGTGGCTTGTTGCGGGTCGTCGTAGGCTCGGGACTTGTATACGAGAGCCGCGCCTGGCAAAGATGCTTTCTGATCCTGGCCGTTTTACCAACTTGTTGGGGGTTGGTAATTGGGGGGCCACAGAGCCCGTGGGAGACAATATGGACGGTCCGGACCCTTGCGAGTAGGAAACAGCCGAGTCTGGCTCGGCGTTGGAGCGCAGACTGCCGTGTTGTGACTGAGGCCGCAGAGACAGCCTCCTCACCCAAGAACCGTGCGACGAGATCGACTGCCGGCCGGCGTCGGTAGCAACTACCAGCTCGGTCGCACGTATGGCTGAAAGTCGGCGGCTGCCGGACTTGGGAGGGGTGGTCTGCGAGGCAGCGGTTGGGGCGATGTTGACGGGGTTGGATGTAAGTGGTGACGGATGCTGCTGGTCGGTCTGGTCATCCTCGACAAGTTGGGGGAAGCGGGCGGAGCTGGTCCCTGGTGGCGAGAGTGGCGGAGGGGTGGGTGTTGATCGCGGGTTGTCGAAGCTGAAGTCGGAAAACAGCTTCCGCTTCAAAGGCGAGGATGGTCGGGGGGACGAGGGTGTGGGCGACTCGGTAGGCTGGCCGAAGACGAGGCCGGCAGCGGCAGCGGCAGCAACGGTGCCGGTCCCAACAAGCTGTTGCAACAAAAGCCGACCGGTCAGTAACCATTCATAGTTTTCGATTTGGCCACTTAAAGCTTAAAAAGCACGACATAGCACTTTGACAAGATTTTGGGCGCAGAAGGTTGTAAGCTTGCATCTGGGGGCGAGCCGCACTTGGCCCGCCCGTCGTGTTGTCCGAGTAAGATCCCCACGTCTGTACCGTTTGGGCAGAGGGCCGAGCACCACACACACAAACACACACAAAAGGCATTCGATTAGGCACTTACACTTGGGACTGTCTGCATAGTGGCCGCTGGGGACTTATCTGAACGAGCCGCAGGCGTAAGAAAGGGGTGGGGACGAAGGGGTTCGGGGGCTCGATTTGGTCGCGATTCGCATCGTCATTGCATTATCTGGTCGGTGTCGAAGGAATCCGTTGCGAGGCCCGGGCAGTGGTCGGATCACAAGTCGAAGTGCAGGTCGGTCCAAGACGAGCTCGAAGGGCGAGGGGGTGGTGACAAAGTGTGGTGCTGAGTTTGGGCAGAAAGGTGGTCTGCGGTCAATTAATGCTGTTGTCCCAAATGGCAGGCCGTCTAAAGATTGGCTGTGTCAGCGGCTGCAGCTGGTCCACAGGAGGACGAGGGCGAGACGAGAAACAATGCAAGCAATGCAGTGTAATGTACGATGATGGGGAACAGCAGCTGGCATTGGGAAGCCCATGTGGGAAAGGCACCTTACTGGCTGGGGTGGCCGTGGACGTGGGTAATGTAGATGGGCGAGTTAATGCGCAGTGTCAGGAGTGACAAGAGGGGTGGTGAACTGGCATGGGGCACGCTCTGACACTTTTACTGACAGCTGCGAAGGGCCCGAATCGGGAAAGAAATACAAAAGAGACACGCGAGAAGAGAAACAAAAAAAAAAGAGTGAGTGAGGGCGAAGAGGTGAAAGTGAGAGGAGATGTCGTGAGACAAGACAGAAGCAGATCCAACATGAGGAAGGAGGAGTAGGCGGGCAGTAGTAGCGGGGAGGGATGGGATAGTGAGGGTAAGGAACCACCAACCTGGGAGAGACTGTGTGTACCCCGTACCGAGGACGGGTAGAGGTCGAGGTAGAGTGAGGTACAGAGGTACGTACGGACGGAGGTGGTACTTGGGCTATGTACTCGGTGGTCTATGTACAGCTGGGCCGAGCAGAGGAGTGGTGTAAATACGGCGCGGGCCAGGGCAGGTTAAGCCAGGACAGGGCAGAGCGCAGGGAATGGGCAGGGAATGGAGAGGTCACCGGCAAGAGTGGGCCAGAATCCAGATCCTACTTGCTCCTAGCTGAGGGAAAACACCCGATCGAGGTGAGTAAGATGAATGAGGTCGACGGGATGAGATGGGCCAGACGAGAGCCCAGATGCGAGTAGTCCTGCTGCTTTCAACTCTTGTTCCCTGCTGTGCTGTGCTGTGCTGTTTTGTTGTGGTGCTGTGCTGTACTGTTTCGACTTTTGGTGTTGTAATCGAAGTACACGGATTGGTCCCACCTGTTTGTTTGTTGTTGTGGTTGTTGTAGTTTCGTGTGCCCGGGCGTGTTGAGAGATAGAGAGAGAGAGAGAGACGGAGAGAGGGCGGCCGAGGGGCAATGTCGTGACGGTGGGGGCAGCTACTGGAGGAGTAGTTGGCCTCGTCAAGCCGAGTCGGGCCAATTTCGAGGAGTTGAGTTTGAGCCGAGTCCAGCTGGTCGAGTCCCAGTCGAGGTCGAGGTCACCGTCAGGCTTTGGCTGGTTAGAGGAAGATGCAGTCGGCTTGACAGGACTGGACAGCTGGAAGTGCTGGTCGTGTGTATTATTTTTTTTTTGTTTGGAATCGATCGACTCTCCCGCGTTCCTTGGTCAATCAATGGGGACAGTGGGCAGCAGCGGCCAGCAATGGATCCTCTCAGCTGCAGCCCATCATGCAGGCTAGCCCGACTTAGAAAGTGCCCAGATACGCAGGCCATGGGCGCCAATGGATTCAAGGGCCAGGAGCAGAAGGCAAGCAGGCAAGCAACACCACATGTATAAAGCAGAAGCAGTAATTATTATTGCGACAGGGAACCGGGGCCACGATGCGGATGCGATGCTTGCCAATAACTTTCCAAGGTTTCCCTGGAGTCTCGACTGCGAGGTTGGACTACCTTCTACACGTTACGTTTCTACACTACTTCCGTGCTCGACTTTGCTCACGTCTGCTTTCCCCTCTCTCTCGCCCCTTCTTTTCAAATCTCACTCCTGGTCTGTGTGTTTTCTGTTTGTGTGTCGGCATCTTGAAGGAGGCGGGAGTGGAGCGGCTGTAGGGGGTACTATCGCACACAACAGCAAAGCAATGAGTGGCCGGGGTAGGACCATGTCGCTGGATAGGACCAGTGACCTGGCCGCACCACGAGGCAAGAGCCGACACTGAGGTACCCTACCGCGTCGCAAGACCTTGGTATCACACAGCGAGTCGCCCCAGCTCGCCCAAGAAGGCACGTACTCGGTACTGCGGTACATGAACAAATACACTGGGCCAGGAACAGTGGCCCTGCCCTGGCCAACTTGCAGGGCCAGCAAGGACCAAGCAAGAGCAGCCAACAGGTGCCAGGCGCAGGACAGGCGCAGGACAGGCGCAGGACAGGCAAGGAACCAAAAGCGGGACTGGCAGGACGGCGCGCACGTCCAGGACCCGCAGTATACAATTGTCGGAACAAGTCAACAACAACCTTGGAAACAGCGCCATCCCCAGAGGGGCAGGGAGCTGCCTGCTATCCCAGATCCCCCCCGGATTTGCATTTGCCATACCCTCCTTAGTGCCTGCCTTGCTGTTTCGCCTGTCCGTAACTGCCCGCCTTTTCTGACGGCATTTGCCTTGGTTCCAGCTCGAGGCCTGGGGCCAGCAGACGACACGGCAGAACAAAAACAGGCACGGAATAGCTCCAGGTGCGGCTGGTTCTACACGGGGCAGCGTCATCATCGTCAAGAAAAAAAAAAAGCCAAGATCCACAACAACCTGAATGAAAGAAGCAGCCAGCGCTTTGCTTCGCTTGCTTCGCACAATGTGTCCAACTACCTCAGCCATCACCACTACCAGCCTTCGATATGACTGGTGGTTCTGGGCAACTGATCCCAGGCCACACGCCTCGCGCCAGTTGGCCGGTATTTCCGAGGCTAAAGCAACTATAGCTGGCGTCTCTTATGGGATAATCTCAAGCTGCGTCTGCGGCCAGGGCATCCACGAGTGACGGGACAGAGCCCAGAGGCCAGAAGCCAACAGCCACTGCACTGCTCTCGGTATCAGGACCCACGACTGCGAACCAAGCCAAGCTCCCAAGCCACTGATCGCTCCAACAGAGACATTCCGGTAGCCGACCTGGCCGACCTGGCCGACCTGGCCACGATGGCTGGATGGCCCCTCTCTGGTCTACACCGTACTCTGAAGCCACTAGCCAACCCTTGCGAAGTCGTGCAGCTGGTGGCCGGCAGTATCAAGTAATCCGTCGCTCACCATCGCGTCATTGTGTGGACCTCGCTCACCAGCCGAGTCCGTCAGGAGCCGCAAGCCCGAGAGTCGAGAGTCGAGAGTCGCAAGGCACGACGAAAAGGAGACTGACCGATCTGACTTGCATCGAAACAACAGTAGCGCCGCGCTGGCTGAGACCTATCAATTTGCAGAATCACCGAATACTGATCAACGCCCTGCATTCGACAATCTGCACGCCTGCAGCTAATCAATCACCTCTTGCGCCGCCTCCAGCCCACGCCCGGGGGCGCCCTGGCTCCAGGCTCGGAAACAAAGCGCCAGCCTGCCCAGCACAAAACCCTCCAGCAAGGTCCGTCCCGGCAGCTAGACCAGTTCGTCCACCTAATCTGCTAATCGCCCGACGCATCATGCGCTGGCAGAAGGAAGTCTACTGGACACCACGTCCCTCTGTC
The DNA here is from genome assembly GCA_038088545.1 of Diaporthe humulicola. NCBI lineage: Eukaryota > Fungi > Ascomycota > Sordariomycetes > Diaporthales > Diaporthaceae > Diaporthe > Diaporthe humulicola. Next base: position 231,431 of record JBBWSL010000028.1, on the reverse strand, counting down.
CATCTATCCATCCATCCTCGCGGCGCGGAGAAGGTTTTTGACACCAGCGGCACCTCAAACATCCGCTCTCGATTGGCCCAGACAAGGTTTCGACCACCTTGACACTTGCGACCCTGGCGCAGCTTAGGGCTGGCCAGACCTGCGTGTGTCCCAAGAGAGGGGCCCCTAAGTTGATCTCGCGTCACCCAGCCCTCGTCTGTCCCTCAGTAGGGGAGCTGAGGAGTCGTCCTGGTGGCAAGCATGCCTCGTTCCGCACTTCTTCGGGCCTCTGTGTCTAATTAGCGCACACGTTTGCTCTCTCGGACTGTCTAACGTCGCCGCCGTTGTTGCAAGGTCGCACGGAGCCCGGCAGGGCCTGTCTTCGCACGAGCGGCCCGCCCGCTCCTCTGTCTGATATTCAACAAGCTGAGACTATTATCAGCAGGAGCCACTTCACTCCTGTCATCTCGGGCATACCCCCAAGTACAGATGTTGCTTACCAAATGCAGCAGCACGTAAGAACTCAGCGTTGTACTCGACCGGGAGCTGGACCCGTTTATCGGCTCGACAAACTGTAAAATCTTCCCGAGGCGAAGGCTCCACGCCGGTTCCTCTGTACGCATGTTAATGGCAGGGTAAATAAACTACATCCAAGACAAGCCTCCCAATTCCTGATACATACCTAATGCAGCAAAACGTCACATCACACCATCAAGCAGAACCAGAACATCCGGGGTTACGACCTCGCCTCTCGAAAAAGAAAGAAGCTGTGCTCGTCACCCATCCATCTGGCATGAACACACTTTCACAACAGCCAGTACCACCAAGATACAGTGATGACATGGGATGACAAGAACAAGATGGGACGGACCAGAGCTGCATAGCCACTCACTATCCTCATCAGAGACACACCCGACCCCGTCGCCACAAACATATTAATCACGTAACCCAGTAGGGCCCGCGCAACATGGGCAAGACAATAAACAACAAAGAAGGTCGCCGTACCAGGCCAGCTGTGGCCCTACCTGTCCTCTCTGCCGAGCATACACATGGCAAATATCAAATGGCGGCTGGCACATGTGTCAAGCCGTGATTACATTACATTGTTGACAGCTTCCGTGCACTCGCGCGCACATGTACCGCGGACCCCCGACAGCTCTCTCCCCAGACTCCACTTTATATTTCAGCCTGATACATACGAAAGCAACAACAAGAGGCTCGCCACGATGCAACTCCCGGCGTCCAACAGACCGTGCTCCTAAGGGCGCCCAACTGCATGCGCCCCTTTCCCCAATGGCTGTCACCGTCGCATGCCTCTTCTCCGAGGTCTCCGTCTGATCACTAGCCCACTTCAGCTCAGCCCGGCCCAGGGTGGCAGTATGGTCATCACAATCCCGGCACTCGTCGGTGCACGTATTGGTCCCGATATGTGTGTGCGCGCCCCGCCGCCGCCGCTGTAACGAGGCACCACAAAAGCCGACAAACAATGGACGCCACGACACAGTAGATGGCAAGACTTCCGAGAAGCACAATAGACTGGCAACCCGGGAAAGCCAGGTTCTCAGTGCGTCGCCTATGGTGAGTTTCGCCGTGTGACAAAGTTGCACAACAATGAGCTTGCCTTGCCCCCGTTTCCCTTTCCCGGCGGCCACACGCATCACTATTTGCGTGCTGAGCAGGCTATCGTCTTAGTAGCACCGGGGAGAGAAGGGCCACGAAAGCGGCGACTTGCGTAGGGAATAGCAAGCGGAAGGCTTGCAGCAGATGCCAGCAGTTGGCCAGGAGCATTCAATCCTGAATGTGCCCGCTAGCATGCGGCCACCGCCACCACTACTACCGTGACGTCTCCGGGCCGGCCGGCCACGAAAGTCAAGTCATCGAGAAGTCATGAATTGCTTTTGCCTCAGGCAAGCCCGAGCGCGAGCAGCACAGCACACGAGATCCGTCCGATTCTGTGTGAAGGCAATGATTATCTCTGCAAGGTTTCGCCTCGTCTCTTGCCCTATGCTGCGATTGTTCTCACCTGGAAACAGCAAGGCCTAAAGCCCAGCCCAGCCCAGCCCGGCCCGTCCAGCCACTCCCTCACGGACCTAGATCGGCAGAGCCTACGCACAAAGTCGACATGTTATGCTTGTGCAGCCGCAGGCAGGACCCGCTGTTGGCATTGGCTCGCATGTGACGTGCAGGTACATGATACACTGACACAGGCCGTCGTGCGAATAATTGCCCGAATGTGGGAGGCCCGCTTCGATGGACCAATTTTGATATTACTCCGTCCTCTACAGGCGCTCTCGCAGAACGATCCTTGGGGTCGAGGACGACAAGGCTGGGCGAATCAAGGAGAGGAAGGTGCCCAGTGCAAGCTCCCATGCCCGCTCCGCCTGACAATCCGGCGGCCCACCGAGCTCCGAAATGGACGGGCTGCGCTCTGTTCATCTGCCGGCTTGACTTAGCACCCTAGTCTGCGAGGGAATTGTTTGCGCGACGTGATGTCTCCCCTGCTTCCGACTGGCAGGATAGTCATGTCTCCGATATTCTCGTTTATCGTGGGTCTGTCTCCGTACTTCTCGTTGCCGATCGATGGTGTCTTGGTCTGAGGTTGAATGAGGTTGCTGCCGCTGTGGATCTGGATACCCCCACCGGGCGCTTTGACATGGGGCCGGGGTCTCAAAGCGGGGATGTCTGGGATAGCTTCCTGAATCTGACAAGCTGAAGCTCCCGCTCCCAGGATGATTTCCAGAACTTCACCAGGGGGTGGAAGTACTGTGGCTGGTGAGGTTGGCGTCGACTTCCGCCCACCTCCTCACATGTTCCCCCCAGCTACCACAACATGGCCGGGTACCTGTCTCTTTTTTGAGATATTTGTTGGGTGCCCTGGATCTCGGGGTCTACTGCCCGCACTTAGACAACAGCCACCGCCATGACCCTTCCCGAAGCAAATCGGGCGGCTTGTGTGAGGCACACTGTTGAAGAAGCTTCCCATGTCCCCTACTCAGTTGGAATGACATCCTGCAGCCTGCATGCAGCTCGGCGGCTATGGTCGTGACGACCCACACCCACGGAAGACATCACCATGACAACGCCCATTTATGCTGGTCTATATCCCCAGCGCCAAGGCTCATGGGCCTCCATTTTTGTTGTTTGATCTCCTCGAGGTTCTTTGCCGTTGTGCCGTTGTTGACGAGGGCAGGAATGCAAGACGGAAGAGATCATCGCATCGCGAAACGGCTATGTGGAAGTCTGGGATCCCTCTGCGAGCAGAGCCCACGCGCCACGCCAAACGTGTGAACCAGTGGCCAAAGCCCGGACTACACCTGTGTCCCGGGTCCCGCAACGGGGCGGCAACGGACCAACAAACGTTCAACTGCCTGGATGTTGCCACTCGCACAGAGAGATTACAACCAGCGAGCCAAACCCCCAACGGAAGCTGTTGCATGCCCCTGGGGACGGTGGTAGTCTGTGCGCGAATTGAGTTTGCGACCTCGCCGGGCTGGCCTGGCCACGGCCTGCTGGAATGCCCACCCAACAACCAGGTCGCGGCCCATAAGCGAGCGGGAGGGACACGAAAGAAGCTTCACGAATGCGACAAACAGCCTTCTTGCATGCCCTGCTCGAAAGGGCGGTCAGTTTCAGTTTCAGCCCTTTTCCACTGGACCCAGCTCGTTCACTGGCTAATGAGCGCATGTGGCGGGATATTACCATGAATGTCAACAACAGGAAACGGCCTATTCCGGCCACCTTCCCCCAACCTCCTCTTCCCAATGGCAGCCAGCATCCCGGTGATTGGTCAGAGAAACTTTGGTAGTCCCGAAAGTTTGGACGCAGGGACCGCTTGCTGGGACCAAACAGACTGGTTCCTTTGAGCCTCAAAGTGATCTGACATATCAAGGTGTGATGCTGTGGGGTGATATTCGTCTGGTGCGATACTGGTATAGCCCTCCTTCCTTGCCCCCACTTCTAGGCAGCTAGGCGTTCTCAGATGCCAAACTTAGAACATGGAGACTAACTGCCTTCCCTTCCGTGGAGATGGATCGGGGTCAATATATCTGGTGGGCAAAAATCGACGACCCGCCATCCTCCCGCAGCAGAAGCCCCCGCCTCTCGCAACACTAGTCGGAGGATCCTCCCGGTAATTAGACCCCGTCGTGCCCGTCTGTGATGATGCCACTTCTGCGTGGGAGATCCGCCGTCGCAGGAACAATCACATAGGGTCGCAGCCCCACAGCCCCGATAGCAGAAGCAAGCGTACTATATTCCTGAGCCCTGACTTCTGGGCCGCCCGAACCAACAAACAGGCTACTTACTGTGTAGCCGGGGACAGGACCAACCCGACCCACTCCCCAGCAGAGCTTCCACCGGGCAAGTTGGAGCATCGCGCCCGGCCAGGGCGTGAGAGCCCGTCGACGACGCGCGTAGCAGGATTCCAAGACGTAGCAGGCAGGGACGGACATCAGACGGAAAGAGGAGAAAGGCGCGCGCGGGGGAGCTCGCACTCCGCTCGGGCGTGCGGTTACTTACACCAGCCACAGCTGGGGGGAGTCTCAGAAACCTTCCGGCACACCTCACCGACAAACGTTGGTTACATGTTGTTGATGATGATGTTTGTCACGGTCAGAGCATGAAAGACGGCATGAAGAAACCCTTGCTGCCCGTGTCACACAAGCCGGTGCCTATCCATCAACCCCTCCGGTCTCAAAGGCCGGAGCTTCGTGGTCCCTCTCGGTTTCCTCCTCAGCTAGAGGTCTCCCGTCGTTACATCGCGGGGGCGAAACAGGATCATGTCACGAGATGTCAAGCGGCTGCGGCCCCGGCAACGGGCTGCGCTCGTAGGAACAGCCAACTGTCTTGACTAGCAGGGTAAGAGAAAGGAAAAACAAGACAAGAAAGCAATAAACTGTCCATTCTCCTCCCCGATCAAGCCGCATTGCCGGCGACCACAGCCGTCAGCTCTGGGCAGACGCAGCCGTGAGGCTGGTGACGGGAGGGGGCGTCTGATTTGGCCGCGGGGGAGGTAGTCAATTGAGCAATCTCATTGGCTGCGCATATACTGCGCATATACACAATACTGGGCTGGGAGACAGAAGGCCCTGGCAGGAGACACAGATTCGGCCAGGGTGTGCCCGTTTCAATCAAGGTGCGGAGGCGAAGGAAGGCAACGCGGGGAGGAGGCGAACCGGTCGGCGGATGACGTGAGCTGGGTTCGCGATCGAGTTACCACATCGGGGCCCTCGAGTCGAGCGGAAGGGGAAGAAAGAAGAAGGTCCATCCCATCAGGGGACTCGCTGGCTGGCTGGTCCGGTCCCCCCAGGTGAGCGAGTATCACGCCAAGCTCCGACCGAGCTGAGACGAGACAGTGGTGGTGCTTTTACCTTTTGACTGGCGATCAGCGTCAACAATCGCGGCGTGTAGGTAGAGCAGGAGCCCTGTGTGCCGGCGCGGGCCTGGGGCCAGTCAGCCGGTTGGTAAGCATCACAAAGTGTGTGCGCGGGCCGGCGAGGTGAGGTCTGGGTCTAGGCCCTTTGCCCACCCCTGGGGGCCCCATCTTCCGAAGCCCTGCTGCCGCTGCTCTCAGGCGGAGGGAGGAAAGAGATAGAGAGAGCGCGACGAGGGCAGGAGATGGGCAGGAGATCCTGCAGCTCCCATCACACCGGGCCAGATCGGGATACCACTCCTCATCTCGAAAAACAAACACAATGTCTGTCTCTCTGCGTCGCGCCGGCAGCAGCTGACTGCAGGGTCCCCACAGCCGCAGATGCTGCTGCGAAATACAGCATGCAAGCCCCGGCGGTGCTGGGCCGTACGGGGCACGGGTGCACAGAAGGAAGCACAGCAGCAGGCCCTGGTGCAGTTTGCAGGTCGCAGGCGCATGGAACCTTGGTCCCATGGGGGTTGTGATCCTGCGCATGAGCCGAATGGGATCAATTGGGACCAGGGGATCAATTGGGACAGGGAGAGGAAGAGGCACAGGAAGAGAGAGGCCCCACACGCCGATACCCCGGCACGATGACAAGCGATGATGAAAATAGCACGCGCGTTGGTTTAGCTAACCAACCAACAGCCCAAAAAAACAACTGTGGACAGACAGCCTTTTCTTGGGAAACTTTTGTGGGCTGTAGGTAGCGCAGGTCCCAGGTCCCAGGAACAAGATCCCAGGTCCCGCTCGAACCCCATATCTGGGAAAATGTTGCCCTCCGTGCCTCCCTCCCACTTCCCTTGCGTCATGTCGGGTAATAAGACAGGCGGGACAAAAGAAGCAGATTGGCCAGGCAGGCAGGCCGTATATGCGTGTTGGCTCAACTAACAGAGCAAGCAGGCACCTTGGTTCAGGATTGCGTGCAGGAGACCGGGGGTGCTAGCTAATAAGCTGTCGATCCAAGTTCGGCTGTTCCTTTTCTTTTTTTTTTGTTCTGTTGTTGCTCCTGTGCTGAGTCTGTGCCCGTTGGGGTAAATAATTAAATGTCCCTGACCGATGGCCCATTGGCCGGCTGCAAGACGCGATGTCCCTGACCGACGCGGCTGCTTGGGAGATCCTGCTAATAAAAATCCGCGCTGCCATCCCCAAAAGGGGACACGCGACCCGCGGGGTGGTCCTTGCTCTTCTGTTGGTTTGTCTGGTTCGGCTCTGGTGTGCTGGCGTACCTGGTTTCCCCTGGCTGCCTGGGTGCCTGGCTCCAGCTCACACATGGCGCTGGGGGCCGTTTTTTTCTTATTTTCTTCTGCCTCTATTTCCTTTCGGAGGATTTTCTCTTAGGCTCTCCGTAGGTATATATGGTGCCACCCCTGGCAGTATGGGCGCCAGGAACAAGATTTAGGCGCTCAATAGTGTGCCGAATAGTCGTCATTTCTTTTAATGCCGCTCTTCCATGGTGCCTCAGCTGCACGTGGAGATTAGGCCATTATCTATTATCATATTGGTGCTATTAACTATTGTTCATACTGCATGGTGCTGGGAGGTGCGGGATACGGATAGGATGGATGGGTTGAATTGGGTGGGACGGAGCGGGAAGGGGGCGACCGGGGAGGGGGAGATGTTCCCAGCGTTGCGCGTGTGGCGTGCGCCATGCGACGGGACACGGAGGATGCATGTGAAGCGAGCAGCACGGCTTCGGTCATGTTTCTAGAATGAATCTTAAGTGTCGGGGGTGTGAGTGCTGCAATTAAGAGGTTAATATAAGAATGTGACGAGGGGGCAGTGAGACCCTTGCTGCTTTTGTCGCTGCTGGTGTCGTTCGTGTCTCTCTGTCTGCAAGAAAAAGGAACAGAGTCTGTGCCGTACATATCAGATATGTTCTGCTGCATGGTAACCATTCAGCCCATGCAAGTGCACATACAGTATGTACGTATGTGCAGCATGCATGTGTCTTGTCCTGTCTCTTGTTATTTTAGACCTAGAGAACCCCCCTGACGCCCACGCCCACGCCTTCCAGCGGAGCGATCAGAGATCTCGACTCCGACCGATCAAAGTGTGTGTCTGTGTGTCGTGTGTTGCCCGCCTGAGTGTCTGTGTGTTCCCTGCACTGGAACTGACTGGACTGACTGGACTGACTGAATGGCAATGTGTGTGTATACGTGCACGGTGGGATGTCGGCACCGGCAGCCGAGCAGAGCTGTCGCCCCTTCCCTTTCCACCCCAGGCAAAAAAAGAAAGCTCTGGGTCGGAGGTGGGGCAGAGCTCGGTCGAGCTTCAAGCCTCGAGCCTCAAACCTCGTCTCGTCACCAGCCCTAGGCTGACTGCAACTGCAACTGCTACCGCGACTGCGAATGCTCGAGCACGAGCATAACACAGCACAGCACACATAGCACAGCAGAAGACGTCTTGTTCTGCTCAGTGGTCCAGTGGGCGCGATCCCACCCCTGGCTTAACACCGTCCACCGCACCATCGGCCATCCACCCTCCACCAGACCTGTCTCGGACACCACAGACCACCGACCGAGTCCTTGGAAACCAGACTGCTCCTTGCTCTTGAGAGGGCGGCACTTGCGATACGAGGTCCCCTCTGGTTCGCACATCCTTGACCTCTGGGCGCTGTTGGACCGCTCTGCCGCTTCGTGGATTGCTCGGGAAGATCATCAACGAGAAAAATAGCGGAACAAGACCGTTTTCTCTGAGGCAGGCCAGTGTGATCGAATATCGAGCCTTATCCCCTTTGGTCGTATCAAACCCACTTTTGCCTCGCCAACCACACCTCACCAGCGTGACCGGCCTGAAGCCTCGTGCAGCTCGACATCGTCCCACCAGTCTGTGCTGAGCTACCGTGTCTTGGGTGTATCTGTACACACGTACACACCCGCGCGGTAACAGTGACACCGGCCAGCCCGCCCTTGTCTGTGGCGGTTTCGCTTTGAGTATACCGACTAGACCCTAGCCACCTCGATTTTGTCCGCCTCTCGGCACATCACTGGTCAATCTCTCAGTCACCAGTCACCCTCTCTCCCTACTTGTGTACTCGTGTGTACCACTGCCACCATGGAGTCCGAGATCAGGACCGTGCTGCCCAACATCGACCCGGTCGTGTCCGAGTACTCGGCCGGCTACCTGACCCATGCATCCACCTCGTGGGCCGGGGGTGAGGACCAGGCCGGCCCGTCCCCGCTGGCCGAGGCCGCCTCGGTCGTCATCGAGCTGCTGCTCTCCGCCGCCGGCGACCCGGACGCCGCCAAGCAGGACAAGATCCGCCAGCTCGTCGAGAAATGGGTCGCAAAGTACGACGAGGCCAACGGCTCCTCGCAGCGCCAGGGCCCCACCGTCCGGAGGCTGGACCAGTCCTACCAGGTCGGCGCCCAGAACAACATGTCCTCCACCCTCGCCGTCGCCACCGGCGCCGTCGACCTCGAGGCCGCCAACGTCCGGAAGGTCGAGTCCAAGGTCGACCGCAAGAAGCTCGAGAAGGCCGAGCGCAAGATCGCCGCCAAGCAGCAGAAGAAGACCTTCAAGACCGTCGAGTATGAGGCCTCGCGCCTGCTCAACCAGCCAGAGTCCACTCAGTCCTACGAGGAGTTCTACATGGCCGTCAACCCCCTGCAGGCTCCAGGCGCAGGTGGCAAGTCCAAGGACATCAAGATGGACAACATCGACGTTGCCATTGGTGGTCTGAGGATCCTCACAGAGACCACCCTGACGCTGGCATATGGCCGTCGCTATGGTCTGGTTGGTAACAACGGTATTGGTAAATCTACGTTGCTGCGGGCTCTGTCTCGCCGAGAAGTCCCCATCCCTACTCACATCTCCATTCTGCACGTCGAGCAAGAGGTATGTTGCGGCTGTTGCTATTCTTTTCCCTTGATGGGGCTATGCTGACCGTATACACAGATCACTGGAGACGACACCCCGGCAATACAGGCTGTGCTCGACGCCGACGTCTGGCGCAAGGTCCTCCTGAGGGATGAGGCTGACATCACCGCGAAGCTCACCGAGATCGAGAGCCAGAGGGCATCGTTGGCCGACACCTCAGCCGACGCGGCCAGGCTGGACCGCGACCGTGAGGCCCAGGACCAGAAGCTCACCGACGTCCAGGCCAAGCTCGCCGAGATGGAGTCGGACAAGGCCGAGTCCAGGGCAGCAAGTATCCTCGCCGGTCTCGGTTTCTCCCCCGAGCGCCAGCAGTTTGCCACCAAGACCTTCTCCGGAGGTTGGCGTATGCGTCTCGCCCTGGCGAGAGCGCTGTTCTGCGAGCCGGATCTCCTCCTGCTCGACGAACCGTCAAACATGTTGGACGTCCCCTCCATCACCTTCCTATCCAACTACCTGCAGGGCTACCCGAGCACCGTCCTGGTCGTCTCCCACGACAGGGCGTTCCTCGACGAGGTCGCCACCGACATCATCCACCAGCACTCGGAGCGCCTCGACTACTACCGGGGCGCCAACTTCGCGTCCTTCTACGCGACCAAGGAGGAGCGCAAGAAGACGGCCAAGCGCGAGTACGAGAAGCAGATGGCGGAGCGGGCGCACCTGCAGGCCTTCATCGACAAGTTCAGGTACAACGCGGCCAAGTCGTCCGAGGCGCAGTCGCGCATCAAGAAGCTCGAGAAGATGCCGGTGCTCGAGGCGCCCGAGGCCGACTACAGCGTGCACTTCAAGTTCCCGGACGTGGAGAAGATGTCGCCGCCCATCATCCAGATGTCCGAGGTGACGTTCGGCTACTCGCCCGAGAAGGTGCTGCTGCGCAACGTCGACCTGGACGTGCAGCTCGACTCGCGGATCGGCATCGTGGGGCCCAACGGCGCGGGAAAGACGACGGTGCTCAAACTGCTCATCGGCAAGCTGACGGCCTCGACGGGTATAATCCAGCAGAACCCGCGCCTGCGCGTCGGCTTCTTCGCCCAGCACCACGTCGACGCCCTCGACCTCACCCTCTCGGCCGTCTCCTTCATGGCCCGCGAGTACCCCGGGCGAACGGACGAGGAGTACCGGCGGCAGCTGGGCGCCTTCGGCATCACGGGCACCACGGGCCTGCAGAAGATGGAGGTGCTCTCCGGGGGTCAGAAGTCGCGTGTCGCCTTCGCCTGCCTCGCCCTCACGAACCCGCACATCCTCGTGCTCGACGAGCCGTCCAACCACCTCGACATCGAGGCCATGGACGCCCTCTCCGACGCGCTGCGCAACTTCCAGGGCGGCGTGCTCATGGTCTCCCACGACGTCACCATGCTGCAGACCGTCTGCACCAGCCTGTGGGTCTGCGACGGGGGCACCGTTGAGAAGTTTGACGGCACCGTGCAGGACTACAAGAAGAAGATCACGGCTCAGGCTGATGCTTCGGGTGTTGCGGCGAAGCATTAGATCTAGAGGTGCTGTGTATGTATGTGCTTAAGCGCTTAGATTAGGTCTTGTTTCAATTGCATTGGAGGTTGGTGTCAACGGTGCTTCAGTATGAGGCTTGTGACATGTATATCGGTGATCTGCTGACGGCTCTTGATTCTTAGAACGTCATGTTAATTAGTCTACGGTTACCAAGGTTCTATTTATGACAGCTTCCCGTCCTAGAACTTGCGGTACATACTCTGCGTCATTGTCCTGCTGCTGTCAAAGCTGTGGAAATTTAATTCGTCTTCGTCCTCCTCGTCTTCGTCCTCCTCGTCTTCGTCCTCCTCGTCTTCGTCCTCCTCGTCTTCGTCCTCCTCATCTTGTCCTCTTGTGTCTGATCGCCGTCCGGCAAAGATTGAACGCGAGTCTGCACCACCCTCCTCGTCATTGTCCTCCCCCTCGGGCTGCCCCTCCTCGTCCTGCTCTCTTGCGTGCGATCGCTGTCTTACAGAGATTGAGCTCGAGTCTGCACCACCCTCGTAAGTTTCCTCACCCACGGACTGCCCCTCCTCGTCTAGATCTCTTATTTCTGGTCCTCGTCGCGCATGAGTTGATCCCGAATCCTCATCATCCCCCCCGGGACTTTCCCTTGGTTCGGGGTCCTGTTCGTCAGCAATGTGCTCCCCTCCGAGATCTTCCTCCTCACCTCGGCGTCGACGCGCCTCGTCGGCTTGTACCCTCGCGTTGGCCCGACTTATCACCTCGTCGCGCTGTCTTTTGGCCCAGTCCAGTCCGTTCCGGTATGCCGTGACTCCTCGGAGGAAGTCATCTTTTTTGTCGGTCATTATCCACGAGCCAATCAGGCTGGAGACGTATTTTGGGCGCTCGTGCGGCGCCAGCCCGTCCGAGGGTACTTCTTCTCCTGTATCTGGGTTCGTCTCGCGGTAAATAGCATACATCTTCAAAACCCCAGTTGTCCAGGTGCACGTTATGGTGCGAGCAACTCGAGCTACTTGAGCCTGGCCTTGGGCCGGGCCGGAGTGCTTCAGATTCCCCGAGAGCGCTCCGAGAACAGCTGTGCTGCGGCCTCCATCACTGCCGCGGGTGTGAGCCCAGGGGAGCACATCACCAGGTCGATTGCCAAAGTTCCACAGGTCTTGCATCCCCCTAGCCGCGAGCGCGCCATCGTAAGCAGCCTGATTCCTTGCCACCCTCACACTGCCGCTATCACTCTTTACATGGACCACAAAGTTCGGGCAAATGAAGTCCTTGTCGCCAGTAGGGACGACCACACCATCCAGCAGTTTACGAACGGATATGTCGAGATCGGTGGCAGCTGCCCCGTAGGCACGGTCCGGGTTCCCAGGTACGGTGTTCCAGTCTGTCAGTGGCGTCAGGTTGCTCATCTTCTTCTTCTGCCGGATGATGTGGGACTGCAGCAGGGCCGCGCTGTCGCCCTCGAGCGTATCTAGAAGTCTGACGGCATCGTCCTCGTTCGAACATCGCCTGTATTGCTTCTGAAAGCTCTCGAAGTCCTCGGCCGGTTCGGGGGCACGTACGGCGCCCAAGTCGTCTTCGATCTCGTGCATGTTATCCGGGGGTTCGGGCATCTTCCCATCGGAAAAGAGATGTTCGAGGGGCAAAACGTGGTGGTTGAGGAGATGCTGCGTAAACGCACGGTCGTACGGGCCGCTCTTGGTGCTCGTCACTGTCGTTGTTGTCGTCGTCGTCGACTTGTCCCGTACCGCCGTCACAGACTCCCGGCTGACTCTGGGCCGCTGATTCCGGCCCTTGGCCCTCGCCCTGGCCCCGGACTGGCGGACGCGGCCTTGTCCGCTTGCTCTCGGTTCGTCTTCTGAGTCTGCGGACTCGCTGGCGGCGTTGCGCCTGCGCTTTCCGAGACCGGACTTAGATGCGCGGCCGCGATGGGTCGAGCCGCGCCTGGGCATGGTGGAACGACGTCGATGTCGACCCCGGGTTTCACTCTGTGGCGATTGTGTGGGGTTGTATGCATACTGTGACAAGGTCAGAGGATGTTCCGATATGAAGCCACAAACGGAATGGACGACACTAAGAGGGCGTCAAGGTGGGCGAGGAAACATATAGAATAGCATACACCTCGCAAATCGCTCAAGTCTGGACCACCCGTGCGCGAGAAGCGCTTGATATATTGATAATCAATCCCAGTTTCAAGCTGTCGAGGATCACCAGGTGGGTTCGAGGTCTCTGAGCCTTCTTGTCCTTGTGGCTGGTCTGTATTATTGCGCCGGTCAAGCTCTTGGAGCGCTCTTTGGACAAGAGGGATATGAGACAAATTGTCCCAGAACTGCGGCGGAGGGCAATTTGGATCTGTTCTCGAGTTGTGCCGCCCAGTTCTTCGTTTATGGCGATGTTGCGCTGCGTGGGGGCCCGCTCTCTCTCTCAAAAGCATGGGCATAGTTTTTGGCACGAGATATGTGGGAGCAGCTATTTTTCATAAAGCCTTGTATCGAGTTTACAGCGAGGCTTGATAGGTATTTAGATCCATACATTTCCTCAGCAGGTGATGCAGTCCAACAGCTTCCTAATGCATTATCAGTATGCGTGTTGGTTCGCAATTGAAGCGGTGTTTGATCCTCATTTGCTTGCGTGGAGACGAAACGATGTCTGGTTGTGGGCCGGAAAACCAGGTCATTGGTCATATGCCAATAAATGCAACCACAGTGCATACAGCCCCATCGCTACTTGCAGCTTCCCCTCCAATTTCCGCTCACCGGTTCATGCCATCTTCTTCAACCTGAATCAGCCGTTCGCATTCGCCCAGCATTATGTGTCCCATGCCCACGTCCTCCCTTTGCGGTCTGCAGAGGGGCTCTTCCAACACAATCCCTTTGGGACCTGCTGTATCCATCAAGTGGTTTAGTAAACTCGATCTGACAGTCCCTGACGAGATTACGAACTCAAAGCCTTGGACAGAGTCTGCCAATAGAAGATTAAATATCATATACACTATTACAGTACAACAGCCACCAGTTGACATCATTGAAGAAACTAGGAAACAACATTGCCGAGCTCCTCAGTGCTGTGAGTTGCTTACCTACGACCTGGTTATCCTATAGGAGGTTTTCCATAGATTGTTTTCCTCTAGTTTATTCCATAGTATATTGTTTCGTAGGAGATTGTTCCGCACAAGATTATTCCACAGGAAATTTTTCAATAGAAGGTTATTCCATGGGGGTTTTCCTATAGGGGAAGTGAGCACTGTCCAGGTGGTTCACCATATATGTGCTGTGGCCGCGTAGCGAACACTCGCGCAAAACTCGTAACAATGATTATTCAGATAGCATAATAGTGACTTGTGCATGCCGTTGTGGACATTAACTCAAGAGCTTTCGCAGTTGAGGCAGCTTAGACAGGGACTGGCGCTTTAGTCCTGGGCTGGGGAAAATAGGGGGCATCATCAGTCTAAAAAGCGAGGTATAGTGGCCGTAAGAAACGGGTGAATGGGAAGGGCGGCAGAGATATAGAAAGACTTGAAATCCGAATACATACCTAGGCAGTGTATCCCGTAACACTGTGTTTTTAATACTCAATGGGAAATATGCACAGGTTGCCTTCTTTGTGATGAAAAAAATCTGCGAGGAGCAATCCGAGGCCTTCTACGATGCAATATGGTTAGCCAGTGCCTGCTATCTGCTACCTCAACATGTATATATATAGAAATATAGATATATCGAGATATGCGTTTTTTTCTGAGTGTGGATCTCATCTTTGAAACGACTGGTCCTACGCGAAGGGTGCACGTGTTGGTATGTGGAAAAAGCTGCGCCACAACTTGCGACCAATATGCAGCTAAGGTGAACGGACCACGGCGTCAGCTGGTATTTCTTCCCTTGAATGCTGCGGATGCGGCAAGTATCCACGCAACGTCAAGATACCCCTCACGTGAAAGACATTCATGAATCATGCCTGAAAAGCCTTTTATCTTGTGAACGTCTACATTGGACCACGTCTCGTCTCATTCTTCAACGATGGCAAATGCTGCTAACGGTGATGAGGGCAGCCTCCCGAAAGCGCCCCACCTGTCAGGCTGGAAGCACATTTCCAATCTACACACCTGTCAGCACTGCGACAAGATTGTCATAACCCACTATCAGCTGAAGCATGGCTTGGTCTTGCTACCCCAGAACACCAGGTTAGAAGCCCTTCAAGCGGAGGCAGACGGCTGCCCCATTTTCAAAATGCTGAACGGAAGCTGGCACTTGATCGCTCGTTACCATGGGCCGGCGGTCCTTCTGAAAAGATTCAGAATGTTCTCTGACCCGAAGTATTTCGGGGAATTTGACTCTATGGTTAGATTAACAGCATGGCTGTCAAAACTCTCCACTTAAAATAAGGCCCGGTCGACGAAGATAGCGATGCTGCTCTGGAAAACTTGATTGGTCCTGGACAATCTACGTTGCCGGTATTTCCATCTCTTCTTGAGTTTTGAAGGGATCAATTTCCTGGATGGCCCTATCGTCATTAAATGTGATAGCCATTTGAAGATAATAGAGGGTATATACCTACACAATTTATACCCCATATAGTCCAAAAAAAAAAAGCGTGGTCTGACCTGGTAACACATAGGATGTGAAAGAATAGTCAATGCTAATGAGGACCTATTACTTTACGTGTTGGGTAGAAAATTCGACTTAGAGAGGGTTTATGCCGCCCTCAAGACTTTAACTTCAAATTGTCTGTCTTCATATAAAGCCTGTTGAATATTACCTATGGGCTTCGTGCTATTGAGGCTTCTCGAAATTAACCTGGGTTCTGGTCCGAATTACATTTGACTTGTGGAGACTACGCCTGGTAAACAGTGGACTTGGGTGTGTCTAAGTTATGTGTGGGGTGGTGATTAACGCTATAAGACGATAAAGAGTTATCTGCCCGAATATCTTAAAGATATACCTCTCGAAGTATTGCCGCAGACTATTAAAGACGCCGTGAGCGTCTGCTGCGGACTTAATATTTTGTACTTGTGGATTGATAGTTTCTGTATAGTGCAAGATGACGAACTGGATAAAGCAAGAGAAATACCACAGATGGTAGTAATATACCGTTATGCTTTGTTGACTATAGCTGCTGTATGCGCTTACAATGTGGACGAGGGATTTCTCCATAACCTAAGGCCTTTTTGCTATCGCCGAATTCCTCTAACCGCTCTACGGTACGAAGATAGGAGTGGCAAACAGAGCGAGGTATTCGTTCTGACTGAGAAAAGTTCCGGTGCCCCACCTTATACGCCGAAAGAACCCATCGACGCACGAGCATGGGCTCTCCAAGAATAACTTTTTTTACCGCGGCTGCTTTCATACTCATTATACGGGCCTTTATGGTTGTGCCGATGCCAGCGCACACTTGTCGAGGATTACCAGGACTCCATTCTACGGCATTCTGCGGTACTCGAGGAATTCCAATCTCATGATTATGACTTTTTGCCGATACCTTGTATCCCGGGATTGGAAATGCAATCCTGGGAGACTATAATCCAGATTTACTCGCCTCGAAAAGTCACGCTATATTCCGATAAGCTTGTGGCTCTCTTAGCGGTTGCGCAGACCTATAGAGAGAGTAACTAGGATTACGCTACCTACTTAGCAGGAATCTGGGAGAACTCGATACTAAAGAATCTTTTGTGGAGAGTTTCCGCTGTATGGCCCGACGAACGTCCCAGGCCCCCTAAGTACACAGCGCCGTTGTGGTCTTGGGCATTAGTTAATGTAGCGGTGCAGTATCATTCTCAGGAGGAATCCTTGGACGTCGACGCCGATTTCAGACTTATAAGTGCGCAAACTAGGTTAGTCAACAGCAATACATTCGGAGTGGTTATGTATGGGACACTTATTATGGACGCCAGAGTCCGGCGTTGTCGCTTGGAGGAGAGGTATTCTCTGAATTACCACAGGATCTTTGACGGGCCCGAGATATACTTTAAAGCGGACACCACAGACTTTCAGACATCACTTGCCGAAAAGGCGCGGTGGATATCAGTCTTCAGTGAGGATTCTGAGGTTATGTTGCTGCTCCTGGCTCATGGCTCTTGGAAGGTGGTATGCGGGCTTGTTCTGGTCAAAACTGCCGACAGTTATAGCTTCAAACGCGAGGGTTATTTCAAATCCCTCACTGGAGGTGGTCATGATCGGTCGAAATCAAATTATGCGAGCGATGAATTCTTCCAGGGATTTAAGACCGAGCGTGTTACCATTGTCTAAGGGGTTCATGCTCATGCGTTCGGAGGAAGTGCCGCGGATTGTCAAGTACACTTCTGTTCCTTGATCTCTTTGTACCATTCTAATGTGTTAAGTTATGTAATGATTGGAAACTCTCACATCACTTCACTGATAAGATGATAATCCTCACCAGCAAGCTGGTGAGGGGCGTTTAGCCCTTTAGCTGATATAATGGTAGGTCATGATAGTTTGTTCCGTGCAGTTGAATCCGATGCTACACATGCGCTGCCGTCCACCGATACGCTTCTCATGTTTTCTCCTACTTTCTGTTGTTCTCGAACTTCTTGATGTTCATTCGACTTCCAGTAGCCCGCCTTCTTCGACAGCCGCAAATGTGGATAGAGAAGGAGAGGCAATCTCAGAATCATTCTATGGGAATTAGTACTTCGTAATGAGCAAGTCAGATGGATGTCGAGATCTCCCTCCATGCTATGTATGATTATCATCAGTCAGGACCCGCCTGACTTCAGGAAGCTGTGAGACGCCAGGTTCCGGTACTCTTCATGGAGATCCTTATTCAGCGTACAAGAAGACCACGAGAACAACTTCCCAACGCGAAGATTCAGACACTGCTCTAATGAGCGCGAAGAAACGATGTGAAGACGATAGGGATGAATTTGGTTCTGCCTCTAACAGCGCGTCAAAATTTCTGACTGCGGGCATGTGTCTTTGGACGACTATACAGATAATAACTGGTTGATGCACTTCAAGCAAGCGTGCGGGACCTGTAGACATTGAACTGGGTGGCGATGAAAAGGGGCACAGTGAAGGGGTTCCGAATGTCCTTAAAAAATAATGCATTCTGGGGCCTCTTATGCACTTTGTTTCCGGTACCGTCTTTTATTCCTTATTACACGGCCTCCACATCCTCCATTGCTTTCTGCTCTATCCGGATCTGCTGCAACGAGACGGGCCGAATGACCTGGCTCGACAGCATCAGGTGGTGAATTGCATCACCGTGGGACTTTATAACAGCTTCATCCAGCCTTTCCTGAACCAAGTTGAGTCTCCAGCCATCATAGTGATGCAGAACAGCTTCCCAAGCCTTGATGACGGATGGTCCTATGGTCAACTTCCATGTACCTCTCCAGGTAATCGTAGCCTCCCGGTACTTGCGGTTTGCCTGGTACTTGAAGAGCGCCGCCAGGCCCTTTCTTCCGTTCCAGATCTCCATTGTCTCCAGTTTTGGCATCTTCATAGCCGCGGCTGCTGCTGCTTGGAGCATAGTCCCAATCTCGGTCGGATCCTCCTTGGGTGTGAGGTGCTTTGAGGTGAGCACCAGTGAGGATAGATTTGGCCACTCCCAATCGGCATCGACCTTGAAGAAATGGCTTGCATCTACGATAAAAGATGCTGCGAGGTGCTCAAGTCTGAGGCTGGCGAGCGCGATCATTCGGCCAACAGATGGGGCTGGAGTGCGGAAACTGTCGCATTTGCGCACAATCCCGTTGTGGGGGAGCTGCATGGAAGTTGGATACTGTTGATTAAAATTCTCAAAAACCACAAGTCTCCTCAGAGTGTTGCTGAAGCCTTGGATGGACTCAAAAAGATCCTCGTATTCTAGATTCAGAACGCGGATCGTTAGCGATACTGTACGCACACGAGCAAGAGCAAGCAAAAGCCTGAGTAGGTTTCAGAAATACACACCTAAATCTGTGAATATCTGCGTAAAGTTCCATTCCCTCCAGGGCTCGTAGTGAATTTCCTGAAGGCTGGGGAAACAGGCGAGAAAATTTGCAAGCGAGCCCGGGCTCCATCTTCGGCGGTTCTGCTGCCGGAGAAGCAAACTGGTTACCGCTGGAACCAAAGGAAACCGACGCCACCATTGGTTCTCTAATCGATTACCATAAAAAGGTCCCTCCCTCATGACTGTATGGAAGACCTTGAGGATAGCCGCCGGCGGTGGAGCGGAGTGTCGAGAACCAGCAACCCAGCCATGTTGAGGATCGTGAAAGGTTTCGTTTAACATTGTCCGCTCTATTTCACCGCTTCCCAGCGCAGTTGAAGAGCTATCTGGCATAAAGGTAAGATACTTGAACCAATGTTGTGAGTCGCTAGGCGAGTAGATGCTGATATCGAGTTTCAAGTCGCCGTTAGGTTCCCATGTGCTGAGGACTGCGAACAGATCTCGGAATGCCTCGGCGATAGGCCGGTTATCTGCATTGCTGATAGAAAATGCATCCACGTATTGTCCGGGCGTGAGAGTTATGCTGTTAGGTGCGCATGTGTAGCAATCATAGTGATCAAGTTCCAAACAGAACCAGATACAGCCAACGAGAGCTCGGTTGCGAGAAGTCATTGAATCAAAAGCCGCGAGGCGCGATGGTGTCAGTTTGATTTGCGCGAAGTTATACCGCTCGATTTCGGTTTGCCACCCTCGAGACACCGTCGCCAAGCGACTCAACATGCAGCCATTTTGCATCAGGGCTTCCAAGATGCGAAGCCGAATTTCTTCAGGCAAGCCATCCCAGGTTGAGTCCCATTGCCTTTTTCCAAGTAATTTCGAAGGCATGGTGTGATAGACTGACAGCGGTGATAATTTTTGTGACACACTGATGTATGAGTATGAGTTGGAACCAAGTTGCGGAAGTTTGCGATTGTTGGGAGTCTGGACTGTCAGTGCTTATGAACGACCCTAAATATTCATGCAAAACGGCCAATTCTCGAGTTTAAAGCAATTGTGGAAAATTCAGTTTTTATCTTGTATTTAAAAAGTGCTAGCTGTTATGGCTCTTGTCTATCGTTGTTAGTCTGCCTTTACACACAACTCGTTCCATGCTAAATCGTCTACCAGACTTGGCCACATACTAGAACGCCATATTAAAATCCTCCAGTTTGCTGCTTGTTGGCCCTGCTGTCTTGTGCAATAGATGGAAAACTGAGGCCGAATGATTGAGGAACTTTCACGCTTCTTCTCGATTCGCTGTAAAAGTGTGTAAGGCCACGCTGAAAATTGATGGACTGGGCCCCTTCGACTTCTGATTTACAAACCAGTGGGTTTCCCCTTTGGTGCCACGCTCCTACCGAACCACACGCAGGATGTGAGCTCTGAGATTTATGCTTGCTGCAAAATTCTACAAGGAGTAGGCTCCGAGCATAAGCTCGCTTAAGGAATGGCGCCTGCCCCTTTCATCTCGCGCAAATCAACATCACATCACAGTAATCGGTGTGTGAGTTGAAGGATAATAAACTTATTGGGAAGGGACCTTCCAAACTCAATGAAGACCATCTTGTTTGAAATTTTACACTTTCGCAGAGGCTGCTGCTGATATACTATTCGTGTCATATGTGCTTGTGTAGCCCGCGTGATCTAAAAACTGGTTGACCTTTCATTCTCAGCGACGCTAAATAGTAATTATATAGCGGAAATAATTAAGACAGAGTGATGTATTTGGTATTTTGGAAAATTCGGGATCAAAGAACAGCGACCCACAAAGACCGCTCGCCATCGGTTTGCTTGTATAAAAACTTGTTGTTATGTCGGAAAATTACGAACCGCTTAGAGCGGAAAGGGGTAATACTGTTGAGGGTCGACTGCCTTTGGCCAGGTATATTAGGCACTTGTGTCGAAGCCCTGGAGGGGAGGCTGCGGCGGATGCTACAAAGGTTGATTACTGGCCCTAGTCTTGATGGGATGGATGTGTGATATACCTTGGTCGACACGGCCTTCTCCGGGGCGGACGGAATTTTACAAAGACAGCCGGTCCATGGTGAGAAGCTGCGGTGCTCTGCATCGAGAGCCATACCTAGCCAGAAGAGCTTGTCGACGGGAGGAATGGGACACCAGTATGAGTGCGAAGATGTGACACCAGGCTGACAGGGAGGAAATGTTGGCCATAGGAAGACCATGAGTTGGAAACCCTGGCTGGCAGCATATAAACAACCCCCCATACTGCAGAGGTGTGGGTGCATCCATTTTCCTCTGTAAGCTAGTCCATGCTCGAGCCAAGGACAGTTAGCATCGTAGAGGTGAACAAGAGTAAATGCCCTCAAAGCACAGAGAACAAGATGCCCTTGACTCAGAGGCGAGCAACCCAGACGGACGTTCTAGAGGGTCCAGGAAAGAATGCCAGAGTTGAAATCACAGTTGACAATTAACAAGTAAGTCTGTAACTGGTCAACAAAACCGTGACGAACCTTTCCCACAAGGTGTACCTTGCATAGTCTGACATCTATTCCCGCACAGAAAGCCCTCCACCAAAACCTGACAACTCATACAAGGTATGACAGAGGCTTGTGGCAGGCTATTACCGTGGGTTTGTGATGCGGGTTTAATAGACCCAGTCAAGGTACACTTTGCTAGGATATTCGCTACACGGTCACAACATCTATGTAATGAAAATGGGCTGGGCAGTGCTCACTGCCCAAGCTCCTATGGAATATAGAACAACCTGGTACTTGAGAACCTCCGACAGGACAATCCTCCTAGACGACAACCTCCTAGACGACAACCCCTAATAGTTAACCTCTCATAGACCAATCTCTAACAGAACAACCTCCTATGGAACAACCTCCTAGAACAGTCTCTCATGGGAGAACCTATAGCAGGATAACCTCCAACAGGGTAACAAGGTGGCAAGTTAGTAAGCCAGATACCAATACTTAAGGCAGAGCCGTAAAGGGTTACGCGGCATGGGAAGTTGACATCACAACATAGCACGATGGGCGCGAGGGACACGTGACGTGGTAGGATAAATTCATTGATAACCGTACAACAGAGTAGTAAGAAGTTGACGGCCTGCTAGAGCGGCCTGTCGAAACCTTTCCATCAACCCGAGACACAATAATTCAGAACACTGCAGAAACAATATAGCCTAAAAGTATACCCTGACAGCCAGTAACGCGGTGAGCAAAGCGCTAACCAGGTACTGACGTCCTCTGGGAAAGGCCTAGACTGGAAGGCGCGAACCAAGGAAATGACCAAGTGCAACCCTCCAGTTCATTTTTTGAGAGCCAGCAAAAAAGCATCTTTTTTCTTTCTTTCTCAATCGATTATTGTGTTGCACCATGCGCGATGGCGACCTGCTTCCAGTGGTCGCGATCAGCCTCCAGCTTCCTGATCTTCTCCTCAAGCTCCTCAAACTTGACAGCCTTTCGCTCCCGAGACTTGCGGGCGGCGAGGGTGTTCCGCGCCCGCTTCATGGCGATGGTGTCGTTGGGGTCCTCCACAATGATGGGAGGCAGAGGCTTGTCGCGGCGTCGAGAGTTGACGCCCGAGACAGAAGAGTGACGGCCCGAGGGGGAGTTGGAGTTGCTGGACTTGCGGCGGGGGGCTGGCTTCTCAACGGTTTCAAAGTCATCAGACTTTGTGGCGGGGGACTGGTCAACAGCCGGTGCGGCCGGGGCGGCCGCAACCGGGTTCTGGTCAGGGAAGAGCGAGAACCAGTGGTCGCTGCTGTCGAAGTCGTTGGGGCCGCCAAAGTTGGGAGAGACATCGCAGCTGTCGTTGAACTCGGGCGATTCATTGTAGATGGAAGGCGAGGTCAAGGCAGTGAGTGCAGTAGAGTTCGGCGCAGACATGAATGGCTCGTTCATCAGCAGGTCTTGCGGCGAGACCGTGCCGATGTTGGAGCTGTGCATGGAGCTGCTCAGGTCGAAGGCCGGGTTGGCCGGGGACGAGAATGCCGAGGCGGGAGCGCCGCCCTCGAAGGCAGTGAAATCCTCAAAATCGAAGTCTGAAGGACGTTGTGAGCGGTGAGTTCCTGAGCGGGGGGGCAGTCTCAGGTTCTGGCTCTTACCTTGCACGTCCATTTTGAGGGTGGTTGCCTGGTTACCGTTGATTTGTTGGTTGAACAGGGGGACAGGCGGTCGCTGACGGGCCTGGTTCTGGTTCAAGTTCAAAGCAGCGGTCGAGGAGGGTGCAGAGGAGGCGTAGAAGTGGTTGTTCTGCGCGTTAAACCGATTGGGAAAAGCCGGGGACGAAGCAGTGTGGGCCTGTGCCTGTGCCTGGAGTATCTGTGCGGCTCGCTGACGTTGCAGATCCTGGGGAAGGTGCCAGGGGCTCTGGGGTTGTTGTTGCGGTGAGTTGAGCGATGCACTTCCTATGGCGGAAGATTGGGAGGCAGGGCGGTTAGGGAGATGACGCTTCGGAGTGTCGAACAAGACGAAGTCCTGTTGTGGCGGCTGTAGGTGCTGTTGTTGTTGCTGTTGCGCGGGATGTGCCGGCAGGCTCTGTGAACTGGAGGGAAGCCATTTTGACTGGGAATCCGTGGTGAAGACTGGGGGGTCTTGGCCGGGAATGGTGGCGGTGGGGAGAAGAGAACTCGAGCTGAAGCTATTCAGGCTGAAGTTCAGATCGACCTTTTCAGGAAGAGCTGAGGGAGTGGAGATGTTGGGAAAGCTGGGGGAGTCTGAAGACTGAATTTTGACTGAGTTGCACGGGGCAGGCCACGAGAGGGCTGAATTTAGAACATCTTGATGGCGGTATCTCAAGTTGTTCTGGTGTGTGTGTGGAATGGTTTGGGGTTGAGGAGGGAAAGAGAAGGGGGAAGAAAAACGCGCCGTCTGGGTTCGGGTGGCGGGTGGTTTTAAAAGCCTCAGGCAGAATCGTGGCCTACCAAGCGCTGGGCGGACAAAACTGTGCGCTGCCCCACCATCCACCTCCCCTTCCTCGCCCTCTCTTCCTCCCTCCACCGCTGCAGGGGTCCCCAGTTTGCAACTATGAGTCACACTCAGCGCCGTTTTTCAATTTGCTGCACCTACCCCCGGGTACCCAGGTACTTCTCTGCCCACACCCTCGTCCTCTGCTATTGCTGACAAAAACGGTGGTCCAGCTCCTCCCTCTGCTACAGTGGACAGTACGATGCTCGGCTCTGACAAATGCTTTGGGAAAACAAACGAACCAACTACTTTGAAACAACTTGCTATGGTTCTGAAATCTCGATGATTGTTCCCCTTGAACTTATAAACCTCACCCAAATGGTGGAGTCCTACGACAAGGACTTTAAGGACAGGACGCGAGGCGTGTGAGCCAGAAAAGGCGTAGGACTATCAGTCGTTGCAGACGTCGCTTCCTTCTAGTCCCCAGGAACCCAGCCTACGCCTTCCCCATTCGGGTCGCCGGTTGGCCAGTGCGCAAATGCGCCTCGTTGCGATCCCACTCGACGAAGGAGTTGCCTGGCTTACATTCTGCTGCGATGCTGTGTGTGGTATCTACAGATTGCGTCTTGGCCGCTTAAGCCACATGTCCTCAGCAGCCGGCAAGTCCCAGCTGGGTTTCGCTAGAGCGCCCTGTTGTTGTTGGTGGTTGGGTAGACGGAATGAACTTGCTGCCTGTGTGTGCGCATTGCGCGTTATGCCTGGGCACCTGCTGCCTTCTCGACGCTGGCGTACTCAATTGCGCGTTACGCTGCCGACAGCAGCAAAGCTTACTTATTTCCAACAAAGACGGATCACGATGCCAGGCCGCAACAATCCAATAGACCGGCCCCGTCTCGATGGATCATGGCCCACACGGACTGGCGCCCGTCCCTGCTCGTGGTGCCTGGTGTCGTCCTTCCTCGTCCCCACACTTTGCAACTCAATTCAGCCGTGTGCCCTGAAACACAAAATTTACAGAGCCCATGGTGAGGGCCCCTACCGCTACGCCGTCGTCTGGCGCAGCAAATCAGCACGACGAATTGGTTTGTGAGTCACTTTTCCCTGTCGCGGCCGGAGACTGCGAAACACACACCCAGGAGGACGGCGGAAAAAGCAACCATGCGCATCTCATTCCCCGGATCGGCATTCGGGAGGGTGGGAGACGCCAGAATGCCATTCTCAACCCGTTTCCGTTGGCCGAACTTGGTGCGACCGACCTAAGTTGGACCCAACCGACCAATCCCTCGGGCCCCCTTGCGAGTAGAATTTGGCCTCGGGGCCTGGCTGGCTTACTTGGCCTCACTATGGAGGATCTGGGCAATAACACCTTTCTTTGAATGGAACATCTCGCGCGGCGAAGCAAGTCCCCCATGACGAGACTAATGCAAGCCGACTCTCTCTTCTTTCTATCCATATTCATCAGCTCGTGTAAGTACAAATACGCACACGAGCCAGAGGAAGGCGCCAAAGGACCAGCGCGAAACATACTTTGTAGATAGTGTACATAGTCCCTCCGCCTCTTGCACTGCGCAGAGGCGCACAAACTGGACCGGGCCAACCAGACGCGCCCACCCTCCGCCCACACCCCGGGCCCGGCGCAACAACACCCACACACAAAGCACCTCTCTGTCAGCACTGCAGTAGGGCGCGCATCACCAGCCACCCTGTGTCCACCCGACCAGCCAACCAAGGCCAACACACTGGCCCGTCCAACGTGGGAGACGAGTGCAATAAGCAAACCCTGGAACCAAACCAGAATGGCAAGTCCAGGCCAAGGGGGGCTCAGCCGCTCCGCGTTACTGCGCACATGTGAGGTCCAAATTACAGAAGCAGGGCTAGCACGATACGACCAACTCTACGGTAGGGCCTTTGGGCCCCCAAGATGTGTCCACGAGTCCTCTTAACTGTCCATTCTACTGGCGACTAGGACCGCACCACCGGGGGCTGCGTAATCCTGTATCCTGTAGTGCCTGGTCCTCCCCTCCCTCCGGTGGAAAGCGCAATTTCCGCCTTTTCGGGATTTGGGACACGACGGCAGGGGGACAGCTGGGCAGTTGGGCTAGTTTAGAGGACTGTCTCAAGGATGTGTGATTACTAAAAGGGCGTTCGTGAGAGACTAGGACAGACCGGACGAAAGATCTAACCCCTGCAACTCTGCACATGTATGTAGGATACTTTCGTCTGTATGTAGATGAGATGCACAGTAAGCACGCGTGTGATCAATCAGCCCCCCAAGATGGCCACCCCCCGAGGCTTCCGATTACTGTCTGCACAGCACCAATGTTTCCGGTTCCACACCAGCCGGGCGTATCGGCGTATCCTATCTCCATCATGCCCGCTCAATCTCATGCAACGAGGTGGTGGGAGCACAAGGAAATTTGCGCACCTAAACTCCGAGGGGATGTCGGTGCCAGGCGCCGGATCTCGGAGCACGGCTTTCGCTATGTACAAGAAGGCTAGTCTCTTTCCTGTTCCCAACCCTTCCGCTGCCGGAGCCGATGCGGGCCGTCGGTTATTGAACAGGGCGTCAAAGACATGTGTGTTATGTGTGGTGGATGTGCCACGTAGATACGGGCAAGATCCGTATCCGCATCGTATGGTCCTCTAGCCAGGCATGTAGCGGCGGTGGGTTTGCTGCGATCCATTTGATGGGGATGGGCAATCTATGAGAGGCACCGCCAAACCGGCCTGGGCTGATTAGATGCGAGCAGCTCAACCCACAAGGGGCGTCTCTCATATCATTAACAGACGCGCAACATCAGATCAACACCCGGTCAGTCGTACCCATGAGATAGCAGTCGAAATAAGCACGAATCGATTGATGTATTCCATAATTCTTTTGATCACCCTTTCCGAAAAACCAGACCCTTAGCCCCTTGCCGATGCAAAGTTGACGCGAGAAAAAAAAATCGCAAAGAAACGCAAGAAACAGACTAAAGCCAGCAGTCAATCAGTAGTGATTCACATTCGACAAAGTAAAACTCTCCGCCCGGCATCAGGCAAATGTAATGAATCCCATGGGCAGGCAGGCAGGCGTAGCTACCAAGAAGACTATTATCATCCAGCCTCCCATCAATCCCAAGCCAGCCAACGCAATGCACGCATGCAAAGATGCAGCGGATCCCCTCGCTCCTGCGCTCCTCCCGCTTATTTCAACCTCCTATCCCCTCTCCCTCGTGTGGACCCCCTCGAATAAGAGCCACGAAATAACCCAGGAAAAAACAAGTCCTGGGGGGTGGTGAGATTGACATGACTGTCCCCCTAGGACGCACCCCGCTGCGGACCGCCGCCACCTCCCCGCGGCCTCTTGTTCTGCTGGCCCCCAGGCGCCGCGCCTCCGGCCGCAGCATCGTGAGGTCGCTTGTTGCCCGGCTGGAAGTTTTCCGCGCCGGGGTTCAGGTTGGGACCACCCGGCCCGCCGCTGGCGTTGCGGTTCTGGAAGCCGCCTCGCCCGCCGCCGCGTGGGTGCTGGTACGTGCCGCCACGCCCGCCGCCCCGAGGCGCCCCGCCCCGGGATGCCACGGGGATGCCCGTCTTCACCTGCTGCGGCTGAGCCTGCTGGCCCTGGGGAGCCGCCTGCTGGGCCGCGGCCTGGTTGGGGTTCACGGGCAATGATGACTGTGCGCCCGATGCGAAGGGGTTGGCCGTGGCCGGTGTCGGTTTCGCTGGTATTCCGGATGCGAAAGGATTTGGCTGCGCCGCGGGCTGCTGGGTAGCCACGGCTGCTGGGACTGGCTTCTGAGGAATGGCGCCGTTGGCAGGCGCAGGGGGTTTGCTGTCGGACGCTGCGGTTGTGGGTGGTGCGCCTGAGACTATGTTAGCTTTGCTTGTATCACGCGCTGTAAGGGACAAATTGTCCAACGTACCGGTGCCGGCTGCTCCCACCGCCTTGTCTGACGGCGCGGGCGAAGACGAGGCCTTGACGGTCGCGTCTGGTGCTGGTGCTGCTACTGGTGCTGGTGCAGGCTTCGCGACCTTAGCCACCTCCCACACCTCACCCACACCACGCTCGGGGGTGTCCTTGGCAGCCGTCTCAACAACGTTCAGTTTCGCTACCGCTCCCCTGAACTTGTTCTCGGCCATGTTGATCCTGAGCGTCGACTTCTTTGACGCCATGAGCCCCGCCTGCTCCCTAGCAGCCGTGATCTTGGCCTCGTGTTCCGCCTTCAGGGCCAGTTCCGTTTCGTCCTTGACCTTCTTGGTCTCAATCTCCACCTTCTTTTTCAAGTTACTAGAGATGATGCTCTTGATAGTAGCGTTCTCGCTAACAACCCTACGAGTGTCGGCATCGCTGAGTTTCGAGAAGTCCGCGATGAGGAACGCTGGGAGCCCCGTAGTTGGCGTCTGTGGTGGTTGCTGATCTGTTTGTTTGGTCGGTGTTGCTGCGACCGAGTCGGACGGAGCAGCCGGATTGCTGGCCACCTTGTTCTCAGCTTCCCATATGGCCCGCTCCTGTTGGAGCCTCAACTCATATTCGCCTTGCAGCTTCTCCTTTTCCTTTGTGAGCTCAGCTTGAATCTTAGCCTTTTCTTCGACCAGCTTCTTGTTGAGCGCTTCCCTCATCTTCTGGGACCGCGTGTCGACGATGGCCTTATGGTTCGTTTCGTACTCGGTCACCTTTGAGTTGAGCTCAGCTACCTCGGCCTCCAGCTCGGTTACCCTCTGCTCAGCCCGCGCCAGCTTCTGTTCTAGTTCAGCACGCTCTGCGTCAGATGTTGCCGTTGGGGCAGGTTGAGCCTCAACAGCACCGCCACCTTGCATGGTCTCGGTGTCTGCCTGTGAGGCTGGCTCTGGCGCTGGCGTCGGCGCTGGCTCTGGCTGTGAGGTTGCTTCAGCGGGCGCCTGAGATCCGACTTGGGCACGAGCTGCGTCACGGTCTTGCACCGTCGTGGCCAATTCTGAGCGCAGCCTTTCGACCTCCTGGTCGGCAGCGGTCTTGGCGCCATTAGCAGCAGCAAGCTGTTGCTGGGCAGCCTCAAGTTGCTGCTGCGCCTGGACGAGTTGTTCCGAAGAGACTGCCTCGGAGGGGACCTCGGCAGCAGGTTGAAGTTCTTTCGTGACGCTGCTGGCAGACTCGAGTTGTTGTTGAACGTCGCTGAGCCTCTGCTCCAAGACAGATTTCTCTTGACCAAGGGCATTCTTTTCTTGAACAGCTGAGTCGAGTTCAGACTGAAGCGAGGCCAGCCGTTGGCTTGTCTCGTCCAGTTGCGTTTGCAGCTGTGCTTTCTCTGCGTTCAGCTCGGCAATCTTGGTGCTGTTCTCCCTGTTCTTGTTCTTGGCCTGCTCGATAATCTTGCCACGCGCTGCTCCCCAGTTGCTCTTCTCCGTCTCTAGAGTCGTCTCAAGCTCAGTGATTCTGGTCTTTAGTGGCTCTTCAGCTTGCTTCAGCGCATCACGTTCGGCCTCGAGCTCAGTCACCTTCTCCTTCACCTGCTCCAACTCGGCAGGGTCCACGCGTCCATGCTTGGTCACAATGCTCTCCACACGCTTCTGCCAATGGTCTCGGTCGTCGGTGAGCTGCTTCAGTTCTTCCTGCAAGAACTCCTTGCTGCCTTCGAGCTCGGATATGTTAGCCTTGAGAGGCTCTATTGTGGCCTCCAGCTCCTTAATCTTGGTGCTCCTCTGCTCCAGTTGACGTTCAATCCGCTTGTTCTCGCTTCGTAAGGTGCTGTTGCTCTCTCTTATAAGGTTGAGCTCGTTCAGCTTGTTCATCAACTCTTCATGCGATTTGCTCGTACTGGTGTCGTTCCTAGCCACGCGCTCCTGCTCCAGCTTCAACTGGTACTCTTCGAGCTGTGCCTGCTTGGCATCAACCTGCTGTTGCAGACGCTCGGCCTCGCGGTTCTTGAGGTTATACTGAACCTCGAGAATCTCCTTCTCACGGTGCAAGTACCTGTTGAGTTCCGTCAGGCGCTCGACGTCTGAGCCAGGAGCAGTGTTGGTAGTATCATCTGTGGCCTCAATAAAGGCGGTGCGGTTCTCCTTGATAGCAGCGATCTGTGACGTGAAGCTGTGCAGCTGTTCCTGCAGGAGCTTGTTCTGTTGGTCCGTCTCCTGCCGTCTCTCCTTCAGATCAGAGATCTCTTGTCGTAGTTGCTGCTCCCGCTCGGCGAAAGACCTCTTGTTGTCGTCAAGTGTGTGTTTGGCAGATTCGGCCTCGGCCTTCAGTGATGCTGAATTGGTCTTCAACTGGTTGTGCTGAGAACGAAGAGCTTGCAATGCCTTCGCAGCATCCGCGTGCTTCACCAATTCCGTCTCATAATCTTGCTGGGCCTTCTTTGCAATGTCTGCCTGAGCACGGAGATCTTGCTGGTGGTACTTCGCCCGCTCCCTGAGTCGCTCGGCTTCCTCCTTGAGCCGTGATATTTCCTCCTCCAGAATGCGCTTTTCTTCCTCGGCCTTGCGGTTCGCCTCCGTCTGGGAGTCTCGGATGGAAGACAGCTCGTTATTAGAATTGCTGAGCTCCACAGAGATGTTTTCGACGCGTTGTTGGAGCTCCTTGATCTGGACATCCTTGGCCCCAAGTTCTGCCTCCATCTGCTCCCGGAATTGCTCTTGGACTGCGTTGTTCTGAGTGAGCTCCTCTTCGGCATCCTGGGCAATCTGTTTGTACTGCTCAGTTTGTGACCTGGAAGATTCCAGGTGCGTGGTTGCCAGATCCAGGTCCCTCTTGAGATCGGAGATCTCGTTGACAAGCTCATCAATCTGAGCCTCGGTTTCTGCATCCGCCGATCGAGGCTCATTGGCTGTGCCAGGTCTGGGAGTTGGCCGGGGCTGTAAGCGTTCGGCCTTCTCCTGGGCATTGCGAAGCTCAATGGTGAGTTCGTCAACACGGGCTTGCAGGTGGTCTCTGCTCGTCTTAGTAGCAACAAGTTCCTCCTTGGCCGAGTTGAGACTGCTCAAGAGCTCATCAACCCGCTGTTGGTGCTGCTGGGTCTCGAAGTCCTTGCGCTGTTGAAGCCTCCTGCTCTCCTCGATCTCATTGTCGAGATTGCGCTGTTTCGTGGTCAACTCCGTCTTCAACGATTGGATCTGTTCGTTGAGACTTCGCCGAGTCTCCTTGTCGGATGTGTCCTTCTCGTTCAGCAGGGTTTGATTCTGAGTCAGGAGGGTGCTGAGGGTGGCTTTGTCCTTCGAAAGCTCTTCGTTGTCCTTGAGCAGACGGTCACGGATGCTGGTGAAGAGGGCCTTCTCTGCTTCCAGGTTTGAGGCCTTGCTCTGAACACTGTCCAGGAGGGCCTTTGTTTCGACGAGGTCTGAAGCTAGTTGCTGGCTGCGCAGATCATGCTTCGCTGCGGCTTCCGAGAGGCTCTGGCTTCGCTTCTGCAGCTCAGATTTCTCGTTTTGCAGCGCTTCACAATTGCCCTGAAGCATGGAATAACGTTCAGATGCCAATTCGAGCTGGCTACGAATGCGCACAACCTCACTCTGCAGCGAAGTCTTTTCGGCAGAAAGCCTGTCGATATGCTCACGCATAGCCTTGCGATCGGTGCTGAATTCGTTCTGTTGCGTATCAAGCCTTGATTGCAGCTCTCGGATTGCTGACATCGCTTCGACTTCATCGACGTTGGAGCCTTGTTCAATGCTGGCAAGCACTTCACGCTGGCTGCCTTCGGTGTCGTTGACATCACTAACCCTAGATCTCTGTCCTTCTGCCATACGTCGGAACATGTCCCGCTCTTGCATATGCGACTTCATACGGACGGTCATGGACTTGATCTCATCCTGCAGACGAGCGCAAGTCTCACGCAAGGAGACAAGCTCGTTCTCATTGTCGACCGCCTGTTGTTTGGCAGCTTGTGCTTCGTCGCTCTCCATCTTGTCTGCGAGCTCTCGGGTGATCCTGAGCAGCTCCTCGTTCTTGGCTTGCAGTTCGTGGATGTCCTTGAACGCAACGAACTTCTCCGTGATGAAGCGATGAGTGTCTGACAGGTCGTCCAGTGCACCTGGGGCAACCTCGCCCCTCTGCAACTGGTCGAATTTGACCACCTCTTCTTGCGTGAGTTGGTCAAGGCCCTTCTCTTGTGCCTGCAGATTAAAGACCAGCAACTGGATCTGGACGCCGAGGTCCCGCAACTGAGCTCGGAGGATGTTGGCCTCGGATTGAGCTGTGCCCAGGGCAGCTTCTGCCTTTCGAGCCGCCCTCTTCGCGAGATCGCGCTCCTGGAAACTCTCGTCTGCCAGCTGAGTCATCTGGATGTTTTCGCTGCGCAGCTTCTCGACCTCTGCCTCGAGTCCGTTGAACTCAGGCGCCTTGGCCTCAAGAACAGCCATCGTCTCGTCCAACTCCTGGACCAGCTGCTGGTTCCGCTTCTTCACGTTGATGAGCTCTGACTTGACTTTCCACAGCTCATCGATAGTCTGCGTCATGTTCTTGCCCCTGATCGACCCGGGTGTGCCAAATGGCGAGCCAGCCCTGAGGTGGCCATTTGCGACAGGAGTCGAAGGACGGGATCCGAGTCCAAATTGTGGTTGGGCAGGAACGGCGGCCTGCAGTCGGCTGATCTCTTGCTCCAGCTCTTGCGCCCGCTCAAAAGCCTTTTGGTGCTCTGCCTTCTCCTCCTCGAGCTGCTTCTCGATGCGCATCTTCTGGATCGAGAAATCGTCCTGGACCTTCTCGAGCCTGTTCTCGACCTCCCTGAGCCTCTCCCTGCTGGTCTCGGCCTGCTGGACTTGTAGATCGGCGAGACGTCGAGATGCCTCGAGCTCCTGGTTGAAGCTCTCCTCGGTACGTGCGGCAGCCTCTTTCAGCTGCTGTACCTTTGTGAGCGCGTCATCGGCCTTTCTCTGTGCATCGTCCAGGCGGGATCGGAGTTGTTGCTCGCCGCGGGTCAAAGAATCGATGGTCGAGCGCTGCTCGTCGGTGAGTCGTTCCAGTTCCGCGATCCGTGCGCCCTTCTCCTTGCGGTACTTGAGGGCCTCCTCTCGCTTAGTCTTCAGCTCTTGCTCGAACGACTCGTTGTTCCTCTTGAGGAGCGCGATCTCCTGCTCCAGGTTCTGCTCGCGCCATTTCGCGCTGTTTGCAGCAGCCTTCTCAGCCTGCACGGACTGTTGAAGCTCGGCGACCTGCTTGCTGAGGTCGTGGTTCTTCTGCTGCAGCTTCTGCAGGTCGGTCAGTAGCTCCGAGTTCGCGGCGTTCTTTGCGTCAACGGCTGCGACGGTGTCTCGGTTCGACTGCTCGAGCGACTTGATGCGCGCGTTCAGGTTCTCGATCTCGGAAAGGCTTCCGCCGCTCGAAGACTGCAGCTGCTGAAGCTCAGACTCGAGCCCTTGGCGGGTGGATTCTACATGATGCCACAACGCGTTAGTGCCACTCCCAGAGCCTGTCGCATGCAGGCTCAGTGCCTCCATCGCGATTTTTGTATCGTACCTTCTTGCTGTAGTTTCTTGCGCAGCTCCTCTGCGTCCTTCAGAGCCTTGTCGGCGGTGGCCTTGAAGGACTGGCAGCGCGAGTCGGCGCTGCGAACGGCATTCTCGAGCTCGATGTCGACGTGCAGCTTCTCGGCGTAGAGGTTGTCGAACTCGTGTGCCTTTGCTGCGACCGCCTGCAGGACGGCTCTGACGAGGTCGGCGGTGGGTTGGGCGGCGGCTGTCTCGAGGGTGTTTTCAGGCACGCCAAGGTGGGTTGACAGGTAGCCAAAGTCGACAGCTACTTCGGCAGCTGCCATCCTTGCTGCTTGGTCAGATGTCGGACGTGACCATGGAGGGTTGAGGGCGGCAGCAGCGGGATCAAAGATGGCGTGTCAAGAGCGAGTCTGCGTGGTGCTGGCAGTCACGGGCTGAGGGAGGGTGGACTGCGCTGCGGGAGTGTTTTTTGGTGTGGTGTTGTTGTTGATGTTTCCGGAAAAGAAGCACGGGCGGCGGCTGGTCCAATGCTAAGCTCCCCTGGGCCACTGCCAGGGGCGTCTGGAGGTGGGTCGACCGCCCCCAAAATCCCAGCTGAGGACCCACCTCCAACCAGCCAGCCATCCAGGCAGCCAGGCTTGAGTTGACCACGACTGCAAGGGTGGAGCTAGCCAGCTTCTACTGTAGCTTCCAACCCCCCAGCTTGTTCCCATGGAATGACATGCATGTTTCTGTTTGAGTGGTCAACCTTCCAGAATTATTCTCACATTGTGTTAATAAGAGGAGACTCTATCTTTGCGGTTCTGCAGCCAATGACATTGGAAAAACCTTGATCCATGATTTTCGCATCTTGAATACTATACTGCACATATAGTCGGAGGGCTTCCTTTGTTCTCAGGCACTCAAATCCCATGCAGATTGCACCTAACGGTCACCCGACGCGTCATGTCGGTTCAGACTCTGAAGGGATGATATCTTCCCAGCTATGCCTCATTCTAAATGGCTTGCCGGAGTTGGATGTCGAAAATCAAGAGCTGGTCCTTCTCGATCAGTGATGAACAAGCCATCGTTCCTGTGCGGGAAGGCTGTCTTCATGTAGGCACCACCTCATCGACGATGGCGAGAAGTACTTGGTAGAGACAGGACATGCTCTATCCGTAGAACATTCTCAAATGGCCGTGATGATTGTATCCATTACTTTTACATTATTTGTACATTATTTTTACATCAGTTTTACATTATGTGATCATTGAAATCCACGACACCCAACGCCTTCGCTCACTGAAAAGACACCAAAGACCCTTATTCAAAACACATATTCTTACAACAACACCCTTCAGAGCCACCTTCAAACAGACCAGAACGACCCGTTCCGATCCGCCCGGCCCCCATAACCGTACCCATGAGCCAGCCCCCCGCCGATGGCGACCGCGACGCCCCTACCGAGGTTCCCCACGACGGACCCGACCCGGCCGCCGAGGCTGCCATCGCGGGACCGCCGACCGCCCTGCTCCACACTGGCGCCGCTGCTGCTCACGCTCCTTCTGAGGCTGCCGGTGGTGGTGGTGGTATCCGCAACGGAGGCGGAGCAGCAGCCGTCAGGCTGGTCGCGCCGCCAGAGCAGCGTGCTCGTGTAGCTGCTGCTCCTGCTGTGGTTGAAGAAGGCCGAGGGCCGCCGTGTCCGGCTCGAAGCCCGGCTCAAGGACCGGCTTAGCCGCCCCGTCTGGCTCCCGCGTGCTGATGATGATGATGGTAGGTGCTGGTCGTCGAAGACCCTCCCGCGCGTCGCGGCCAGGGCGTCGGCGGGGATGTCGGCTGGGATGCCGGGGTGCTCGCTGGCGGCGTTGCAGAGCTGGCAGAAGTGGCAGGCATACGAGGTGCTGGGCCTCTTCTCCTCTGACGAGTTGGCTTGTGACGGCTGGATGTGCTTCGGGGAGATTGGCTCGCTGTCCTGTCTGGGGCGGCCGTGTTTTGTGGTAGTGTGGGTGGTGCCGACACGGGTCGACGACGGCGAGTCGAAGCAGAAGCGCTCATCCAGGGTCATCATTGTACGGAATGTCACCCCCCTCGCGTACTCGGCCGCCCTCTCCTCGTCTTCCCGCCCGAAGTCCGGCCCGCGCTCCAGCGCCGCGAGCTTCTCCCACAGGAAGCAGCCTATCTCGTCGTACAGCACCGGGATGCGAATCATCTTGCGGCACTGCCTCGTGCCCTCTGATCTTGACAACCTGCCCAGCTGTAGGAGCTCGGCCATGGTGTGCGGGCAGTCGATCCGGATCAGCGACAGGTGGTCCTCCCAGCGTCCTTGTTCGCGGATGGTGCTCTTGATCCATTCTGTCGCGTCCTCGGGGGAGTCTTCCTCCTGGACTTCGAACTGGAATTCCTCATTTTCTTCGGGGGTGGGAGGGAGACGTTGGCTCTTCTTGTGTTGGAAGAACTCAGGTCGAGGGAGAGAGAGTTTGAGGTTGAGTCTTGTGTTTGTAGCCATGGTGATGATGCTTGGCTCTTGATGAGGAGACGGCAAGGTTCGAATCCCAAGCTCAAGATCGGGCAAGAGCTGGGCCCAGCAGGTCAAGAGCTAGCGATCAATATTAAACCGATTGATTTGGATCAGATCTGGAGTAAAACCTCGAGATGATGGTCGTAGATGAGTCTTTGTGCGAAATTTCTAAGGAGTGTCGTGCTGAAAGACCTGGCTTAGCTCCTGGCTTGATTGCAGCAAACCTCTTTGATTGCTTGCAGAACGTGACATCTAGGCTTCTGCGTCGCTTTTGATCCTGTTAGACCAGTGAGAGTGGGCGTTGAATGGTTTTATGGTCTCGGTTCTGTGCATTCAGGAGGCGCGGCACGGTAGTTGTTACCGACAGCATGGAGTCTCCGAGGCTGAGGGTCAGAGCAACTTTTACAAGCTCGCCCATCTGGCCGCGGAACTACAGACACCAGGCTTCCCACAACCCGCAGGCTGAGCCTCATTTTCGTCCCCACGTGGGCGGACCGGCAATTCTTTCGAGCCAACCCAGGAGCCTTGCCTGTATCTGGTTCGTCTGCAAGTCTAGAAGCCCAGTGACGGGCGGGAGAAGGCCACCACACGCGGGCCTAGACATTCGCACCCACGCAAATTCTCCGCTGTCGCTATGGAGCCGCCGTCCAAGACACCTAGAGCGGAGCTATCGCCATCGCACGAGGCGCGGCTCCCAAGTCCTAAAAGCTCGCCGGCGCTGATTGGCCGGCGCTTGGACTGTGCGGCTCAGAAAAGATAATAATAACCAGACTGAGCCAAGCGCATCAACCGTCCCTAGTTATTGTCTCACGTGTACATTAAATATTCGTTAGATCGATGGAGCTGAGGGACGGCATAAAAATAGTCCTGCGATTGGACCTCGTGCTTTGTTCACTCCAGAATCGAGGCCCGGCCGTCCACATATACTTTAATCGACGACTTCACCAAGTACGAACCCCTTTTTGCGGGCTGCTGTTGTGTTGACGGCGGCTGAAGGACTAAATGTCCTTCGCTCAAGAGAATAATATGCGGTAGACGTAACTCTCTTGGTTAAAAGTCATCTGTTGAGCGGTCGACGATCATATCTCAGTAATAAAAACATCAATTGAAAAAAAAAAATCAACAAATTCTGTCCTCTACCGGTACCATGACGGCTCATCTAGTCCATCTCCGGCTTTGTTCTAAGGCTGAGCGTGAAGAGACTCATAGTCGACTCTCCACGTACCACAATGCCAAGATCAAGTGATGGCTTTAATTGTTTTCAGTTGGAATTTGGAGCCAACCCAATTACCGGTACTGCTCACATGCATGCAGTTCAAGGCGGGATGATGTGTAAAAGATTGTGTACTGTGTAATACGACTGGTTTGAGGATATAGTGTCGTCGAGATCAGAGCGCTCCTTGACACGCGACTGAGTAAAAGAAATCCAGCTCTCGACATTAGTTGGAGAATGTATCAACCACACCAATCGTTTATCTCATTACAATCTACAAGAATCGCTGGATTCGATTCTAGAAGCATATCAACTCAAATTGTCTGCTCCAGTGAACCTTCATGACTTGTTGCAGATACATCGATCTCTGAAATGTTCCAATCAGTCTTCTGCACAAATCCTTGACCAAAACCGTCGGATCAGTCTAGCTTGCCTTGATTTCTTGTGGTATCTTTTCTGCTGTATCTTTTTCCTCCCGAATGTTACTCCAAAGGGGCTGCGAGGACTATTTTGAGACGTGCGGAGCCTAGGCCCCCGAATCCCAGGGACAAGATGGCCTTTTGCGCTACGTGGTCCAGGCTCAAATTTGTGAGGAATTACGGGCCATGAGCATTTGTGGCGTCAGATTCGACGGAACAGCTTTCCCATGGGACTCGATGCGGTTGGATCAAGCTTTTTGACCCACCCCCTTAGATCGGCCTGGCTGCAGAACAATATGGAAGCACGTCTTGATTTCCCGGGGGCTCCCAAATGCTTGTGTCACGCACGATGCAGGGTTGTGAGTATCATATAAATGCGACCAACACTCTATGTTATTGAGATGTCGCAGATCTTGGTGAACAACGCGAGGCTTGCAGAAGCATTGTAAATCAACCACACACCCGACAATGGGATTTTCGATCGTCACTCTGGCCACTCTGGCCCTGGGAGCCACAGCTCAGAGTACCGCCGGTGCATATGGGCAATGCAAGTTTCGTCTCGAAAGATGATGTGTGAGATATAGGTTTACTGACTATTCAAAGGTGGTGGCATTGGCTACACAGGACCAAGCGCCTGCGGCTCAGGATATGCTTGCACCACCTATAAGTGAGAACCCTGACAGAAGTGGGACGCTTTCGATAGAAGTTGGGACTGACACCCGGTGGAAAGCGCCTACTATGCCCAATGCTATCCCGGAGCCGCTACATCGGCTGCAACAAGCAGCAGCACGGCCGCGTCTAGCTCGCGCCCAATTTCCACGACCTCAAGCCGCGCCAGCACGACGACCGTGAGCACCTCAAGGCCAACAACGACCTTCACCACCTCAGCCACAAGCACAGCCGGCTCGGGTTCCGGCACGCCCACGACCCTCCTGTCGGGCTGGTACTGGATCCGCGGCGTCGAGTCGCCCTACTTCCACAGCTACCTGCAGGCGCTCCCCACGGCGCGCGCCGGCACCGCCCTGCTGGACAGCTACCTGACGGCGGGCCAGTTCAACATCATCGACGGGCAGCTCGTCTACAACACCGGGTCCGGCACCTCCTCGCCGCTGTACCTGAACGTCGAGAACCCAGCGGACAAGACGCAGCGGGCCCTGGCGACGACCTTTCAGACCACCAAGAACACGTACGGCACCTTTGCCTTCTCCGGCGACACCGTCACTTGGACCGACCCGGATGTGGTGCGGCCCAACACCGCGGCGTTCTATGTGTGCCCTGGCAAGTCTGCCGCGGGCGCGAATGCGCTTTATATCAATACTGGGGCGTACTTGTACCAGACGCCGAGCGGGTGCTATGATGTTGATGTAAGTTGGCTCGTGGGAAGCTCAGTTGCGGCCGGAGCGCAGAAGCAACTGAGAATATCGCTGACTTGTGGACATAGATTCATTACTACGGAGGATCGACGGCGAATTTGTGATGGTATTCAAAGTATTGCGACCTATTTCTAGTCACTTGACCCTCATAGTCAAATAGTAACCTCAAAATAACCCACTTTTGACACGCAATTGCGATCTTGTGTGTACAAACAGATTCCACAGTCAGGCGATGAGCACACAATTTTGCGGGCAGCCAGCTCACTGCAAAGCGACGAAAGAACAAAATTGATCACATTTGTCTTCAAGCGGTTATACAGAAGAGCAGGCACTGGTTGATACAGCAATGGCTGAATGAGATTCTATATTCAACGACCAATAGCATCTAATCCTTGATCTGGGTCTGTTCAATTCAATCATCCGCTCTCTTGTTTGCCATCTACCATCACTCCTGGCGTCTCCCTATTCGTCTACCTTGCAGATATCATACCCATAAACCAGCATTGAAGCGCTTCATCTCTACGGAAACGGGGACAATTGGCATTCATGACGTGCTACCTCCACAATTCCACTGTGCAAGGCGAGGGCTACTTGTGACCATGGCGCATTGCACATAGCGACGAGGATGTCTGCGAACCGTGGATGGGCGCACACCGGCAGTCGCGCGCACGCTGCCATGTGACAGTCCAGGTTGCTAGTCCAGAACTAGACCCCAAAGTCGTCCGTTGCAATTTGGACGTCAACACCCAGGGACAGTCTTTCACAGCTCATAATGCCAATCACTCCAGCTCGATGGTTCCTGCAAAGGCATCAGTAAATGAAAAATCGAAATTTGGCCAGCATGCACATACCAGGAGGCTTGCTTGTAATATCGTAAGTCACACGAGAGACTCCGACAACCTCGTTCACGATTCTCCGCGCGGCTTGCTTCAGGAAGTCAAAAGTGAACTCGTAGGGCTCAGCAGTCATGAAGTTG
Source organism: Diaporthe humulicola (assembly GCA_038088545.1). Classification (NCBI taxonomy): domain Eukaryota; kingdom Fungi; phylum Ascomycota; class Sordariomycetes; order Diaporthales; family Diaporthaceae; genus Diaporthe; species Diaporthe humulicola. Next base: position 192,055 of record JBBWSL010000028.1, on the reverse strand, counting down.
ACTGATGCGACAGCGCGAAGGATAATGATGTAACCTGCATATTGAGATCAGCTCGTGTATCTTGAATCATGTACCCGAGAGTCCACATACCGTAGACGCGATCGTCACCCATGACTCCAACAGCTAACACGTGACATTCCAATTAGTTGAACTGATTCCTTATCCGTAGCTCGTTTTATCACAGGTCCCGAGCGGGCAGGTTGTGAGGGTACATACCTCGGTTGGTGTCAAGGCCAGCGTAGGCTTGAGCAATCTACATCGCAAAGTCAGCAGGTGTTGCGAAATTACGCGGTTGCGAGTGTTTCAAACGACTTACCTCGTTGTAGATACCAGCCTCCTTGATCATGGAGATAAAGATGGCATCGGCCTTCTGGACAATCTCAACACGCTCCTGCGTTACGTCGCCGATGATCCTGATCGCAATGCCCGGGCCTGGGAAAGGGTGGCGCATGACCAGCTCCTCCGGGATGTTCAGCTGGCGGCCAAAGCCCCGGACTTCGTCCTTGAAGAGCTCCCTCAGGGGCTCGATCAACTTGAGACCTTGCTGTAATCATTCAAATTAGGGGACTGCCACATATACAATAGTCCTAGGAAGTCACTCACGCCGTTCATCATGCGAGCCGGGAGGCCGCCCACATTGTGGTGTGCTACATCCAATGTCAGTATTTCTATGCTTGTAGGTTGTCGAAGTCGTAAATAAATAAATAAAATGATGATGGCATGCTTACTCTTGATAGTCGCCGAGTTTGAGCCGGGCCTGAAGCTCAGAGACTCGATGACGTCTGGGTACAGAGTACCCTGGACGAAGAACTCCACCTTGCCAGCGTTGGGTGTGTTCTCAGCCGCCTTCTCGATCCTGATAGCCTCCTCCTCGAACAACTCGATGAAGAGGTTACCAATGATCTTTCGCTTCGTCTCGGGCTCGCTGACGCCCTTGAGTCGCTCAAGGAATATCTTCGAACCGTCGATGACGGTCAAGTTGATACCGAGGTGTTCTTGGAGCGTCTTCTTTACGTCTCGGCTCTCGTTGAGACGCATCACACCGTTGTCCACAAGAACGGCGTGGAATCTGTCGCCTGAGTTTTTAGGTTAGCATGCATTCGCAAATTGCTTGACTCAACTTCTACAAAACTTACCAATAGCCTCCCGCATGAGCCGGGCTACCACCGTGCTGTCGACACCGCCCGAGACAGCGCCAATGACTTGGGCTTTGTCACCAACCTGCGTGCGGATACGCTCGATCGCATGCTGGATGAAGTCGCTCATGACCCAGTGCTGTCGAGCTTTGCAAATGTCGACGGCAAAGTTCTTAAGGATCTCTCCTCCGCGGGGAGTGTGCGAGACTTCGGGGTGGAATTGAATTCCTGTAAATGCTCCAGTCAGATTACCCCCGAACAGCAGCTAGAGATAAAGCCAATGAGCCAGCAAGTACCTACCATAAATTGGCTTGGTCTGGTGGGCAATTCCCGCGTACTCTGAATTCTTCGAGCTGGCGATCCTGACGAAATCCTTGGGTAACCGAACGAGCTTGTCAAAGTGACTCATGTAGACTGTTCACTGGTTAGATTGATGTCCTTTCTCTCTATGAAGAAATCTGGATTTCTTTGGGCGTGGAAGCGACCAACCGTGCATTGTGTCTCCAAGACCCTTGAAGAGTTGGTTGATGTGATCAGAGCTGCCCTCTTGATATATGCTGAGGTCCTTTTGGCTGTAGATTAGCACCCTTCTTGCTCGGTTTCCAGTTGTTACCCCGGGTAACTTAGCTGAGACAAGCATACCGTGTGGCCGTATTCCTGGTTCTCGCCTGGGGCGACGTTCTCAGCGCCCGACAGCCAGGCGATCTCCTGGCAACCGTAACAGATTCCAAGGATCGGAACTCCCAGATCAAAGTATGCAGGGTCGACGTCTTTCGCTCAGTCAGCTCATGAGTCTCCGAGTATGACCAAACAAAACTTACGAGGAGCCCCCTCATCCTTCACAGATGCAGGTCCTGGAAAAGATCAGTAACAGCCCCCGCGACAAAGGTTGATGGCGCTTGCCTCCGCTGAAGATTATTCCCTTGGGCGACCAATTCAGCTCCTTGAGCTTGGTCGGACCGGGCAAAACCTCACAAAAGACATTGAGCGATCTGAGACCCCTGAGAATCAGGTGCGATGTCTGGCTTCCAAAGTCCAAGAGCAGGATGGTCTACAAAGTCCAGAGTTAGTGCTGAATGCATTTGACTGTTTGCAAGGTGACTCACATCGAAGATCTCACGGGGCGGCCTCGCCGCGTTGTCACCGCCAGCCATTTCGGACGGTTTTTTGAGGACGACGATAAGACTACACTGGCAATGTAAGAAGGATATCAAGATCACCGAGTCTTGGCAGCAAAGATACGGGTGTGATGCCTGATCAGGTAGGGAGGCGTCGCGGTTTCGCAGAAAATTTAGAGCATCTCTACTCGATCGGGATGCAGGGGTGGGGCGAACCGGCCTTGCATTTAAGTTAATCCGCCACGTTTTGCCAGCCAAGCATCAGCGCAGACTGTCTCACCTCGTCGGGCGAGCCAGACCTCACCTGAATCGTACAGATAGAAGATTCGATGCAACCACTACTTGAGATTCTTATCTGGTGGAAAACAGAAGTGGTGACATTGAAAGACCTTGACGCGATGCAAGGGCGACGAACGTTGCGACCGCGCTGTTTTCACGCGTCACTTGCATGTGATAATACCCTCTGATTGGCTGTCATTCTAATAAGTACCCTTCGGGTTGGGATCTCAGGGGTGCCCAGCCCGCAACATGCGGGTTTAGCAAGTCACTCCTTGATTGAGCAGCATGACTTCCCGTTCTGTCCCCCAAATTTGCGAGTTTATCTAGGATCTGAATGATTGAGAATGCAGTTTGTGGAGATTTGGATAAGCCTCATTCATGCGCAGTCCCGTCGTTGGACTACTATACGCTTATCTATGACAATATCTCCACACCATGTGGTCTGCATCTATCCATGTCAGCCAAGACCCTAGCATCAAGACCATCTTGTTATTCACATCTCAGGGGCTCAGACCTCCAACCTCATCTCATCATGCCGTTATCACAAGCTCTCATTACCTTGACATTGATGCGTGGATTCATCAGCCCGGACAAGCAAGACGTGAGAGCTCGTTCCAGAATACACAATTTGTCCATTTGCCCACGTGATCCCAAATTCTTCCCTCCCTCCGTGCTGGTCTTGGTGTCGAAATAAAGTGAATGTTGAATTCTGATCTTGGTCACAACGGACTGACCGTAAGGTCCCTGCCAAAATCCAGGGCACATGGGTTTTCTCTTTGGATCATGGGGATGAGGCCGCATGAGTCGAATCTGTCCTTCTCTTGGGAGATTGTATACTTCTATCGCTGCACTTGCTTTGACAGACTGCGACTCCTCGATTTTTTTTTTAAAAAAAAAACAGCCGTTCAAAGAAATTGACAAAATTGATTGCGAGGTTTTGATTCTGCAAAACGAGTAGACTATCAACACGAGGAAAAGTCGAAGGGCTCCGTATCGAGACTTGAGATTGAGACTGTTCCCCGACAATTCTGGGTATGCCACATCGAGGCGGGGCTCAATGTGTTCGTCATACAAGAGCCACTTGGAAGAGAATACCACTTGAGGATGTGTCAACCTGGTGTTAGAACGAAGCAGTCTGTCGATATCATTCATGACTCGAATAAAGTCTTGCTGAGCGGTTGCTGCCCTGCGACGCGACTGCTCCCTGGATGTAGCCACTCAAGAGCCGCGTGTGTTTATAAAATACACAAAGATTCCAAAGATTTGTCTGCAGATACATTCAGTCTTTGTCATTCTGAGAAGAGGCATCTTTCTCACACATTCTCGCCGTGTCAGTGAAGTCTAGAGATCTTTGACAAATTCTGGAGCAGCCCTCTGTTCTTTCCGACGTACTTTCAGCAACAGTGCTCGGTAAAACTTGTATCTAACTGAGCCGATAGATCACATTCCCAGAGAGAGTCAAATGTAAGGGGTTTTTGCGCATTTTTACACCAAATCATTGGCCTCACGGGCAGTGGACAGTGCCCTACGCGTTGTGCATAGGGGTGGTGCGTACCAAGCTGACGTTGCTCGGCTATATTCGGGAATTACTTTGCAATAAACTTTGCATCGAAATGAAAATAATGTCTAACACTAACACACATGAGCCTGCACTGTTGTACGGTACCAGTATCAGTCAACAAGCATCAGATATAGGTCGGCATGTGGGGTCTCTCCAAGCCAGGTATCCCGCTGGATTTTCCCCGCGATGGCGCCGTAAGCATTGCAATTTGCGGGGGGCAGGGAGCAAAGAAGGATTCGACCCCCCCTCTGACCCCCTTGAATCCCCGCAGATGGTGGCTCCTCCGGCCTCGGTCCGCCGGCAGAGCACCTAACAAGCTTTCCGCCCGCTGCCCCTAAGCTTCCTTGGCTCTAGCGAGTCGACCTACAACATGATATGAATCGACCAGATGGCTAGTCATCTACCCCTGGGAGCCACTCACCCACCCCCAGGCCAATGCTGTGTCATCTTCTCGTAGCTCAATGGTCTTTCCCTCATGGATAATATGGCCCCTCCCTCCGATATGTGTTTACAATGTGCAGATATCCTGTCCAAGTCTCATCCTCCTCCAGTTCCCCTGATACTTCATCCTACCCGGCTCTCCAAGAACCATCAGACCTGGAAGCGTCGATGACCAGCAGTCATCGGCAACAGTGAGCAGTCCAATACGAAAGCACGACCTCAACTCTCGCTCTCCCACATCCGCAATGGCTGGCGACATCACCTCAGCCGAGCCAATGTCAGCAGAGGACGCAAAGTTGCCCGGCTCTCGGGACAGCAGCTCGCTGGGGCGCGGCGTCGAGATCGATGCCGCCACGGAGAAGCGGCTGGTCCGCAAGCTCGACCGCAGACTGGTCCTGCTTGCCTTCCTGTGCTACATGGCCGCATTCCTCGACCGCTCCAACATTGGCAACGCCGAGACGGCCGGCATGAGTGAGGATCTCGGATTTGACAACGCGCAGTACCAGGTCAGCCCCTCCCCTCGGCCCCCATTCTTGGCTTCAACACCGACTGACATGGCTCAAAGTGGCTTCTCACGATCTTCTACATCCCGTACATCCTCTTCGAGTGGTTTGCACTGATGTGGAAGATCTTCCCGCCCCACATATGGGCCTTCGTGACCGTCTTCGTCTGGGGCATCGCGTCCATGCTGCAGGCCAGCGCCTTCAACTGGCAGGGTCTGATGGCGTGCCGCTTCTTCCTCGCCATGGCGGAGGCGGGCTTCGGGCCCGGCATCCCGTACCTCTTCTCCTTCTTCTACACGAGAAGGGAGCTCGGCTTCCGCTGCGGCATCTTCCTCTCGGCCGCGCCGCTGGCGACCACCTTTGCCGGCGCCCTGGCGTACGGCATCACCTCTCATAAACACTACAGCATCGCCAGCTGGCGCCTGCTCTTCATCATCGAGGCCATCCCGCCCATAATCCTCGCATTCGTCGTCTTCTTCTTCCTGCCCGACTCGGCCGCGACCGCCAAGTTCCTGACCGAGGAGGAGAAGACCATCGCCCGCACCCGCGCGCTCAACCACTCGGGCCACGAGGGCGGCACCGCGCAGGGCCACAAGCTGGGCAGGATCAACCCGGGCGACATCCTCGAGACGCTCAAGACGCCGCAGGCGTGGGTCCTGGCCCTCATGTACTTCAGCTGCAACGTCGCCTTCGCGTCGCTGCCCGTGTTCCTGCCGACGATACTGACGGGGATGGGCTTCACGAGCGTGAACGCACAGGGGCTCACGGCGCCGCCGTACTTCCTTGCCTTCTTCGTGTGCATAGCCTCGACCTACGCCGGCGACCGCACGCAGCAGCGCGGGCTCCTTATCGCGGGGCTCTCGCTGGTCGGGTGCGCGGGCTACGTGATGCTGGCGGCGTCGCGGTCCGTGGGCGTGCGCTACGCGGGCGTGTTCCTGGCCGCGGCCGGCGTGTTCCCGGCCATCGCCAACATCCTGTCGTGGGTGCTCAACAACCAGCGAAGCGACACGCGGCGCGGCGTGGGCATCGCCGTCATGAACATCATCGGGCAGTGCGGCCCGCTCCTCGGCACGCGCGTCTTCCCCTCGCGCGAGGGGCCGCGCTACGTCAAGGGCATGTCGGTCTGCGCCGCCTTCATGGCCCTCAACGCGGTGCTGGCCTTTGGCCTGAGGATGTACTTCAAGGTGCGGAACGACAGGTGGGATAGGAAGGCTGCGCGGGAGGCGCCGGTGACGTCTGACAAGGCTGCGGGCTACGAGCACGCCCCCGACGGCACTAGCAAGAGGCACCTGGAGACGGCCGCTGGAGCGGAGACGAAGGGGTTGGAGAACTCGTCGGGATGGAGGTTTGCACTATGAAGGGGGAGGGGAGAAAGAGAACTGCCCTCGGGTGCGTGTAATGCAATTTTGGGCCCTTCGGCTCGGGTTTCGGTGAACATCAATCTCGGTCTTGAAGGTGCACTACATTTATACACACCGTGGTTTGACTGGAACGATATCGTACCTCACCCTGCTTGCGGGTTTCAAGGTCTGGATCGCAACGACCGTCGGCAGCGAGCATATACAGATACTTGAGAAATGATGACACAGAAGTAACTGCAACACAGGGCACAACCAAACAAGCAAACGTCAGGCGTCAAGACAAGCACCATCAAGTACGTACGACACAAACCCCAGAGGCCTGTGTCCCACAAACTTCAAGCCCTCCTGGGGTCCCCCTTCCCCCGGATTACGCCGTCAGGGTGAATTCCCCCGGCCCACTGCGACCCTCCTTCTCCCCCCCCTCCCCGCTCCGTTCCGGCTACCAACAGCGAGGCGAGAACTCCCACGGGAGGAGGGCGCACAAGCAGGTGGGTGGGGCACAGGGGCAGGTAGGCACGTTGGCAGGCAGGTAAGCAGGTAAGCAGGAACCCAAAGGAGACCTTGGCTGGGAGCGGGTGTTGCCATTGACGGGCGCCCGCAGCCGTAATCATTTGGGTCACGCCTGCTTCCACTCACCCCCGTCTCCCACCCCATATCCCCCTTCCCCTCCCCCGGTGATACCCAGATACCCGGCGGTTGGGCGGATAGGGCGGTGGGAAAGGGGGGGGGGGAGATCTCGTGGCACGGGGTACACACATACACACGGGGACACACACGCATACACAGGAAGGGCCGAGGCCGAGGGTTGCGTCGGTCGTACGAAGAAGCGAGACATGCCCGCTCGTTCTCGTCCTTTGATTCTCGTCCGACAGGCACGCTGCCCATTATCATCATAATCATCACCAATAGGCCGCGGTCCAGTCCCGAAGTCTCATTGAGAAAAGGCAGCAGCACCAGACCCTAGTGCAAAAGTCAGAGAGGAGAGACCTCGATGGGCCATGATGAATTCGGGACGATGGAACTATCGACAGTATGTGTGAGCGAGCTCTTCTCCTCGTGATGGTTGGTAATAGACATTTGTATGCGTGTATATGTGTGTGTGTGTATGTCAACTGCTCGGTGCGTGCCTGATAGCCCCTGCAAATAAACCGGGAGTAATATGTCGGGAGAAAAAAGTTCAAACTTGGGACAAAAACAAGACAACTCGTGACGAGCTCGGAAAATTCCTCCGCCAGCCGCCTCCCCTGATGCGCAGATATCGTCCACCCTTTTTTCCCGGCCCTAAGGCGCGAAGCACGACAGCCACACCAACCCGCCCATTATCACCCGAGATACAAGACACGGATAAGATAGATAGAAAGAATGAAAGACACAAAACAAGAAAGGAAGAGAAGAACCACCCCCCACCCCCGGGCAATCACGCAGAAGCCGAGACAGTCCTCCCGGCCCCCCTGCCCACCCCGCCGCCGCCGCCGCCGGTGGTGCTCCGGTACGACGCGCCGAGGCGCTGGAGCATGTGCTCCTCGACGGTGACGACCCTCCCGCCGACGGGCTCGCTGCCGTCGAAGGGCCGCAGCTGGGCCTCTGCGTTGCCGTCGAAGAAGAAGGGCACCGAGTAGCGGTGGGACCCGCTCGAGTTGATGACGCGGTGCACGGCGCTGCGGTAGATGCCCTTTGTCCACAGCGCCAGCATGTCGCCGATGTTGACGACGTAGGCGTCCCGGTTGGGCGCCACGCCGTGCCACGCGCCCGTCTGCGGGTCCTGGACCTGCAGGCCGCCGGACGAGTCTTGGAGGAGGAGGGTTATGGCGCCTGTTGGGTTTTGGGGTTTGGTTTGTTAGTTGGGGACGGACGGGGGTTTGGAAAGGAGGTGATGGATGGAGGGAGGGAGGGAGGGTGAGATGGGGATGATGATGATTGTTATCATTCATCGCCCACAAATAATAGCAGAGAGGAGAGCACCGTGAGCAGGACATACCAAAATCGGTGTGCGCACCGGCACCAAGCTGCTTCTTGTGTCGCGACGCCGGGACGTGGGCCTGAGGCTGGGGCGGGTAGTGCAGCAGGCGCATGATGCAGACGGGGTCGTTGGACACGAACTCGTGGAAGATGTCGTCGCCGTAGGGGAGCCCCTTTGCGAGGATCTCGAGCACGCGCATCGACAGGTCCATGACGGCGGCGTAGTACCGCTCGGTGGGCAGGCGGAAGTCGGCCTCGGGCAGCGAGGCCGGGAACATGTTCTGGCCCAGCAGCTCCGGGTGCGCCTTGACCTTGTCCGACTCGAGCGGGAGGTCCTTGCCGATGTAGAAGCCCTGTAGTTTTGTTCCGCGTGTTGGCACAGTTTCCACATTTGTCCTCTTTGATGGCCAAGACCCCTTCATGGGACTGTTTACTTCCTTCGTCTCTTTCTTGTTTCCCACTCTCTCTGGCCCCCGTTTTTATCCCCTCTCCTTCTCTTCTGACCACATGATACCGTAATTACACGACACAGACAACATACGTATATATGTGAACATGCTAGGCTGGGTGCTTTGCTCTCACCTCTTTCAGGTCGGGCAGGGTGTCCTCCTGCAGCGTCTGGGCGCCGATGATCTCGTAGCCCCTGTTCTTGATGAGGGGGTGCCGCAGCGTCTCCTTCTCGGCCAGGGGCAGGTCGAAGAACCTCCTTGCGGCGCGCAGGACGCCGTCCTGCATCTCGCGCGGTATCCCGTGGCCGACCAGGGAGAAGAATCCGGCCGTCATGCAGGCGTTGCGCACGTCTTCGACCACCCCCCTGGCGGCGTCGGTGGAGGCATCCTCGAGGTAGGGGGAGATGTCTATGGTTGGGATATGGAAGCCGGAGGGTTGTGATGATGGGCTCATGGTGCTAGGTTTGTGCTAGGCGGTGGTGATGAGAGGGCACATAACACACACAATTATGGGGATGATGATAATGATATTGGGGGAGAGTGGTGCAGGGAAGAGGAGGGGATGGAAGGAGGATAGATATGTTGTGCGAGGTCAAGTGAAGTGAGTTGGCGAGGTGGGTTTGAGGGGGAAAGTATAATTATGACAGTGATAATGATAATAGTAATAGCAATAGTAATAATACTGTAGTTGTCGTTGTTCGTGACGTCGTGAGGGCACAGGTCGATGAACCGATGGACCGGTGAGGACAGACCCGACGAAGTTAGAAGCTACATATATGCTTCCTGGCGTGGCAGTGGGCGTGGATTAAGATGGACCACCATGAAGCCCCAAGCCCCGATGGCGAGTCAGAAGCACAAACATCAATCAATACAAGCAAAGCAAGTACTACGACCCGAGTCCGATGCCTCCATCGACCGCCCCCCCTGCCCGCACGATGCCATGGACCATGATGGACCATGGACCATCGAATTGGGCATAGTAGGTGGCTCCATTTTGTCGCAGCCTGGCCTAGGTCTTGTGTAGGTATGGCGTTGTTTTGTGCGTGCGTGGGTGCGTGTGTGTGAGTGTCAGTGTGTGTGTGTGTGAGAGTGCTTGCAGAGTGTGTGTGTTTGTACATGTTTGCCCGAACTGTACCTACTGCTGTACTGTACTGTAACCTCCACATGTGCTCTTGTGCTTTTGTGTCTGTGTTCGCGTGTGTGTGCATCATCGAGTACCGCATCCCCGGGCCGCGATGCACACGAACGAGAGACACAGAGAAAGAAAAAGAGGTCGACAGACAACCCCCCGATCCCCGCAACAGGGACAAAAGCACCCCCCAGGGCGCCGCAGCCAACGGCAAAGCAGTTCAGTTCCATGGTTACGCAGGCGTCGGCTTCGGTTTGGCCGCCACAAATGCACCCCACTGACGCCGTTGAAGATTCGGGGCTGCAGTGCGCCCATCGCACAGGCGGCCGGAGCCTGCCGGGGGCCTGACCCGCGGACGAATGGGGCGCGGCAATAGTCTGTCTGGGGTCCTGGGGTCCTTGTCTGGGTCCTGGTCTGGCCTCGGTCTCCGTTGACGTACCTGGCCTGGGCCTGGCACCCTGGGTAGGGGGTTATCATTACCTACTTCTACTGTACCCAACAGGTGCAGATTAGGTTCCTCTGCTTGGCTTGGTTGACCACTATTTGCATTTGCACTTGCATTTGCATTTCTGCATAACATCGACGTGGACAATCGTGCGTCCACATACGTGCGTAGACACATGCGCCCACATACACAGAGCCACACACAGACAGGCACAGATACACACATACACACCCACACACATAGACCACACCCACCCCAGCCTGGGAAGATCCGTGCCTGTGTCGCTTCGCGATGTGTAGTTAGTGTGTGTATGTGTATGTGTTTGTGTGAGTGTGTCTATGTCCGCCTGTAGTATGCATCGGTATGTCTGCATGCTCAAGTGTTGCAGCACAGGTCACCGGCATACACCTGACAGGTCGCACGCATCCTCTCTAAACTTCCCCCTTTAAGGCATCGGTGTCGACAACCCTCGCCCTCCTCTTGGCCTGCCGTACCACAGTCCCTCCCCTCCCGCACCTGGCCCCGTTCCTCTTGATCGTCCAAGCACTGCAAGGTGCCATACCCGCACACACGCCCCTCGATAAGAGGGGGAGTACCCGCAGCAGGTTTAGCTACCCAGCCCGGCGGATCGTCTCGGAACGATTGGGTCGTGGAGGCTGGCACACGTGTGTGTTTGTGAGCCGTCATCTGGGACAGTCTCTCGTCGCTCACATCTCTGGATGCAGCCGCCCGTGGTCAGCAGCTCGCCTGTTCGGCCGTATGCATGTCGTGCATGGGTATGAAAAGGGGACGAGGGGCTGCTCTTGCTGCCCTCGTTGACCGATCCCGCATCCAGCCTGCTTCCTGGGGGCTCCGAGGTGGGATCCCAGGGCAGGCCGGTGTATGTATGTTGCTGTTGTTGTATGTGACGGTCCTCCCCCGCCCGTCGTGTTGTTGGACCGAGCATCTTTCACACCTCGCGGCAGACCCGCCATCCGATTGTTGACATCTCGGCGGCCCGTCGCGAGAATCAACCTCAAAACTTCATTTCCTCGTCCCCAGACAAGGCACGACGTCGAGGATATGTCATCCTCGATCCTCTCCCCATCTCGATCCACGTCCACGGAGACCCCCTGGCCCACAAGATCAGCGAGATAAGCGAGGCGCACGCACTCGGTTATGCACAAGCGAGGCGAGGGCTGCACCCTCGGTCCAGGGGGCACGCTTATGGCGCGCCGGCCTCGAACCCCTCATGGCATCGAGTCATAGCGCCCTCCTCCTTCGAAGCGTCTGTCGAGTCGCCGCTCTACCGGTAGTATGCGTGGTGGTCTCGCGAGGCCGTTCGGACGGCGCCGACGAGCAAAAAGACACGCCGTGGCCCTTCGTTAAGGGGACTTGGTTGGCTGGGCGGTGGTGCGTCCCGAATGTGAAGATGAGATCAACAATGCCGTTGGCCTTCTTCTGTCAGATTACCCTCGTCATGGGCGTTGCAAGGCCGAATCAACGTCGCATAGTGCGTGGGCAATGGTATCTCGTGCTGGACGGATGAACTTGAGCCCGCCGGTGCAGGAGCTTGCCGCCGAACAGGTTGGCTGGCTCTCATCAGGATGCGATCGATGGACTGCCCTTCCCCTCGTGCCAGGAAACCTTCATTCTTGGCATATTCGCGAATACCAGTATACCACATGCAGACATGCGGTTTCAAGTCGCCAGGGCTCGGGGAATGCGGTGGCTAGAATTGAAATCACGTTGAGGACATCTCAATGCTTATCGGCCGAGGCTCTCGTGGTTGGTGAAGGTGAGGTGTGGCGGAGCGAGCAAAAGTTGCGAGACAGCCTGGGCTAAGTTGGAAACAAGTGTCAGAAATGGAATGGTGTGGCTGTTGCGTACGTATGCCTTTCTCCTCCTAGTCTTGCTGGGCCAACAGAAATGGGACATGACATGACTGACTGACTGGCGGACGACTGCATTATACGTCTGTAGATACGTCTGTAGATACGCCTGTACGAGTGCGGCACGATACGTGCTCAGTCTACTCTAATTTCGGACCGTTCAGGCGTGGACTACCCACCATAGCGTACAACAACGCAGCAAAATCTCCTCGACAGGGGCCCGTCAACAGCGCAGCCATGCCCTACCGTATCCGACCGTGTGGATCCGTATAGGGGACAGCGTATTGTATAACACCTCATTGGCCGGGCTCGCAGCAGAGGAGCCGCAGGATCGAGACAACGAGCAAATACGGCCCAATCAGACGGCATCATATACGCAAATCCCGCCCGGACGGGGCCCGTATTCATGCCCGCCTGCAGAGACCCACACACGCCCAGGTCCAAGCCTCTCGGTCCCCCGCGCCTGGCCAGCCCACGCCGGAGCCTCTCGTGGACGTGTAAGACGGCAATCTCTTGTCCGGGTCTGGAGCTGATGGGTTTTTCGGCCCCTTGGTATAAAGAATGAGGTCCGCTCCGGTTGTCCTTCTTTGGACGGAAGAGGCCATCTATTCATCCATCGATCCTTTCCCAAGACACCGGAGGGTCTGTCCGATTAATTCCCAATACACCCCTTGTTGTCGACCCGTCACAATCCATCATCCAACTCGATTCAGCCGACTGGGAGATAACCACGACATCGCCTGTCGAAGACCAAAGTTTACTGGAAATATCACCGAGCAAGCCGCCCAGACAGTTCACCGTTTAACACTCTTGTACCGACCAAGAGGCAGATACAACACTCAGAATCATGGCGATGGGGGAAGCCAAAAATGGCATTCTGCCCTATAAGGGCGGCACCTACTACCTGTGGCACTATGTACCATCAATGCCCGGCGCCATCATCTTCATCATCCTCTTCATCGCCGCCACGGCTGCCCACAGCTATCGCATGTTCCGGTTCCGGCAATGGTTCTACATCCCATTCATCCTCGGGTGTATCTGTGAGTTTGGAACACCATCCATAAACAATAGCAACTAAGTACTAACCCATCATTCCCCCCAAAACAGTCGAGACAATCGGCTACATAGGCTTCGCCCTAGCCCACGACAAGACCGACCAGCTCATGCCCTTCATAATCCAGTCCATCTTCATCCTCGTCGCGCCAGCCCTCTTCGCCGCGACCGTCTACATGATCCTGGGCCGCCTCATCTCCCGCGTGCCCTCGGGCCCCTCGTGCAGCCTGATCCGCCCCAACTGGCTGACCAAGATCTTCGTCATCGGCGACGTCTTCTCCTTCCTGCTGCAGGCGAGCGGCGGCGGCATGATGGCCATGGAGGGCAAGCAGGACCTGGGCCAGAACATCCTGCTGGTGGGCCTGTTCGTGCAGATCGTCATGTTCGGCCTGTTCGTCATCGTCGCCGTCGCGTTCCACGTCCGCTACGGCCGCATGCTCGCAATCTCGGGCGCCTACGGCAGCGGCGGTGGCGGGAACCGCTCCACACAGAACGGCGTCCCCTGGCTCAAGGTCCTTTACATGCTGTACGCCGTCAGCCTGCTCATCATGGTGCGGTCCATCTTCCGCGTCATAGAGTACATCCTCGGCCAGGACGGGTACCCGCTCAACAACCAGTGGACCCTCTTCGTCTTCGACTCGCTCCTCATGTTCCTCGTCGCTGCCCTCTTCTTCTTCATGTTCCACCCCAACGACATGGTCGTCGCCCGGGAGGATGTTGCATATGATGAGGTGGGCACTTCCACCAGCGTCGAGATGCCGCTGCAGCAGAAGAGGCCATAGGCGGACTGCTGACCTATTTTTGTGTGTGCGCGCTATAGGGAATGGGGCAGACTAGCGGGTCATAGATGGTCATGTTTTTTCTTTTGCATTTAGATTCTGGCATGTAACGACCGGAATCCAGGGTCGCAGGTCAGGAGCAGAGGAGTTTACGGGCATTGTACATACATAGATGATTATCACGAGAAGACACGGTCATAATATTACGGGAGGGAAGCTTCAGCGAACCAGATATCAAAAGAAATAGCGATTTTATTTGTTCATATCTTGTTGGTCATGCAAGAGGCTAAAACCTGACCTCTACCCTAGTATGTATCTCGAATCGTCTTGGAACGCCGCACATGAATATGGGTAGAAGACACTATCCAACACAGGAACTAAAACTCTTCTAAAACCAAGCCCCTCCTCGCAACAAGGGCACACAAGGGATCCGTCACCGGCATACAAACACACATACACACACAGAGACACGCAAGGCTAGTACAGCCAAGTTGTGTACTACCCAGCCATCGACCACCGCCCATGACTCTTGCCCCACTTCCGAGTGGTCGCAGCCCCGTACGTGGGGAAGTCGACGTCGCTCTCGCGTGGCGTATAGTCGCGGTCCTGCACGACAAACTGCAGGCTCGGGATTGTGGCGAGGTTCTCGATGGGTGTCCCGTCGCCCTGAAGGGGTCATGATCAGCTTAGACCTTCGCCTGCCTTGCAGGTATCTCTTGGCATGGCTTTCCCTTTCTTGCTTTTTTTTTCATTTTCTTTTTATCAAAAAGCAAAAAAGGAGAAAATTTGTGCAGCAAGCACAAGTGAAATTTCCCGTATGATAGATTTCAGAGAAAACGCAAACTCACCTTGAGCACCTCAAACTTCAAGGTCCGATTCAGATACAAAGCCACCCCCTCGTCATCATCAAGATCAACACCCCCAGCAACGGCGCCGAGCGCCCTGTCCAGCGGGATCGTCGAGTGCGTGACGCCCACAGCCGGGATCGCGAGCAGCGACATGCGCCCGGCCGGTTCCCTACCGCCGCCGCCGCCGCCGCCCGCCTCCCCGTCGCTCAGGTAGCACCCGATGGTGGCGGGCAGCGGCACCTCGGCCCTGTCGACGCTGATGGCCACGGACCACGTCTTGCGCATCGCCACGGGCCGGCGGATCAGGGAGGAGGAGCTGCGGCGCACCAGGCGCATGCGCCGCGCCTCGGACGCGTTGCCCGCCGTCGTCGGCACGCTGCTGTACAGCGAGTTGACCTCGAAGCGCACGTGCTCAGCGAGCTCGTCCGGGCTCAGCGGCGCCGGCGCGGTGGTGCCGTTGTTGCTGGTGTCGTTCCCCCCGCTGCCGCCACGGACCTGGAGCTCCGGGTACGTGTATCCCAGGACGGCGATGTCGCGTACGGAGCGGCTGGTGTGGAAGCCGTCGACGCCGTCGACGCTGCCGGGCTGGTCGTGGAATGGCTTGAGCGGGGTGTCAGCGCTGATGTTGCCCGCGGCCATGCCGTACAGGGCGCCGGCGTAGTCGACGACGTTGAAGATACTCGAGTTGGGGTAGATGGCCTGCCACAGCGCGATGAGGCGGTCGACGTTTGTGTGGTGCAGCATGAAGGCCGGGTCGAAGGCCGACCAGTTCAGGTCGTACATTGTGCCGTTGCTGCAGCCCACCGAGTTGTGCACGTTGTTGTGCGGGCTCTCGAAGCTCGTCGAGGTGTACCGGTCTGTCTCCATGTTCTCGAATGAGGTGACGGTCGTGAATGTGTTGTACTTGCCGCATATTCATGTCAGTCTCCTGCACCCTTGGCGGTGGTAGAAGGTCCCGTCCTTACCACTTGGGCTTTAAACTCAGAGGTCGCAAGGCCTGCGTTCACCTTGGCGACATCGTCGACAATGTTCTTCGTAGGGCAGCGGGTCGAGCGGCTCTGCTGCGACAGAATCCCCCCATTCATGTACTGCATGGTGAAGGGGTAGTTCTGGAACCAGTAGCTGTGGAGAGGGTTCTTGACAGTTACGGGCCCCGAGGGGCCGTTCACGTCGAGTCTCAGGTGGGTGATGATCTCTGGAAGCGTCGAGTTCGCAGCCCAATCCCAGTACGCAACTCGCAGCGATTCTGCCGCAGCCCGGTATGCCGGTGCCTTGTCGCCTGCATATTGCTGAGAGATCTTGATGGCGTGGGACACCAGGGTTTGCTTAATGAGATGTCAGTGGAAGCCATTTCAGATGACCGTGGCCAATGCCTTCACTTGCCTCGTAAAGTGAGATGAATGGGCGATGCCAGAGTCCAAATAATAATTGCTGGCCAGTGTCTCAGCATCCGAATCATCCAGCTGGAAAACTCCCTTGGAGCTCAGCATCTGCTCACATTATGGGGACAGAATCCGGCCTGGTTTGCACCACCAGGCACCTGTCCAACGTCACTCCATCCCTTGAAAGGGAGACCGTGTATGCCTGTGGTCCAAGTTAACAGCCGAACTGTGCACCCAAAAGACGTTTCGCACCCATGATCTGGAAGTAAGACAGCATATCAGCCTCGTCAACGTCCTGTAGTTCTAGCAGAGCCAGCACGTACAGGTCCCTAGACAGCCCTCAATAGTCAGCCTTCACCTTCCCTCTCCGGTCCGTTTGCTTCCTTCGGCCGCGGTGAGACACCACAACCGTGGGACGGCGGGGTTTTGCCACACACTCACCACGAGGGCCCTCCCCGAGCCCACATGTCGTTTATATTGAGTCTTGCCGGCGCAGCCCCCGTTTTGGCATCAATCCCGGTCAGAGGGCCGGTAACACTGATTCTGGCTGGCTGCTGCGACGCTTGCGCCACCACCCCGCCTGCTCCCAGCGCGAGCGCAACCGACACAAGTGACGCGAGGAGTCTCATGATCCCTTTGTTGCGGCGATTCCGAAGAAAACCATAGGACGGAATATCGAGAGAAGGATGAGACCAGGTCAAGATCTTTGAGATTTGTACGGTTGCTCAGACTCATGAGGGCCATGCAAGGGAGGCCAAGGGACAGCCGAACGTGTGGAAATCGTTCCGATGGAAAGGATCAACACGCTACAAGAGGAATCGGGATGCAAAAAGCAAAGTTCGCAACGCACCGACCACGGCCAAAGAGGTAGATGGCACCATGTAAATATACCTCTGCGCCAAGTAGCTGCTGTTGTACATTCATCGTACGGTACCGCTTGGACATGATGAGCAACACTACACAGAGATCAAGGTGACAAAACCACGATCCGTGCACTCACCGTTCCCAGAACAGCGCCCAGGACAGCCGAGTATCCGGTCAACCGGTCAGCCGGTGACGCGGGGGGCATTCCACCGCAGAGTTTTGACACACTTGTGCTCAGTTTTGCACACAAAGATGTCATCATCCTTGTTGGCGCGGACCGCGGCAGCACAACAAGCTCAGCCCAGTTGCCCAACATACTTCGAGGATCGGATGTGCTGTGCGCCGACTGCGACTTCCATGGGCGGCGCCGTCGCCCCGGCCCTCACCGAGAACACACACCGCAGCGACATCTGCCTCCCCAGACTATTGATGATTGCAAGCACTGACGCCCGTGAGTGATTGAAGCGCCAGGTAGCACGGGGCGCGGCACCACCGAATCCCAACCTTGGACAAACGAATCGTCACACCGCGTTTCTTGTGCCCACTGCTTTTATCAGGATGGGATATTGTTTGTCAGTCTCGTATTTAGCTGCCACCGTCTCTCTTACCCAGAATTTCTGGCCCCCTCCCAGTTGTTTGCCCCGCGATGGGCAAGCACGCCATGCAGTTTCCCGTCAAGCCCAGCAAGGCTTTCACGGGCAGACACATGCATGCTCGTATTCCCTCATTTGGGAGGCTATTGGCATGCCAGTTTCCTTTTCTGGCTGGAGAGTGGAAGATCATTGCTTGTCCAAGAATGGGGTACACCTGTGCCTGAGATGTCTCACATATTAGCTTCCTGCCGGCGGCGTACAACTATGTGGCAGTGTGGGTGGGTGGACGCTTGGTTGTAGTCCTTGTGGTATAGGAGGGTGGGACAATGCGTGGGAGCGTGGGAGGAGACGTGGGCTAGGCTGCATCTCGTTCTCGATGGGTCAGAAACTCACATATCCCTCATGCAGGCGATAGGCAGGCAATCGGCGCATACATACCGGGTAACTATCCCACTCCTTCCGGTGTGTGCGACGGAAATTTGATCTTCTTTGATACCGAAAAAAAAAGGATAGAGTGACGAGATCGAGTGGCGCTCTCGGGAATCGGCAGACACGAGAAGAATCCGCTTCCCGACGCGAGTCTCACTTACACCCCCCACCCCCGGAAAAGACCAAGGCCATAATCCAGCTCACCGCATCAAGCCTTGTCTCAGATCGGCATATCTCAAGCTCAGAATTAGCGGGCGCTTAATGCACCAAAGTGATGGAGAAGCAGCACGCCTTGATCGGTGCGCCCGCGATCTTGTCGCGGTGCTGTGGTCGATTCGTCCTGTCGGCTTGCGCTTGCAGCTAGAAGAGTTGGATAGGCGCCGTGAGGCTTGCATAGAGACAATCTTTCCCCATCATGATCTGAATCAAAGTATTTGGGGTGGAGCAGGTAGTAGTGTTTCGAGGCTCGAGAGAGGTCCCCTCCACTAAATGCGTTCGCACCAAAGTTGAGGGAAGTATCTCGAGAGCTTCGAATCGGCATGCATCGCGCGCGCATCGCACGCATTATAAGCCATCCATCTCAAGAACTGTCCAGAGATGGAATCCATGGTGGACAGCATCGGTGATAATTAGGATAAGATTCTGGGGTCATTAATGATATTGACTTGTTCCTGGCAGTCATGCCCTCGTTGCCACTTTCTTGAAACAAGACATCGTCAGATGCCAACACGATAGACTTTTCACATCCCGTCTTCAAAATTGACGAGTACGAATTGGAGCTTCACGGGTTTGACAACAACCTCGAGAAGTCTCTTTTCTGTGGTCGCATGCCACCGTGGTCTTTCCTTGACGTCGGAAGGGCCCTGCCCAGGTGGCCCGAAGGAATCTCCATTTGAAATAAGAAACCCCACAATCCACAACGCCGTTCACTTACGCGCGCCTCGCACAGATAGCGAGGCCAATTACCACTTCAGACGCAAATGCTGACGGTCATCCAAAAGAGCTGGAGTAGAACAATGACTTGCTTTGACGGCGAGGTGAGCCACAAAGCTCACCTGGACTGGCCGAGGAGGTTGTTCGAGGAGGCATGTTGGCTTCTCTCCGTCTCAACTCAAAACATCGTCCTGAGGTCGACCATCTGTGGCCTGGTATCGACCAGGATTTTCAAATGGCTCACAGGCTCTTCTCCAACAGAACGAGGTCCCGGAAGCCTTCCTTCCAATCCTGTGTTTGCTCGGCCGTGGGCTTGGGCAGAGGACTCCGAGCATACCCCCCGTAGCCGTTCCAGGCCTGCAGACCTGCCTTGACGCCCACGACACCACCCTGTATAGCGGTCCAGTCCCCTGAGGCAACTGTCTCTTGCATTTCTTGAGCCTCGGCCACTTTGCCGGAGTTGAAAAGCTCGACTGTCTTGATGCACGCTTTGGGGGAGATGTTGGCCAGGCCCGCTAGGATGCCATGGCCACCAGCAACCAGGGACTGGATGGTGAAATCAGCGGATCCCGCAAGCACAAGGAAGTCCGGCCTCTGGGGGTCGTAGTTCTTGGTGAGCTTCTTGGTCGCGGCAGCCACTCTCGCCAGCTTGCCCGTGTTTCCACATGTCAACTTGACTCCGACAATGTTGGGATGAGCCGAGAGCTTGACGACAATATCTGAGGACAGATCCAGTCCGCCGACTGCACCTGGGAAATTATAGATAATGATTGGGATCGGCGAAGCATCCGCGACCGCGTTGAAGTACTCAAGGACGGTACCTGACGACGGCGCGAATAGGGAGGCGTAGTAGGAAGGGGGCAAGACAAGCGCGTAGTCGCCACCTGCCTGCCATGCCTCGGTGCAGTACTGGACAGTCTCTCGCACACTCTGGCTGCCACAGCCAACAATCAGCGGCATGGATGAGAACCCAGCGTCGTTCAAGGCTTTCCGCGTGGTTGACGTGACCAGCGTTCTCTCCGAGTGGGTGAGGTGAACTGCCTCCCCGTTCGATCCTTGTGTCGCCAGGCCAGTCACCCCTGCGCGTGCCAGTCGCACGGCGTGGGAGGCGATTGTCACGGTGTCGACATCTTCATTCTCGTCGAAGAAGCACATGGTGGGCACGTAGACCCCGGGCACTAGCGGCCTGTCCATGTGTAAATCATTCTGAACGGATGTGCTCTCATAAGAGCTGCTCAGGGGCGAGGCCGAGTCTGCAGAAGACAGGCCACTGGGGACCGGCAGGGCCGAGGAATGTAGGGGACGAAAGGACCGGTTGAAGCCATTGAAGCCGGTCGTAAAGCTGCCAGCAGGTGAAGGTGCGTCAATGTGAGGGGCCATAGTTGCTATATGTGTGATCTCGGATCTTGTGCAGCTGAATGGCGTGGGATGGTATGGATAAAGATGGATAAGTGAGGAAGAATAGGACGTGGGAGGGAAGGGGATGGAGGCTATGAGAGTGGGTGGTCCAGGGGATGGCCTGGGGATGTTTTTATAAGTGTCAAAGCAGCAAAGCCCGCGCCAGATAGATCTGACGTGCTGCTCCTTGATCCCTCACGGAGTCCCGTGGGCACCCTGGCATTTGCACTCCCTGCTGAGGGATACCAGGTCGACAGCCGTGGGCGATATCCGAAATCGCGCCGGATGCTTAAGGAAATCCCGGAACATAGGAGTAAGCTGAACAACAACAAGCTAGTCGAGGCTGCGTGTGATGCGTGCTGCACGCCAAAGCGCACCGCCCGCCGCCCGCCTCATCAGCTATGCAGACACGATGGGGTTGCAATGCTCTCTGCTGGGCGCCACAGTGCGCAATCCTTGGCTTGGGGAGTAGATATCTGGCAGCCTGGTCCTTGCTAGACTGAGTCTCCAGAGAGATCATCACAAGGAGGAGGCCCCCAGCCCTTGTGCTATAAAAAAGCGGATCGCGTGGGGGTAACTTGAGTCTGGGGTGGGCCAGGCGGCGACGCCCGCTGAAAAAGCAAAGCTGACGGTAGACCCAGGCACCCGGCCAGGAACCACAGCAGGAGGCTCATGGAGTTTTGATAGGTCTGCCACGCCCCGGGTCCGATTTGACATGCCCTTGGCAGTCCAATCCGTTGATTCTCGACTGATTGTGTAGCGTACCTGTAGATCACTGGCGTGACAACTGCGGCGAAACAAGCATGCCGCGTGGCGATTGTCTCCACGAGCTTGCCTGCTGGGACAGGGCGATCGACCCAAAGCCTTTGGCAAGTATTGTCGAACTGAATATAGCAACAGACACCGATGCGGCGTTTCGTTTCCAGTCACGCAGTTCCCATGTCGCGCAATGCGACCCATGGCCTGTAGTCAAACAGAGGCGTTATAGATGCGAGGCAGTCGAGAGAGTGTGTGTCAGATTGGGTCCACGTCAGCCACCAAATCCCACAGTTTGAATTCAACGGTACAGTGATGTTGATTGGTGCGGAACACCGATACGTATTGTACCTGACGTGAGGCTCTCTAGTCGCGTCATAGGTCGCGGAAATAGTTCATGCCTCTTTGCATGGCATATAAAAGCCAAAATTCGGCCAGGGAAACCCCACGCGAAGGTAAGACGCATCGGATAGACACCAGTATGGAGAGGGGAGACAAGTCTTCGAGCAGGCGGACAAGAACGCCATCGTCCAAGCGCTGCCAGGTGTGGGCGGTCGTGGTGCTGCACAGGGATGATTGTTCGGAGCACCACGTGGGCTGTGCTGCGTAGGTGTTCTGCTGGACGGGGGTCCTGATACGCTGGACATCTCCGTCAGTGCAATGTGGATGAGCACGTAGGCAGGTAGTATTGGCGGGGGCATGGGACAACCGAGGCTGGCTGTTCACCTGGCCTCGCGACTGCTTCTAGAAGGCAGGTTCCATTCCATTACACATGCCCACGAGGCGGTGTGTAGGTTTTGGCTTGCCGCTCTATTTCTGGTCAGCGTCCCTCTTGCATGGACAAGATGCAGATCGGTCCTGATTTGTGAGATGCAAGCTGCAGTCAGCCGAGAAAGTCCCGAAGGCGTGGTAGCTGAAGGATCGCATTGACAACAGCAGCAATATGTTGGGTGGAGGGAGGGAGGGAATGAGGGCGTTGGGGATGGCTGATTGATGGACGGTCGGGCGGGTGGGCGGGCGGGTGGACGGAGATCGTCGGGTTGTCTGATAGAAGGGGATCATCACCCTACGTTGGCGACCGTCGCGATGGATGCGGTTGCTTAAGAGCTGCTGTCGTTGGCGATCCTCCAGTCGGCTTGGCTGGAGGCTGTGGATGAAAGAGTCTATGGTCAGGTCAGGAGCCAGCAGGCACCTTGGGAAACAGTAGGATGTGTGTGGGAGCAGGGACCAGGCATGGCCAGGCAGGGCAGGGTGGCAGGGTGGGCAACACCTCCTTCCTTCAACGCTGTCAGAGCTGCGAGGAGGTGGATCCGGTTTAGTGTGGCTCCTTCCATCTGGGGAAGGAGGGTGTATAACACAGCCCT
Source organism: Diaporthe humulicola (assembly GCA_038088545.1). Classification (NCBI taxonomy): domain Eukaryota; kingdom Fungi; phylum Ascomycota; class Sordariomycetes; order Diaporthales; family Diaporthaceae; genus Diaporthe; species Diaporthe humulicola. Next base: position 169,404 of record JBBWSL010000028.1, on the reverse strand, counting down.
GGACGGTTCTGGACTGCGCTCGAGGTCCCTTACCGTCCAGTGCGCGCGTCATTTCTGCCCGTTACCCTGGATCGACACGACTCTCTCGCATGCCATCAGGTCTGTCCCTTGGCATCGCAACACCTGCTCCAATACAAAGTACAACTCCAGCTCAGTCCGAGTCGGAACGCCCATTCAGCCCATTCTGCAGCCCGGTCTGTTTTCGTGCTCTGCCACGCGGAAATGCATACCATATACTGCCTCGTCGGAAACGAAGAATGTGTGGCGCTACCGTGTCCTGCTGACCGGTAATTTTCCATCAACCATCAACATGCTAGCCACGACGATGTTGGTCTTTGATGCACATCAGCAGGAAAATCAGCAGGCCACTCTTTGCCATGCTGACGTCCTGCAGATTACTCGACAGCATGTCTGCCTGTTGCCTGTCAACCTGTGTCCCCGCCGTTTGATCGCGGCCTGTGTCTCGTCACTTGAGGTGCAACCCTGATCATCGCCATGACGCGACACTATTGCTTGGGGCACACCACCCGCCACCTTTCTATTACCCTTCTCTTTGCTCTCAGCTCCGTCGCCATGCGCGGCCGAGCATCACGGAGCCTCATCCGACGCTGGACGGGCAGGCGGGGCGGCCGGTGGGAATGGGGCAGTGCGATATCGCCCGCAGCATTGGCCAATCGTGTGTTATGCCCGCCATCAGTGATATGACATCTTTGTCCGTGGCAAACCCGGACGTGCTTGGTGATGCTGTGCTCTGCGTGTACACACTGCAAACCCCAACATGACGGTAGCAATTTGCGATCCTCCGCCAAAATGCCTTGCATGTTGGTACTGCCATCTCGGTTTCCGAGCACCTCATCTGCTCCACAAACATCATGAGCTGCATCGGGAGTCCGGGGACGTTTCTATCGTCGACTGCCAACTTCACCCAGCCGGCTGCCTGCTTTCTGGGCCTCCGAGCACGAGGGTAAGCCCTGAACTTGGCTCGGATGGGACGGACGGTGGATCGGGCATACAAACCCTGTCGAATCTGAAAGCCAGGTGACTGATTTCTCCAGCTCTCGAGTGACCACTTCCCTGTTTGGGGATCCCGACTGGATCCTCCCAGATTGGAGACGCGGCACAGCATGCCAGCACGCCAGCACGCCAGCGTGTGTCCTCCTGTCTGTTCTCGAATGATCTGCTTCACGATGTGGAGTCTGGACAGCCCGAGCTGGTTTGAATCACAGCAACGTCAACACAGTTCAAAGTCACTGTGCAATGATGGGTCACCCCGCGTTTCCACTTCTTTCGCGGGGTCCAAGGACCAGGCCAGACCACGACGGGGTCCGAGGGGCTCCACACTCTTTGCCCCACGCGTCGCAACCATTTATTGGGGTGCTACACTATATTGACAAGGTGACAATGGACAGCCCAGCAGACCAGGGCCATATCTCACTGGAATATCAACAAGCTATTCTCAGCAGCCTCCTGTGCTGACACAGCGCAAGGGGCGAGCAAGCACCCTTCAAGTTCTCGTCTGTGTGCCTACAGGGATTCAGCGTGTGCCTTGTTCCGACAGATTGGCTCTGGCTTGACGGCGTGGGGGTCACATCGTGGGGAGGTGAGATGCGCCACTCCTCCAAAGACCCGCCCTGCACCTTGAACCTTGTGTACTCTCACCTCATCCTAGAATGCCAATTTGGCGGCTGATATGTCTGAGGTATCACAGATCCTTGGAGAGGTGGGATTTGCTTCTGATCATCTCAGCAAACGACTGGGCTGGTCGTGCTCAGTCTGGGGAAATGCGCACCACCGGGAGGAAATTCGGCCAAAGCTGCACAGTTGTTCTCAACACATCGCCAGACTTGACTAAACCACTGACCATTTTACGTTTCTATTTGCTCATCCTTGACAACTTATTCTCTCCTCCATCTTGCCTCCTGCGACAATCGTTTCCGGCCCGGAGACATTCGCCCGGCACATGCAACGGTATCCGTTAGCCGGGGCAATCAGAGCGGAGTCGCTTTGCCACAGGAACCAAGAAAATCGCGCGAGCTTAGGTGCGTACGACCGCCAACCCTCTCACTGCATGAGACGACGAAGAAGGCATTTTTCGCCGAAGAGGGAAATCCCGTACGGCCGCCCGGCTTCGTCGTCGAACGATCGGATCAGGCTGCAAAGGACCTGTCGCCAGCATATCATCTCCATCGGCATCTCCCACCAAGCATGGATCACGCGCGGGGTGTACGACGGAATGCCCATGTCCGGGTTAACACAAATCCAGGCATTCCCGCGTCGTCACACTCTACACACGTGCCCCCATGATCCAAAGGATCTGCTGTCATACGCGAGAAGTGATGGAATATGCCGTGCGCCGCGCGCTTGGTACTTTTGATAGAGCAACATTTTCTTCGGAACGGCCTCAAGTAGCCTATCCGGGTTCGACACGGGTCCAACCCAAGGATTCATTTCGAGGGTTGGCCAGGCTTCGCTTACACCTTGCCCGCGCGGCCCTCCATGAAACGGCGATTCCACTGTGTACAATTAAGCAAATCGCAGGGCCATGATGCCGTCCTGTTGAGTTCTATAATCGTGTGATACGATATCAAAGACAAGCCCAGCTAACCTTCACTCGGATCCTTGTCGACATCGGCGTCTTGCTCAAATCGTAGCGAGGCCCCGGTGCTAACCCCCGGCCCGGGGCCCGGCTCACGAACCAAGACACCCAGGAAGCTCGGCCTACCCAGGGATCGTGCGACGTGGGCAGTTAACCGAGCTGCCAATGAGATACGCGGGATGTGAGCAGGCTTGGCCTCGCCATCAAGTGTCACCACCGCATATGATCCGCGGCGGGCAGGCGATCGATCCCTGGGGGGTTCGAGATTCTGCTTGGCCGCCCCCACGCTAGGCTCATCGCTCGGCTGTTCTTCATATAGTGTCTTGTGGTCGACGACTGCTCGCTTACCACCCAAGATGAAAGAAATCCCCGCGTGGTTAATGAGGTTTCACAAGTCTGACATCCATCGTGTTGACGATAACTATGTTGTGTCCGGCTTGTTGCAGCTGACTGGTGTGCGACCTTGCCAGGGCCGTGCCGGATTCCTCCGAGGGTTCCCGGGCATCATATATTCGCGACCACGAACTTGGTTCGTCCAGCTGGAGGAAAATATACTCCTTGTGTAGATATGACTGGCCATGCCAGCTGAGTTGGTCACTTGAAAGCATCAGCACTACGGCCGTGACGGGAACTTCCACATGTCAATGCTTCCTTCTTCCATGCTTGTTGAAAACCTCATATCACTTCCCTCGTATCAAATCAAGGCCAATCTTCGCTGCGTCTACCTAGAAGCGTTGTAGTGGTGTTGCTGTAGTCTTCTGGAGTAATATCCGTGTCCGAACCTTCTCAGTCGCTAGAGGGCCAATTCTTGAGTGTTTTCAGACATAGAAAGGAGAAACATTGCCTTTGAGTATCGATAGAGATATGGGACAGAAAAATACTTTGACCTGGAAATTTAAAGCCAACGATGCAGGAAAGATATGAGTTGAAGGTAAAAGAAGTTCTTCTGGCGCAAGCAGCCAATTATCATGGCTTTGGGATACATTACGGTACAGTAGAACATGCTGAGGCATTATTTAGGCGTGTTGTAGCTTCAGTGAGGCATCCTGATGATACTTTGCAAAAGAACATGTCTGAAGTTATTGAGGTGTTATCGTCTTTGCGGCACGGGTAGCTGATATTAAGTAGCACAAACCTGGGCAGACCCGGGAATCGAACGGCCCAGGAGGTCAGAACTTCGTAGATTACCCGTAACGGCAATAATCCCCCGCCAAGTGTGACGGATGAGCGTACGCGTACATGCGGTCTCTGAAAGTCATACATGCGTACACGCTGTATCCCCTTGCCAATTTTCTGGGCCATATCGGGGACATATCAGCCGCAACCCTTACTGGATCATTGCCGTCGGAGGCGAGCGGCTCAAGTTCGTGAAAGGTAATCCGGAATCTTGTCCTCTTAGCAGAGAATGGTATGGGTCTCACTTTGAACAAGATGTATTTCAGCTCCGATTCCGTCATGGCCGGTACAGACACTCTAGGTGAGAACCCCACAGTCGGACTTGCACTTGAGTCTCGCACAAAACTGACAGCTACCACCTGGGCAGCTACCTAGGTACACTACTAATCGGCCTGGTCTACCTTCTTCTGAGCGACCAGCACCGAATGTCAAAACGGTCCGGAGCCACTTTCGAGGACCCGGACTCCCTCCTTCCGAAACGATGGCTTGGCGACCCCAGGCACAAAGACGACAGGCGCGATGCCCTCCAGCCTTTTTCACATCGAACCAGTAGGTACAGGTCTGCTCCTCTTAAGGTTCCGCATCTGTTTTGTTTTGGAATGCTCCAGCATGTCTCCATTTAGGCTCCGTGACAGGCGACTAACACATGCTAGGATATTGCATTGACCAGAATGTGGTGGCATGAGTGGAGACTCATTTACGAATCGCTTTTTGCCAACTTTGAATTGAAGCTCACCCAAGGTTTGTGATGAGAGCCTCAACTTGATGGTTCAGAATGTATGTGTACTGTGGGAGAAGGAGCAATTGATGGTTACGCTGATTCCGGTTTGCTGAAGAGATGGTCATCAATGGTCTGTAGCCATACACTTCGCTTGATACATGTATGACGCTGTAGTGATAAGCCTCAAAGTTGACACTGAAAGTTAAAAATGCCATCCACTGAATGTCCCATCACCGGTCCATCTTTGAGACGCCCGAATTAACCCATGTGAGCTGTCAAGTCTGTATCTTTCCCTACCTAGGTAATCGCTCAGCCTGAGCTACGTGCCTAAAATTCTGGGTACTTACAAGCTCTTATTTAGTCACTCTTCTATGTGGGCCACAAAGTCAGGTTGTTTATGCCTCTACGCGCTTTCAGCATGGTCAAATGACAATCACATCTCTTGCAAAACTTTTCCAAGTCTCCAGTCACACAAGTCATACGAGTGGCCTTCTTGCTTTCCATATTTAAAGGACCTGGTTGACACAGACAGGACCACTTGCGACTCTTGACCCAGAACAACTTGAACCTTTTCCTTTCACCTCGGCTTTTCTTTTGACAAAGATCATAACAACCAACCGTCCTCACCTCAAAACCACTTTGGCAAAGTCAGCCACGGAACCGTCAGCTCATACATCAAACCCGTCAAACCACACCTACGTGTCAAGATGCAAATCCTCAACTTCCTCCGTCTTCTTCTCCTCTTCCTGCTCCCAGCGAGCGTCTCAGCTGCCACCGTGGACCGAATCGTGTACACCCCTGGACGCAGCGGCGACACCACCAACACCTCGCCGGACCTCGTGCGCCGAGACTCCATAAGCTTTGGCCCCGGTGACGAAGCGCAAAATGCGTGTGGCTCCGACAAACCCCCTGAGGAAACCGATGGCGCCGCTTTGACCAAGGACGACTGCGTGAGCATCATGGATTTCAACCAGAGATTCGGCCGGTACACCATCAGCGGCTACACGGGCGGGGCGTGGGCAGAGATCAACGTCAACGGCACGTGCACTATCGCAGTCTCGAGGACGGATGACTCCACCAATGATTTCGAGTAAGTGCTCAGCAGAGATACGTGCCGATCATAAAATGCTTGCCTTGCCGTTCAATCTACTAACCTCGTGGGTTTTTCAGGGTTGGTAACCAGGACATCGTTGACTGCATCATTTCAGCGATGACGACGTACCCGGATATGTTCAGAATGCACTCTGTTACAGGCGAGTCGAAGTGTGATGCATCTGATAAATCGGCCGGGGCGGTGCCAATCAAGTGGAAGGTTCTTAATCCTGATGACATTGGTAGTTGATTGTCTGGTCTGTGGACATCGGCCAGCCTCATGGGGGTGTCTTCCAAAACAGGGCTTCTAGTTCTCGGGTCTGGATCTGGCTAGCTCAGTAGAAGGAATTCAAACATGCGAAGCTTTCTCTTTCTTCAGCTGATGAAACATGAAGCCAGTTCTTGACCTCTTCCCAAAGTAACTTGCCCGAGTAGTGTGGAGCTCCGCCGCAGTACTGAGTTGTCAAATTTGCAAGCCTCGTCTCCCTGAAAACTATCTGCATCCCACAAAATCCAGTGACATCAAGATTTTTCCCAAAGATATTACTGTAACGTAAAGTCTGACCCAGGCTTCTAAAGAAGTTTCAACCCGGCTGGCATGATACCCGCTGGACGATGAATATTAGTAGGCGATACCAAAGTATTAATTGATGGCCTACTTGGAGCTGGCGGCACCCGCCACTAACCGCCTACCCAACTATACTATCCTGATATTATGTACCCCCCTATTGTACTGGATCTCTTCTTTTGTTGGATGTGTTATGGCAGCAAGATGATTCACCGACAAAATCTCTGTTAGCGACTGAAGTGATACGATCTCAACAAGGCCCAGTAATTCAAAAGTGTTCCTTCCGTCGACCGGTCCTGTCGGCGATTCTCTCGAAACCACTTGAGTGTCAGCGGTCGTGGCGAGCAGTCTGGGTCCGTCTCTGATGCCTCCAAAGACCTCCAGCTCCTCCTGACTCCCACCCTCCCATGGCACCAAGGGAAATCTTTCTGTTCCTTCGCCGTAGTGCACGCGAGAAATCAGGAAAGCGTAAGTTCTCCAAGGAACTATTCGTAAGTTCGAGCTTGGGAGATCACTATCTGGAAGTTGCCTGTCTTCCTCGTCTTGAAGGTCCTCGCCTTGAGAGTCCTTGTCTTGAAAGTCCTCGTCTTGAAAGATTCTGTCTCGAAAGTCCCTGTCTCGAAAGTCTTTCTTTTGCCTTATAGTATCGCTCAAGGTGAATTCATTAAATGTTGTTGAGAAAGCATATATGCTCTTGTCTCTGTAGGCCGGAGGTAGTCTTCTTGAGGCTCTGGACCTTGAGTCCGACAGGTGGATGACCACTTTGATAATACTGCTGTTGGCTTTCAAGGCGTCCACGGTCCCCACAATATTTCCTCTTAAGATTATGCCCTTTTCTTCAAAGAACGGCTGTTGGGCTGCAAGGAATCCTCGCGCTTGGGAGGCTCGTTGCAAAAGTGTTGGTCCGGACTGGTTCCAGTCTGGTACCCAAGTGGGTAAGTTTTGTGTTTGAATCCTTGCTTTGTCACTCCGATAGCACAGATTCCCCAAAATCGCATCCATCCCCGACTTCTTGTACAAGTATAACGCTACTTGCGTGTACACCTCGGCGGTACTCATAGAGTAATTGGCTGGAAGCCGTTCTGTGGCGGAAACCAGTCCCATGAGCCCGAAGACCTTGTCTCTGGGATCCGAAGCGTTGCAGTTTCGCCCTAAAAGAAGAGCTTCCAGTACAGTAGCCGAGCGGGTGAGATGTCTTCGGTCAAGTTGAAGTAGTGTAGGAAATGTTTCATAGTAACTCGCGGTGTAGATCCGCCGCAAATGGTCACCCTCCATGAAATCCGTCCATTCCACAGCAGCGTCACCACACATCATTATGATGTGCTTCGACAGTGCGATCTCCTGCACAACCCAGACACGGGAGAAATACGGGCGGCCAAAGAAAGATGCCAGAAGATGCGGTGGTGTCCAGATGCCTCCGGCCAGGTTTCTGAGGACTATATCACTGTCGTCTGTGGCCTCGCCTACATAAGCAAACGTCCGCGAGGCGCCACTGTAGATCATGGGCATCAAATCGACCTGCTTGCCGCGTTCTTGGATGTCGTCCTGGTTGATACACACGGCGTCGATCCAGACCCTATTTGTGTATTGTTGTACCCACCGCAACACCGAGTCGCAGCTACGTGTGATTGGCAAAAGCAGCCCGTGGGACCCAATCTCGAGGTTGCAGCATTTTGTGGCGTCACCACTCTCATCTGCCCATGTGTATGATATGGCATCATAGTCGTGACCATGACCTTCATGGACATGCACGGTCTCGAGGTCTGCCTTGATGATGTCCCCAGGTCTCCCGCCGCGGAGGTTCAACAACCGGATCTCGTCTGGTTTCTGGATTGGTTCGTGTTTGTAAAGTCCTCGCTGAACCACGTTTCGGTCGCGGGGCCGGTGCCGGTCGGACCATCTCACTCTTTTGAATGACGCAGACGTAGCAGAATTAGGCATCATCTTCTTCGCTGAGCATGAAGAGATGACTTTCGAAGTGCGGTGGGGCTTTTGGCCAGAAGATGCATGTCAGACGCGACGCGGCAATGCAACGTCAGCTAACTGCGGCCTTAGGACCCCAGACATTATCAGGTGCACCAGCTTAATGGCTTATGGTTTCCTGTAGATCCGAAAACATTGAGGAAAATCGTCTTCTCTGATTTTGCTGCCATACGGTAGGGAACATGGCCACCGTGCACCCATAAAGCAGCAAGTAATGTTTGATGCCCAACAAGTTGAGACTCTTCTACAGTCAATTGTCATTACGTAGGAAAGCTTCGAAACTGAGCCATTATCACCTTGACAAGCAGCAATTCAAGCATTGAAATATAAAGAAGCAAGCCTGATATACTCGTCATCGTTCCGATATCGACTTTTCGCACGAGATGGGAAGGAAGGTCGTAATACCAAGACAGTAAGGTGATGATGTCTCAAATACTCTTCGACAACGTGTAAAGCAATTCATGTAACAGAAAAAAAAGGCAACAATCAAATAACTGCAGAATATCATAGCATAATCTGATGAAATTCATACAGGCCTTCCGATACTCAACAGCCTGACTTGAAGCATCCTGATGAAAAAATATCAGGGGTCTGCCCACTGACTTGGACACATCGGCAATACGAGTAGCCACACAAGCCTGAGCATGACTTGATAGATAACAGCGTAGAATGTAGCGCTAACGTTGGAGGAGGGAAGAAAGCCATCACGATCTTCATAATGGATGTGAGGGAAAGAAACGGTATGAGATCGGTCGATGGCTTACACATTGAAGAGGCTGTCGCGCAGCATTCTGACATGAAAAGATCATGTCCCACTCAAGTGCTTGCTCTCAGAACTGAACGTTGTCACTTACTGGAACCTACAGGATGTGAAACAGAGAAAACATGATATGCTTGGAGAGAAAAGGCTTATGGAAGATGAATCATAGAGAGAAAGGTCGAAGAGCATTTGTACGAAGCAGCATTGCAAGCTCCAAATAGGGGATCTGTTCCACTGTCGCATATGGCGGATCTCATCCAGGCGGAGCTCAGGACGATGCGATAGGCGCTCTTACCATACCTCTAGGTATGCCCTAGAAACAACAGCTCTAGCCAATTTGTCTTTCAACGAGCAGGGTCGACCACGAACACACACGAGGACGCGGCGTGACCGACAGCCAAGAAAGAGAAACCAAGACACCAAATGAGTACGATCATTGACGCCTGTGAGGTCAAGCTAAAGCAGCCGCAACGGTAGAGTACCTCAGCAGAGGCGAGAGATACCAAGAAGAAGGATACGGGACACGCCCACGAACTACGGCGCTGACCTCATAGTTGAACACGAGGTCGCCATCCCGCCTCCGCAGATCATCCGCAAATCCCACACCGCGGATGTAACTGATCGCAGCTGCTCCAGCGCCCTCCGCCGACGAACAATCGGCGGAAGCCAGTAGGACAATTCCGCCCGCATTTCACGAACCTCCACCAGCGCAGATCTGCCACAGGCGGCTTGTGGTCCCACCGGGGACATAGGTAGCCAGCAGCCAGCAGCCTATCTCCCCCCGTCCTTCTCAAGCACGCAAGAACCCACGACCAAAACCCGGCCGTCTCTCAGCTCATCACGATCCAGCCGAGCTAACCTCCTTTGCCACAACCCATTTAAACCCCCCGTCTCCCCCCTCCCCCTTCCGCCCCGCCGCAGCCCTTCATCGAGTCCCGCCGGGCTGCTAAAAGGTTGCGAAAATGGGCAATTAATTATAATACGAGGCTAGCGTCTCCCGCGCCGGCAATGTAGCTCTTGAATCAAGAGGTGGCCATCGCAGGTGGATAGGGCAACCTTTCCCGTCCTAGCCTCGGGTTAAAGGGGGGAGCTGGGACTAATAGGCACAGGTGAAGCCGTGTCGCCCAAAATGCTAAGCGACGACGTGAATGTTTTTGTTATCTTCATGTAGAGACGGGCGTTGGCCGCCATGACGCCCCTGCGCCCTCGTGTTATCAGTCATCAATTTGATTTTATGTTTCTGTCAATTTCATCCGGGAGTCTGCAACCTCTGGCAACTCGCTCGGAGCTCGGGTTCGGCTTCACGCCGAAGCGACACCCATCACGTGGATATGTGGGGAGGTTATGATTCGCGCTTGCGATTAGAATAGATCACTGATCCACCACGCCGGGGAAAAAGTACCAATATGGGCCTGCAGTATGTGTGCACCTTCTCGATGATGCAGCTGGGTCACCTATGGGCCTGAACACGCTACTGTAGAGGTCTGTCTGTCGTTGGTGCAGATTGGGATATGTCGGGTATCTGGACATTGTGAGGAGGCCTCGCACTCGCGGGGAGGACGGCCACGGCAAAGACGGGACGAACAGGCGCAGCACTGCGGGCATGATTCAAAGTGCTCGTCTGAATACCCTCCAGCCTCGAGACATCGGATCAATGTAGGCAGGCAGACAAGCAATTCAACGGCCGGGGGCATCACGTGTTGGAGGATGGAGAAGTATCACACTTGAGGAGGCCTGGCGGGCTGGACGGCACGTTTCAAATTGCAGGGAAGGCGGAGCTGTCTCGAAATCGACAGCGGGCTGCCGTGGACGAGTCTCGGGGCACGTAGCGAGGAATGAGAGATGAGATGAACCGGGATGGCTCCGGTGGTGGCCGGCCCGACGGCGGGGGGGGGCGATGGTGACAGAGGCAATTCCATCAAATTCCTCAGCTGGACTGGCCTGGCCCCGCCCTCACGCCAACCCGCCGAGGCAGCGTCTGGTGCTCGGCGAGGGGCCGAAATCACACGGCAGTTTGGATGCCCGGGTGCGTGAGAACGGACATAGACATTCATGATGGCCGAAGACCTATCCAGTAAACATAGTCGTCGCTGTCGACCTTCTCGTCGGCCCAATCCGGACACAGAGAGGCGCCGAGGTTGTGGAAGTGGTGTGGGTCTGGTTCGTGGGTGCAGCCAAGTGAGGCTGAGTAACACAACAATTGGCTGGTCAGTTTTAGCCTGGCGCTGGCATGATGGTGTGTGTCATGGAAGGCTGCAAAGCTTTTTGGGAGGCACAGCCCCTGAGAGTCGGGCCATTATGCGAAACGCAGGGCTGAGCGTGATTGGCTGCGGGCAGCATGGAGAGGCCGGCTCTTGGGAGGGTGCCTGTGCTGTGCTGAGCTCAGCTGTGCTTGGGAATGATCTCACCGTCTCATGCTTCGGCGGATGGAACGTTAACGTTGCGAGATGCCGAGTGAGTAAGAGCCTTGCTTCGACTTCCTTGCCGCGGTGCCTCCACAATGCAGTGATGTGGGCACAGCCTTCTCCATCATGCCCCGGTTTGCCGTGTTAGACTCTGGTTGGTGTTTTGGACTGGACTTGTGAGTGAGCGAGTGAAATGGACGGTCAGAAGCCGGACGCCCAAAGGCAGGGGCCAGGAGGAGGCACATTGACCCCTGTTTCAAGAGCTGCAGCAGCAAGCTTCTCGAAGTCCAATCCAGACGACAGGCGCCATGGGCTGCAGCAGGCAGGCAGGCTGCAGGAAGTGGCTTGCATGTGTGTTTGTTGTTGTACTGTTGTACAACTGCAGCTCCTGGAATGCTAAAGGTTGAGCCGCAGAGTGAGACATGTACGTCTTCAAAACAATGGCATGGTCCTGTCTGACAAACTAAGCAAGTAAACATCAAGTGGTTCGCTAATCGATAGAATGGCCCGACGTTCAATTAAAGCCCGTCGGGTGGTCGGGCGTCACAATCAAATGATGGTAATGACGGTGGCCCATCAATGCTGCGGTAGATTCAAGGTTACTGTTAGAGATTTGGTTAAGCTCGCGGAGCTCTGGTCGGGGGGTCCTTCCCTTCCAGGGTTGGGTCTGACAGTGTGTTATAGGACGCAGATCGGGGGGGTCCAAGGTCGAGGCCAGGGTTCAAGTCACCCGAGAGACCGTCTCTGGGAGGAGCTAATCTCATGCCTTCCACTTGAGGCACTGTACGGTGCAGCATAGAAATGAGTCGTGAAGTTGTCAAGCACTCAACATCGCGCACCGTATTGGCGCACTGTCACTGCCCCTGCATCGTGACCCCCATGGCCCCCGATCTCTACAACCTTTTCAATTTAGCCGTGACAGGTGCACAGGCAGCCGCTGGGGTCACCGACGCACTGCTCGACTAATTTTGGCATTTTGGTCACGAACAGCGCTTTTTTGGCTTTGCCGGCGTCTCTGCTGGCGGACACGAAGCTCACGGGTGCTTGGAATAAACATTTGGCGACCGAAAGGCAAAAACACGGACTGCCGCTGACGGACTGACTGATGGACTGACTGATCTGCGCCAAAAGTCTGCCGAGACCTTGCCGCTCGCTGGTGATCAATTCTGGGTCACTTGATCAGCAGCGTCAATCGCATCGTATTCGTCCTGACCGACGGCGATGACAATTCCTCCCCGATGCTCCCCCAGACTAACAGTACTACCATAGTACGTAGACACGAGCTGACGAGCACGACGAGCAGTCATCCGTGTCCCGCGCTCGTGCTCGTGCTCGTGCTCCCCTGGCCCCCAAGGCTACGAACACGTTACGCCGACCGTTACTACGAGGCTTGCGAGGCGTGGGCCCTGATGGGAGGGAGTGTTGCACCGCTGCCGCTGCGGTTACTCGGCGTCACATCTCGCATCTGGCTCATCTCGCGTCGCCCTCTGCTCGCAGTCGCCGGCTTTGCTGACTGCCTGGGCGCCTCCTAATACGACTCGCGCCTTTCCCGAATCTGATGGCTGGGCGGACGAGACGAACGGCGCGTGTCCGTCGGTAGCGGCTCCCACGACGTCGCTTCGTATTCCACCACCCTCTTTTGGCCTCCCAGGCTCAAAAATAAAACCACGCCAGAGTCAAAAGGGCAAAACTCGGGGTCGGCCGGCACCCTTAGCTGCCCAAGCGGGCTAGGGGAGCTTGGGATCCAGGGGAAATGGCCACGGAATCTGGCCGGATCTTCACCAAAGTTGCAGCCGGAGGACCCTGCGGCCAGCAGCCAGCAGCCCTGTCGGTTCCTCTTCTCAGTCAGTAAGCCAGTCGGGCAGTCTGCTGCCATTCAGTCACTGAGGTTCCCATGTCCGTCAGTCTCTTTTCTTGTGCGTGCAGTGCAGGGCAGCAGCATGCGTGCCTGTGCAGTACCACAGTACGGCAAGTCAGGACCCTGGCTCGTCCAGCAGGCCGCTGTTGCAGAATGAAAGGCCAAGACCAGGATCAGGATCAGGACCAGGACCGGGACAGGACAGGACAGGCTCCCACCTGCAGGAGGTGTTAGTCCCTACCGGCTACTCGGCGCAAAACATGGGCCACCAACCCCGGGTCCACCACGGATCGCCCTCAAAGTCCCCCCAGCGTTCAGTCAGCAGTGCCACAGCAACCAGACAACCACGCAGCCCAGACAAGCCCAGGCAGCCCAGCGACAATAGCCTTCCCATTCCACCAGTCCACCCTGAATATCTCCCCACCGAAACCAAGCAGACCAAACCCGACCCGGCCCAGCTGTGGCAACCCAAGCCAGCACGTCCTCGCCTGAGTGGCCACAGTGCACACAGCCAGTCAGCCGGCAAAAAAAACCGCCTCTAGCTCTAAGTACCACCCAAAATCGCCAAAACCCTTCATATTGATACATCAATTATCCAACAACCAAGGGGTATGTGCTTGATTTTAATTACATCAGTATCTTCATAATCAGCGTCTGATTCGAATTATATCATTATATCCTTTATAATGAGATGTTGTGGTGGGTCAATCGCTGGAAGAGCTGGGTCGTCCTGATTTCAGTACAAAGATACCGGCGGTTTTTTTTGCCGGCTGACTGACAGCCCAGGCAGCGCCCCTCCTTCCAGTCGCCAGTCGCCCGGCAATCCCTCCCACACACTCTCTCTTCTCAAGAGTCACACTGTCACCTCACTCGCCAGCCCGACCCACTGGCAGCTGCAGCCCTCTTGGCTGATCCATGTTTGTCCCTCAATGCTGCGTGCCCACAAGTCCACCCAGCCCACCTGCCAGCCTGCTCGGCACCTCACCCATGCAGCAGCCATGTACCCGCGTACCTGCGTACCTATGGACCCTGGAATAGTCCAGTGATCCTATGTACCTATGTGCTGTATGACCGACTGGACCTTGGGCTTGGTCCGGCCTTGGTGTTGGTGATGGTCGCTTCCCCTTAATAAACAGGCCCGCCCTTTCCCAAGACCTGTCCATCACGGCCCTCTCTTTCCTCCACATCGCTCATCACTTCCTATAGCAAGCACTTCTCTGTGCCGAAACATTTTTTATTTTCCTTGCTTGGTTTTCTCCATACCTTCACACACTCGCTATCGCTCGCATATACAAATTCGGCTTCCTGCCACTTCCCCGGCCTTGCTTCTGTCTCCGTCTCACTCAGACCAGACCATCACCGTAAACAAATACAGAGTTAATATACTTGCTCTCTCACCGCTCGCTTCTCTCTCGCTCAAGCTTGCACACCCGCCTAGCTCCTCATCACAACAACTCAAAACCCGCCGGCAACATGTTCTCCAGGCTGGCTTCCACCGCGGCTGTGGTGCTTGCTGCGTCCTCGCTCGCCAGCGCCCAGACCTTCAGTGCTTGCAACCCTACCAAGAAGAGTGGTGAGTTCCCACATATCCTCACCACCATTTTTACATCTAACTAACAACTATAGGCTGCCCCGCCAACCCTGCTATTGCCTCAAAGCAGGTCATCGACTTCACCAAGGGCGAGAATGAGTTCTTCACCCCTGCCATTGGCACCACGGTGAAGTATGACCCGTCTCTCGGCGCTGTCTTCGCCATCAACAAGGAGACCGATGCTCCCACCTTCACCTCCACCGGCTACATCTTCTTCGGCCGTGTTGATGTCGTCGCGCGGGCCTCCGTCGGCACTGGCGTTGTTACTTCCTTCGTCCTGCAGTCGGACGACCTCGACGAGATCGACTGGGAGTGGCTCGGAGGTGACGACACCCAGGTCCAGACCAACTACTTCAGCAAGGGTGACACGACCACCTACGACCGTGGTGGCTTCTCCGGCGTCGGAAGCCCCCAGGCCGAGTTCCACACCTACACAATCGACTGGACTGCCGAGAAGCTGGACTGGATCATTGATGGCACCGTCGTCAGGACCCTCAAGTACGCCGACGCCAAGGGAGGTGCTGGCTACCCGCAGACCCCCATGCAGGTCAAGCTCGGAACCTGGGTCGCCGGCCGCAAGGACGCCCCCGAGGGTACCGTGCAGTGGGCCGGTGGATACACCGACTTCGCTCAGGCTCCCTTCAACGGTTACTACAAGAGCGTCACTGTTCAGGACTACATGAACGGTGCTAAGAGCGCTGGCTCGTACGTCTACGGCGACCAGACCGGCACCTACCAGTCCATCAAGATCCTGCAGGGCGATGGCAAGAGCGAGGGTGCTCAGAGCTCCTCCGCCAAGTCATCCGCCACCGACAGCGCCAAGAGCACCCTCTCGACCGTCACCAGCTCCGCTGACCTGACCGCCTCCGTTACCCAGGGTATTACCCTGGCCACCGGCGAGCCCAGCAACAACGACAGCTCCTCGGGCTCCAGCTCCGGCTCCACACCCACCAGCTCCAGCTCCGGCTCCGGCTCCGGCTCGTCCTCCTCCTCCAGCAGCACCCCCAGCTCCAGCGTCGTCACTGCCGGCGCCAGCAGCAAGGCCGGAATCAACTTCGCCTTCCTGGGTGCCGCCATGTTCGCTCTGCTCTCCCTGTAGGACAAGAAAGTCGATTTCGAACTGGCACGAGCTGATTAATATTTCTTTTCTTCACACCACTTTCCTTTAACAAACAAGGCGAAGACCAGAGCATCGACTGCTCTGGCCCTTCGGACTTTTCAACTGCCATAAAACTTTGTAACCGGTCGGCTCTGTGCACAGGAAGATATCAAACCAATTGTTATCTCCGAGGGTTGGTGCGAAGGAACACGGGTGGTTCTGACGTTGTAACGGACGAGCGAACGACGGCATACGGTCAGATGGGCCCAGCTGCTGCATGATACCAAATTTTGATTACTTTATTCATTGTTGAGGAAGCATTGTTATTTGAGACTACGAACTTCTTGGAAGGGACCATCGACGAAGGATGATTTGAGGCTGCGTCACCAAACCTACAGAGGTTACTGGGACGTTCGCTTGGTGCGAGGAGGCGGGGCATAGATAGAGAGACATCAGACACAACAGTAGAAAAAGATGGGAAAAAAGAATCCAATTAGACGCACCCCTTGATGGGTGTCGCACAACAAACTCAATTCCTTCGTTCCTTTGGCCGTATTTTGCGAGGTTTCTGTTCCGTGTCACGAATCACAGATCTCGTCATCTCGTCAGCCCATATACAGCAAAACATCTGTTGTCATACTTTGCCGCGTAAGACTGTGCCTCCCTCTTTTCTGCAATGCGCCATTTAGGGGAGGGGGGCTGGTTTTCGGTGTTACCCCCCAATCTGACATGACAGCACATGTACCGAACCGCCAAAAGGAATCATTTCAGGACAACACGTGCACATTGTTTCTGTTGCCTCATTTCGATTTTCCTAGGCGCCGCGGCGCCTAGAGGGGGCACCCAAGAAACGACAAGAAGCCCCAAGACCCTTTCTCATTTTGGGCGAGGGGGTTGAATGTTGGCGCCTGCCTTATCCGGGCTAGGTTGCTTTGCAAGGGGACCTCGGGGCGCGGCTCCGCCTGCGTGCGTTTGTTCGTGCGTTCGTGCAGTGCAGCGCAATGAGGTACAAATATGCGCAGGACCCAGTTCACGCTGGCGCTACTGCAAGGTACCAGAGCCCACCGACTGGGGCCGCAGATGGGCATGGGCTGATTTTCATTTCTTTCACGCTTTGTCTCTTTTATTTTTTTTTTCCTTCCTTCCCAATCCTTCCTGCCTATGGAATCATGTCTGAGGACACGGATTGGTTTAAGTTAGATGGCATAAGTAGGATCGGGATGCTTGCATTTTTTTTTGAGATGAGATGAGGCGTTTGCGGGGCCTGCCGTTCCTGGAAGGATGGCAGCCTGCTGCTGTGAGTGTAAGATGACCGGGCTGGCCCAGGCGGAGAACAGGCCCATTATGGTGCGGCGAGTGGTAGATTTGATTTCACGTTAGGCTGCAGTTGGGGATGAAGGATACTTGTGGCTTATGATGCTGAGGATGGTCCCCTGGTGAGCAGCTCACCTGCCCCTCGACTAGTCTATTGATCCACGTATTGATCAACACGATCAAATAAAATAGGCAAAGCCAAGCCCGCTCCCGCTGCCCGACAACGGACCGGGATGTGAGCAGCTTGTGGTTGTGTGGCCGGCTCCGCGGGAGAGTTCAACCCGGCGGACCCCCCGTTTTCCTTGCTAGTCGGTGGCCCCGTGCGGGCCTTGATCACACAGTTCAGTCAGTGTATGTGCCGTGGTCGACTACTACTGTGCAGAGATGTAAGTTTACAATAGGCTCCTGCTCCCCACCCAAGTGTTGACGAGACCGGGCTTCTCTGCAAGTGTGGATATGTGAATGGATGTGCCCTGGTGATTCTGTTCGGCGTATTCGGTGCTACGGGGTTGATAGAGAGTGATCGGTTGCGTGGGAAGTTGAGAGAAGACAAGGCTGTCTTCAAGAACGGCTGGCGTTGCACGGAGCATAGAAGTCCTGCCTCTGTCTATTGAGGAGCAGGATGATGATGAGTGGTGCTTTTACGCTCATGTGGCCTGCTGTATGGGAACCGTAGCATCAGCTGAATAACTGACCGCCTACCTGCCTCTAATCAAGAATATGCTGATTTTTACTTGACCTAGCCGGCTGAGAGTATTGGCCCCCACTTAGGCTGGTAAATACATACGAGGCTGATATCATTCATGCCTGCGTGTTTGAGCGGCAGATAACCAAGTCTGAAGCTGTCCACTGGTTGGCTGCATTTAGGAGGCCTTCTGTCACTACAGGTACTCTAAGGCTCTACGAGGATGAAGCCTGGCTCCAGTGCAAGCCATTCAGGCATACTTGGAAAGGTGCTATCTAGGTATGCTTTCAATCATACTCGCCCAGAGACAGGACCTTGGAAGCCAGCCGATATTTGAATAACTCGTGAGTTCCAGCCTTTGAGGTATCTCCGTCCCGGAGTCGTGGTCGCTCGCTTGTAATATAGATGTGCCGAAGAACAAGACAATGTAGACTGAGTTCTTCTCAGAGCCACATGGTAAGCATGGGCAGTGGATGGCAGAGAGGGAGTGAACATGTTGGAAATGGGATGATCTAGGGAGGCAGCGTGTATGTAGACATATGGAGAGCGTGGTGGTCATGGCTATTGTGCGGCACAGGGTAGGGTATTGAATAATCAGAGAGCGGCTCCAGGGACAGCCATGCCATGGTTGGGTCAATTCAGTCAGACATTCAGACCCAGGGTATCTCAAAGCACACAGGCCGGCCATAAACCCCTCAGTCGTCCAGCTCCAGCCCGCCGACCTGCCCCAGGAAGTTCCCCTTGAGGCCGTCCCTCAGCAGCTCGTCCATGTCCACGCCTCCTCCGGCGATGTACTTCTCGCTGACGCCGGCGTTGACGCGCTTCGAGAGCAGCTCGCGCAGCTGTGCCCTCAGCGCGCCGACGTCGGCCTTGGACAGCGCCCTCGCCTCGTCCTGCTTGGCCTTGCGGCCACTGCCGCGCCCGCCCCACTTGCCCATCTGCTCGAGGTCCTCCGAGTCGTACTCGACGCCGAGCTCCTCGGCGGCGTTGCGCATCCAGTCGTCCTCCTTGCTGCCCTTCTCCTTGGCGAGCTGCGTGTCGGCTATCTTTTTCGCCAGCGTCACCCGCTCCTTGAGCCGTCCCACCAGCCGCCGGTCCACGTCGATGGTGCGGATGAAGAAGTCGTCCCTGCGGCTGATCCGGGACCCCGCCCGCGCCGTCGCGTGCACCTTGGCCACCAGCCGCCGCGTCGACACCACCTCCTCGGGCGCGCACAGCAGCACGCTCAGCCCCGACTGTGCCGCGCGCGCCGTCCGGCCCGACCGGTGCACGTAGGCGTCTGCCGCGCGCGGCACGTGGTAGTGGATCACGACGTCGATGCCCGGGATGTCGAGGCCGCGGGCGGCGACGTCGGTGGCGAGGAGGATGGCGTGGGTTCCGGGCTTGGCGCTGGTGAAGCGCTCGACGGAGCGCAGTCTGGCCTTCTGGGCCATTTGTGAGTGAAGGGCGTGGACTGGGAGGTTGAGGTTCTGTAGCATGGGCAACAGCCGCCGCACTGAGCCGATCGAGTTGCTGAAGACTAGAATACGTTGCGTCGGTTGAAGCATGATGAGAGAATAGAGGTACAGATCCTGTTGAAAGATTAGTGGGTGGTTTTCGACGGCCAGCAATAGAACGCTGTGGACATACCTTCTCCATCGCGCCACATTCCACCAGGCCCTCCCTGAGCCCCTGTGCCATCTGAGAGACTGGATTAACATCCACAAACTTGGGCTTCTCTTCCCGGAAATTCAGCTTCTTCAAAAGGTACTCCATGGACTCTTGCGTGTCCATCAGGTTGGATTTGCCCTTCCCTGCCAGCTTCTGCTGAAGGTTCTTGTTGAATGTGGCAGAAAAGACCAACGTTTGCCTCGGGAAGAGCTCTGCTTCATCACCCTCGTCGACCTGAACTCTATCGATGGCCTTCAAAATCTCCTCTGCCTCCTTGAAATGGCCGTCCGTGAGGAGACGGTCGGCCTCATCCACCACTAGAAAGTTGACCGCCTTGAAGGAATCCAGTGTGGCGCTGCTTGAACTGAGGACTTCCCACAGACGGCCCGGGGTTCCGATCACGATGTCTGCCTTCTCGAGCTGCCGTTGTTGTTTGTGCACCGACAGACCGCCCGTTACTGAACAGATATATGGCGGTGTAGTGAGCCCTTCGCACAGCGCTTTGATATGATTTGTGATCTGGTGGGCCAGCTCCCTGGTCGGCGACATGATCAGGCCTATTGGCGATTTCTTTTCCGAGGGTTCGCCCGCCGTCTGCCTCGCAAGCCATGCCTCGACAATAGGTATCGCGAACGCGAGCGTTTTTCCAGATCCGGTCGAGGCCTTGCCGATGACATCGTGGCCCGCTATTATCTTCCGTATAGATGCAGACTGAATGTCGGTCGGTTTTGTGAACTTGAGTCGTGCGAGGCAAGCGACCATCTGCGTGGACAGATCGAGGTTCGCCCAAGCCGACATGTCCACGTCCTCCCCGGCATCATCTATAGCAGCATCCCTGGCCGAGGCAAACACGTTGCTTTCTAGTTCTTGGTCTTCTTCTTTCTGGGATGTGACTTTGCTGTTCTTTTTCTTCTGCTGCTGCGTCTTGTCGTTCTTCTGTGTCTGTTTTGTGGTCTCCTTTGTGGCCTTGTTTTTTGTTTTGCTCTCGATTGGCGCGGTCACATGGCGTTCCGAAGCAGAGGGCTCATCGTTCTCGTCATTTGTGGGAGTTTCCACAGGATCATCTCCGAAGCCTTCGAACTCATCGCCTTCGTTATCGGTAGTGGTCGCGGCATCATCAGCAGTGACCTGGTTCAACGTTAGTACCCCGGTTGATCGAGTGGCAGAAGTAGCAAAGGGGATTGCTTACAAACTTGACCACATTCCCATTGCGCACGACGTCGACGCCTGATATCTCCTCGAGGCCAAAGAATCCTTCGGCATCATTGAACATCTCCGGCAGGTCGACGGGCTTCCATTTCAGCGAGTTGGCTTCGACGGTGCGCTTTGGCTTGGAGGACTTGGAAGACTTGGCCAGAGCCTTCTTCCTCTTCTTTACGGGTGCATTGGCGACGGCCGGTCTCTTTCTCTTCTCGACCATTTTGCCTTTCTTGGTAGGTACTGGTGGAGAGGTGAATTTGACGATAACAAAGGTGAGGATGAAGAGGGTGTGTTTGCGCAGTCGGTGGTTGCTCCTTCAACAGCTCTACGAAGAAAAAAAATGCGCCCGGGCGGCCAGCTCAAGGTGGGGTCAATCCGCACGAACCAGGAGCTTAATTCAGCCCTACGACCACAGGCGTTATCAACGTTCGTTAGTGAGGGACTTGCCCGCCTAAAGCGTCCGTGAGGCGATGCTAATTTCGAAATCTCTGTATTTGGTCGACTGATACGACTAAATCCTGTTGTAACTCCTCCTATGTGAGTCCAGTCTGTCGATTGTTCGAAATCAACTGCACTCTGATGTGTTTCTGAGCACCTCCTTAACGTGGATTGGGCCATTGCCTCGGCAGTGGAACAGTGTGTCTGGTGGCACTCGCTAACACTATTTGACTTTGGACCCCTGTGAGAGCTGCAGACCCTGGCCGAGGGAAATTTTTGGCGAGTAACCTCGAAGCAACCATCTGCCCGACGCCACCTTCAAGACTGGATTTAGATCTCTTCCACTTTCCATTTCAGAATGGGAAAATCTTCAAAGGACAAGCGCGATGCTTACTATAGGCTCGCAAAAGAGCAAGGCTGGCGCGCTCGAAGCGCCTTCAAGCTGCTGCAACTCGATGAAGGTCCGTTCGACACACTGCAGCCCTTCTCCCTGAATCTTCTGCGGCTGTCTCGTTCATGACGTGTGCATGCACTGACAATTTCCCCAGAGTTTAATTTGTTTGAGGACGTGACACGAGTTGTGGATCTCTGCGCAGCGCCGGGTAGTTGGTCACAGGTCCTGTCCCGGGTCCTCATCAAGGGCGAGAAGTTCGGCCGTTCAGCATGGCAGGACAAGGAGGCCCAGCTGCGGCAGCAGATGCTGCGCGTGTTCGCACCGGAAACCGCAAAAAGTGTCGACGTCAAGGAAGGCGGCGACGAGCTCAAGCCACGCAAGGACGTCAAGATCGTCTCCATAGACCTGCAGCCCATAAGCCCGCTGCCAGGCATCGTCACCCTCCGCGCCGACATCACCCACCCAGCGACCGTCCCTCTGCTCCTGAAGGCACTGGACCCCGAGCACGACGCCAGCAAGAGGAGCCAGCAGGCTTCTCACCCCGTGGACCTGGTGCTGAGCGACGGCGCGCCCGACGTGACCGGCCTGCATGATTTGGACATCTACGTCCAGTCGCAGCTACTCTTTGCAGCCCTCAACCTGGCCCTGTGCGTGCTGAAACCGGGCGGCAAGTTCGTGGCCAAGATCTTCCGCGGCAGGAATGTCGATGTGCTGTACGCCCAGCTGAAACTGTTCTTCGAGCGCGTTGTGGTGGCCAAGCCCCGCTCCTCGAGAGCCAGCAGCATTGAGGCCTTCATCGTCTGCCTCAACTTCCAGCCCCCACCGGGATTCATAGCAAGCCTGGACGAGCCGCTTGGTGTTGGCCACAAACTGCCGCAGATGATCAAGGAGAGGACTGAGAGCCTGCCCATCGTTGCGAAGACGACGATGCAGAACCCGGCTACGGGTGCTTGGGACGTGGCCCCAGAGCCCAGCTCCCATGTCCGACCAGATGGCGTTGTCGAGGTTGAGATAGATGATGAGACATATGGCGACGCGGAGGACGTGCGATGGATCGCGCCATTCATTGCATGCGGTGATCTCTCCGCCTTTGACTCGGATGCGTCATACCAGTTGCCTGAGGACCACATCGTATTGGACCCAGTCCAGCCCCCTACGGCACCACCCTACAAACGAGCTATCGAGATGAGGAGGGCAGCCGGTGGGGCATACGGCAAGACAGTGAAGAGTTGATTGCAATCTAATAACCTTTTTTTGGTTCCCAACACCAGGGCCTCTAAATCTATAAAGTCCCGCACCCAGCAGCATCTAGGAGCATGACAGGATTCCCTTTCTAGCTGCAGCAAACAAGATCTTGGGGCAGAGTCATTAACATACAGTGAGGAGTTCAGTGACTAGAGGCTGGACCTTTCTTCTCCAACAGCTTCAAATTTGGGTTTTTGTTGGTTGCGAAGAAATCATGAGCATCAAAGATTTTGGCGTACAGCTTCTCACTTTCAGGGCTGCTTGCGAGGATCCACAGAGCCCTCAGCTCGGGCCAACCCTCCACGATCTCATTCAGGCACTTCATCAGGAAGTTACCCAGGCCTTTCTGCTGGTGCTCCGTGAGGACGTACACGTCCGTCAGGTATCCGAAAGTGACGCGGTCCGTGATGAGCCTTGCGGCCCCGATCATTGTGCGTTTCTGGTCTAACGGTCGGCCAAGTCAGTTCACCGCCATCATCGTCACCAGAGACGGCACAGGCTATGGTACCTTTAATAGGCTGTCCCGAGTTCTCGGTCTCGAGCGAGTAGAGACCGATGACCAGGCAGTTATCGACCAGCGTCTGCAAACGGTCCTCGGGCAGGGCCTTTGCCCACCAGAGCATGTCCGAGCCGAGCGCGGCGTTGAGGGCGTCCAGTTGCAGGAGACTGGGG
Organism: Diaporthe humulicola; assembly: GCA_038088545.1. NCBI lineage: Eukaryota > Fungi > Ascomycota > Sordariomycetes > Diaporthales > Diaporthaceae > Diaporthe > Diaporthe humulicola. Next base: position 145,957 of record JBBWSL010000028.1, on the reverse strand, counting down.
TCGGTGGAGCACAAATAAGTCCTGGCTGCACCGTCGCCATAGGTCCAGGTCTTGTGATCTGGAGACGCCATACTGGACTCTGGGATTGAAACGCGTGGCACCGCAAATTAGGTGGTGACGCTGTAACATACACACGTCTTGATAGATCCACCTGTCATGTTTGTTCGGGCCCTCGGCCGATGAGCACATAGGACCACAGCGGTGCTGCGCAACTGCGGATTGATGACTCACGCAATGGCGACTAAGAGCGCGCAATTCTCAATTGACAGCGACACATTTGCACGCCCCGCACCGGCTGCTCGGCCGGCAATCCGTATAGTAATCGACAAGTGATTGAGTCGACAAAACACCCGAATACGCATCGAGTGGCTTCTGGTGGGCTACGCCTGGGGATACCTATGAAAATAGAAATTTCATCCAAAACGGCTGGCCCTGATCCGAAGTCGTGGGGCCGTTGATCATGCATTATTATCCAGTCCAAAACGTCGTACTTAGTACGCACGTACGAGGGTATACGCGTACACGCTCCTACGCCCGACCCGAGCTCGGGTGGTCCGACGGGCCTAGTGTGGCGGACGTCGCCCAGAATTAACCGAAAACAGAATTGTCGGAGTCGGCATGTGGGACCACGGGCCTGACCTCTTCCGCCAAGCGAAGCTCTTGTGCAGCCGGCTCAAAAAGGGCAGGTTTTCCCGGTGGGGGTCCCGTCGCCTACTACTCAGGCCCTGCTGAGCGTCCTCTGCGGATTTGTACTGGATTAACACTTTTCAGACTTCCTGTCGGCCCATCTCAGCGAGATAATCCTCAAAACGTGTCGTGACAAAGCGTAGGTCGACGACTGTACAACGCCAGCGACGACTTTAACAGCAGTCTGAATTGACATTGACAATAGGACACCCGCATAGTCCCCAATTGGGCGCGACTTAGTAGAGCTGGAAGCCGCAATGCCAATTTGTTTAGCCCCCGTCTGATTGTTAGAGTTCACGGGAACAACGGCAGGGCAAAGCTGGGTAAATTGATACCTTGCTCCTTGATACCTTATAAGAACCCTAGTCGCCCTGTGCACTCAATAGTGGGCGTCGCGCCACGAGGGTGGCCCGCAGCCTGCGTCAAGACTTACGAGTCTTGCTGCCGCTCCGGATCCGCTACCGTACCCTTCTTTTTGAATACGTGTATTAATACGTGTATTCCTCCCTCCAGTCCTGCGTCACGGTCCCGGATGACACCAACCTGCATGACATGGCACCAATCGAAGGAGCCGCTGCAAAGATGCTACGCAGAAGCCACAAGAAGTCAAGGCGAGGTTGTCTTGAGTGCAAGAGGCGACACATCAAGGTTTGTTGATGCCCCCATCTGACGTGAGGGATTACATGGTCAGAATTGTGGAGAGACAATTTCCTAGCTTGGCTGAAGACAGGATCAATCGTTGGGCCGTTGTCGCCTTCCGGGGCGGTTCGCAGACTCAATTGACAACCAACAACAGCAACGACAAAACAACAACAACTAACTTTCCTCCCTGCAACAGTGCGACGAGACTCGACCTAGCTGTCTAAACTGCGGGATAGCAGAACGGTCATGCTCGTACCCAGCAAGCGGCGCTACGTCGCCCCCAAACCGGAGATCGCCCGTGAGCACATCAGCATCATCATGCCCGACGACAACCTCAAACCACTCACCGCCGCCTGCGCCCGTCGCGGTGGCCAGTCGAGGGATCGAAGAAAGCCTCACAGGACCGAGGCCGACAATCTTTGCATCAAAAGGCCCAGGTGGCGACGATCCGAATGTCAACATGGCCCATCTCGAGCTTTACCACCATTTCTCACAGCCGCCCTCTAGCAACTATTTCTTCTGCCTCGCGACTCCGGAAATGGCGGTCAGCATGAAAAACAGCGCTCTGGAGCACTCGGTCCAGGTTCCTTACCTGATGCACCAGCTCCTGGCGATATCAGCCCGTGACAAGAGCAGGCGAGCAAATGACGACGACACGAGGGCATCATACCTCAAACTAGCTGTCCAACTCCAGAACCACGCCATCGCCCTATTCGACGCCTCAAACACCGGACCACCGTCTCTGACAAGCACGAGGCAGAGCACACCGATCCTAGCCTTCGCGTCGATGCTGGGCACCCACGCGCTGTGCGACACCCTGACGACCCTCGAAGAGCCCGCGGCGGCGGCGACGGCGCCGTCGTCGTCGTCGCAGACCACCGAGGCGGCGGACGAGTGCCTACAGCTACAGCAGCAGCAGCAGCGCAGCAGCAGCCCGCTACAAGACTTCCTCGCCCGGTGGCTCGACTACATCCGGCTCCACCGCAGCGTGAGCACCCACGCGCTGGCCGCGTCGCACTCGTCGGAGATAGAACCCCTCCTGCAGCACGGCCGCGCCATGGTCGAGAGGCAGCCGTGCGGCCACCAGACCGACGCCCTCCTCGCCCGGGTCGCCGCCCTCCAGGGCCTGTCGTCCGAGGTCCTCGCCGCGTGCCTGGCCGCCGTCGACCTGCTCCAGGTCGCCATCGACATGGGCAACGACGACGCGGAGGAGGAGTCGTCGTCGTCGGCGGCCGACGGCGCCGTCTCCTCCAGCCCGCAGCACCTGCCCATCTGGTGGGCCCTCTCCGTCCCCGACGCCTTCGTCGAGGCCCTCGCCACCGGCCTGCCCGACCTCGTCGCCGTCCTGGCCTACTACGCGGTTCTCCTGCACCGCGCGCGCTCCTGCTGGGCCGTAGGCCCGGCCGCCGGCACACGGCTGCTGCAGGTCCTGACGGCCCACCTCGGCCTCAAGTACACGGAGGTGCTGGCGTACCCGCGCAGGGAGCTCGGCCTCGGGCACTTCGGGGCTGTCTATGAGGCCGAGATCAGGGACTGGTCGGAGCGGTCGGGCCTGTGAAATACGGCCGGTGGTCTTTACGTGGGAGTGGTGAGGATTGGGTGGGTGTGAATGTGCTGTGATTAGGGTGTATAGATGGCGTTTGGTGCTCGGTATACCCGCAGTTGGCGTAAATATGTGGTCATGGTGAGACAAGCTAAGATCTTATCGGGACAGGAGTCAATATTATGTCGCCTTTTACCTCATCGGCCACAAATCATCTCTTATCACCGGTCTGCACAATTGTTATCGAATTCGCGATTCCATACTACAGTCACAAGAGCAGACTACGCCGTACATGATCATACTGGACAATTGGCTGTCCATAACGGAAAACTATATACATATGTCATACCAGACATCCGTTTTACGCTCCCCGGCAAAAGAGACGACCATAGTGCACGATACAGCAACTTCCAGGTACCGCTTCTGGACAATCAAGAACGAAGTCAGCCGCTGCTTGGGACCCTTGTCTGACATACTGATAGTTCGACCGTCGGAAATAGCAGCGCCGTATTCTCATCGGCAAACTCCGTGGATCGTGGGGCTGACAGAGAACCTCTTTGGACAAGCCCCTCGCAAACATCGAGTCAGTCCAGGAGGCCCGCGTTGGTCGCTTACGGGTCGATCTGCCGGAACTGGTTAATCACGAGGATTACGAGCGCCTGACACAAATGGGCCTGGCGGGTCCCAAGAAAGCTTGGTTGCCCGAAGTGCGTCCCGGCAAGGCTTGTGTTTCTGTGGCACGCACTTCCGCGGATGCCAGTATGTGACCGCTCCTGGCTGAGATGGTCCCGGGCTTTTATGTCCCAGTCATTCATCAGCGTGGCCCTTGTGTGATTCAAGGTGGCCAGTTCCAAGCCTCGAATTCCTGCGGCTGGACTCAAGCAAGGGAGGGTAAACACAACAATATGTACACTTGATTCATCACTCATTATGTACATCTCAAGCGTGTCCAAATTCGCCCATGTTTCCATCATCAGCACTTTCAAACAATCTGCTGTCTTCCGCTCGGGACAAGCCAAAAGACCAAATCTTCAACCGCCACAAGATTCGCCGCCACCTTCATCAATGTTCCTCTACTGCTTGTAGCAAGGCGTGCGGCCCTGCGCGGTAATGAATGAGATACAACCATAACTGCCGCCGGCGTTGCAAGCCGTGCCGGCCGAACCGTCGGGGTTGCTGGTGCCGTCTGCGCGGTGAGCGCCCTTGCAGATGGCCGTGCAGTCCAGGTTACCGATCTCGGGGTCCTATTATGGCACAAGAAAGCGCCTTTGTCAGTAATCGAGCACTTTCTTCTCCCTAGGGCTCGGGGGGCCGGGAGTCTGGGGGTGTGGGATGGGTGGATTCTCACCGAGTAGACGCAGCAGTGGCTGTTGTCTTGGAACTTGCACTGGCAGTATGTGCAGGCCTGTGCTGTGAGGGCACTGGCGAGGAGGACGAGGCCGAGGCGGATGATGGCGACCATTTTGGATGATGGGTATTTGGTTTTGATGTGATGGAGGTAAAGGGCTGGAGAATGGCTGTGAAGAAGGATGGAATGTCACAACCAAACAGCCTGAGCAGAAACGACGACCGACCTTTTTATACCTTCGTCGGAGAAGCGGGCGAGCCTTATCTACGTGGTTTGTGTACTCTGCCGGCATTCACCTGCATGCTTCTGTGGATGCCTGAGGACCAGAACTTCCCTTCTCGAGAGAACGATCAGCCGCCCGCTCACCTTTCCTGGCTGCCCTTCATGGCAAAGGCCCGACAAGCGTACCGGACTACAATATCCCGATGTGACCCTTCAGGTAAGGGCAGAATGGCCCTGACTCGATATCACCCATCGGTGACAGAGTCCATGTCCAAGTGAGGCGATGGTGGAGTGCCAGGGTTGGGCCTGAGTGTGGATTGGTGTCGTATTTGGACCAGAGTAGATTGGGGAACTTGTGAAGTGTCACAGAGTCCAGTCATATCCCAAAAAGCCAATTGCTTTGCTTGTACAAAGCAGACTCGAGGTTCTCAGCCTTATTGCCTCCCGCAATCGCCAAGCGAGGGAGGGTGTTTAAGGTTATATTCAGACTTGCAGTAGCTGCAACAATTTCGATCCGTCCTCAGCCCTTTCGCCTTTGAAACCAACCAGATCGAGGGGACACTCGACCCATGTAGTACGAGCACTAGTTCTAATCCATGTCCACCGTGGGATCACTTGCGGGTCGTGTTCGAGCGGCTGAGCTTTCCAAGGGGGTGCGCCATCCCATGGTTGCAATGCAGCCCACGTGCTGGACGAACCAGCCGAAGTGGTACCACGTCTGGCGAGGTGCAGTATGCATTGAATATGCAGTGGCCTAACTTGTGCATACCGTCGTGCTGGGACCTTACTCTAAGTAATGAGCAGCGATGCAATTTGTTGGCAAGCCTGCTGTCAATGGTTGGTGGTCCGACATGTGTCAACTTGACCAAACATCAATGGCTATTTCATGCACGGGTAGGGAGAAAGTCACATCACCGACACCCAGAAGAGAGCCAACAACCTCTCCGCGGCCCGGATATGCTCCGATGTCTTATTTCCCAGTGCTGAAATCCCGACGGGTTCGAGTCAGAACTCGCATGTGTTGTACTTCGTAATGTATAAAGGTTCGGATTCGTACCGAGACCCCACCGGGTGACAGGTCCCGCGGATAAGGTTATTTATGCATGTCACATCTGATCATGGCTGACTCTCACATAGAAATATACCGTTTTCCCTACTCATATAGGTCCATGGGGATGGATTTGAGCCTCCGGCAGTAGAACCTCGCTTGCCTACGCACAAACATTCTCTGGGTGAATGCAACGGACAGGAATTCCATGCAGCTCGTGGACCCACCCCGAATTCCCAGCCGCAACAGGTACCCGAGTGCGGGCCGCGGCGATCCCTGGTTGGGTGGGTAGGACGATGATCCTCAGCATGTTAAAGAAAACAAGGGTCTGTTCTGCCAAGAGGCGGATCTTGAGAGAGACTAGGTGATCAATTGATGTCCGGATCGTCTCGCTGTGTGTTGGGAAGGAAACGCTCACATCAATTGGGTATCTCTCCGTCGCTGTGGGGGGGGGGGGGGGAGGCAGACTCCCGACCGATACCCTTGGGGGACGGGTTGTGCTTCATCGCAGTCGACTACTCGAACTCAAACACGGCAGGGCACCTGGGATACTAGCGATGCTCTGTGTCACCGATGCTGGAAGCAACAAAGGAAACAGGCATACCACAGTTGTGTAACGGACGCATCTCGGCTGACCCGTCTCCAAGCATGCCATTGCGATGGGATCCTCCACAAGCGTAAGGTAGGTTGATAATGATGAAATTGCAGGCATGTCTATATAACAGGAGGGTATTTGAGACAAAGCTGCTACTAATGCAGGATCGATATAGACAGACGGACATGAATAAGGAGGGATAAAAAAAGAAAATGAGGAAATGAGAAATGACCAACCCGACCCCTCGAAGATGCCTCGCTTGTTTTTCGTCCAACGCATCAATCATCTACAGCATAAACATAACCCAAAACAATCCACGCATGTCCAGTCCAAGCCTCCACACCATCACAGGAATACCTGTGGTATCTACATAAGTTAGGATGGGTGGTTGTTGTGGTTTTTGGGGGGTGGGGGGTGTCGAGAGACAACGCCAGCAACCCGTGGCATCACCTCACCCCCGTTGCTCAAACGCGACCTTCCTTCGCGCTGCCCAGTCCTTGTGTGTAACAACTATACACTTTTGGAGGCCGCATATAGCCACCCGCATATCCCATCCATATATGGTGGGTGGTGAGTCGTTGGTACCAAGAACACACCTTGAGCACGCCATATGTCGTGAGCGTGGCTTGAGTGCGGCTCATCGGCCGCCCCTACCCCTGCTAAGGGAAGTGATTAACGAACCGCGCTGTTGAAAAGGCGGCCTTCCACTGTTCTCGCAGCAATTCGATACTCTTTCTCTTAAGGAGTCTGATTGTTCGGCTCATCGTTTCCATCGCGAGTGTTCCTTGTGCGGCGCAATCCCGAGTCCTGAATCCGACCTGCGCAGCCCAACTCAGTCCGCCATGCTCGCCATGCCCGCCGTGGGCGCGAACCCGCCGCCGTAGCCCATCGCCTCGTCGGAGCTCCCGCTGTCATCGCTGCCGTCTGCGTCGTCGCCCTGGCTGCGCGGGGAGTGCATCCCGCTGGGCACGCCGCTGCCCCCGCTCGTGTCGAGGTCCATCAGGCCGCCGTCCTGGCCCGCGCCGCCGCCGGCCCCGGAGACGACGTAGCTGCCGGACCCGAAGCCGGCCATGCCGGCGCTGCCAACGCTTCCCCCGCCGCCCAGCGCGAGCAGGCTCGAGCGCCTTGGCCCGGCCGCGCCGGCCAGGCCCGTCAGGCTCCCCGAGCGGCTCATGGTGGCGGGCTTCTCGGGCAGCTTCTTGAGCAGCCCGGTGGAGATGTCGAGCATGCCCATGGCGAACTCGGTCAGGCCGCGGCCCTCGCCGGCCTTGGACGACACGGACAGCGTCCAGCGGTACTCGCCCAGGCGGCGGCGGTACCACTCTGCCTCCTCGCGGCCGGGGCTAGTCGCCCACAGCAGCGAGCCGAAGGTGCCGATGAGGGCGAAGTTGGTCTTGGACGCGAAGTACCAGAAGGCGCGCAGGTGCGACGGCGTCAGGCGGTTGACAAAGTCCATGGCCGAGATGAGCCGGGCCTTGGCCGCGTTGCGGCAGATGTGCAGGATGTAGTTGTCGCTGGCCGACGACCCCGTGGCCGATGACGACGGCGCGCCCGAGTCGCTCGACGATGGGGCCGGGTGCGTCTGCGCCAGGGACCGGACGATGCGGCGGTGCAGGGTGATCTCGGTGGCGAAGTAGCCCAGGTGCAGGTACCCGATGCTCGACAGGCGGTTCGAGTTTGCGCTGGCGACGGGCGTCTGGTACGTCGAGTCCATCCGGATCGCCGCCGGGAGCGCCGCGTACCACTCCTTCAGCTTGAGCTGGATCGGTTTCGCCAGCGAGAGCACGAGGTGGGTCCCCTGCGAGCCGGCGTTGTTGACATTCTGCATCGCCTGCAGGGTGTAGAAGGTCTCGAGTATCTCGCTCATGATCTGTGTCAGCTGGACCATCTGCGAGAAGAGCGTGCGGCCCTTGTCGATGTCGTCCCTCCCGTCCGCGTCGTCTTCCTCCCACTCCACGTCAGGGAAGTCGTTCGGCCCCAGGAGCTGGACAGCCCACTGAGCGGCCAGGATGTGCGAGGGCCGCCCGTGTATCAGTGCGCCCCATTTGTCTTGCATGTACAGGCCCCAGGCGAGTCGTTTCCTCAGCCCCCGTTCCCACAGAGGGATTTTCCAATGCGAGCAGTCGAGGTGCAGCCCGAGCTCCTGTGCGATGGCGATCAGTTGTGCCGTTGGTGCCCACTGGTCACCTTCCGGTCTTTGCGAGAGCAGCAGTCCAGCCTGAACGGTTGACAGCTTTGGTCGGTACATTGCATCGGCGAGTGTTGTGCGGACCAGCCTCTCTAGGCGCCTGACGTTGGGCCGGGGGAGGGGTGAAAGGTCGTCGTCCTGGTCCCACCAATTGATGGCTAGGATGTACATGGCGGCGAGCAGAGGCGGCGAGAACTCCCTAGGTGAGCGCTCGTACTTTTCATAAAACACATTCTTCTGGATGATCGGGTAGGCCGGGTGGACGATGCGGAAGTAGAGGTCCACAAGCTTCTTCCCGTGCGGCGCGACGATGCTCTCAATCTCGTCGATGTCATCGTAGATGTGCTCATACCCCGGGGTGTTCTTGTCGGGGAGGAGTAAGAAGGTGTCATCGTCACTGACCTTCCGGAGTGTCCCTCGTGACAAGAGGCTTTCATCGTGGGGATCAAAGGTGGAGAGGTTGATCAGTGACGGCTCAAAGTCCGTCGTGGGCCCGACGTACTGGCTGTACCGGTCTTCTTGCAGCCCGAGACTGCGCTTGAGAAGAGTTGGCCCTCCGAAGTTGGCCATCTCTTCGATGAAAGAATTACTGGCGGCGGTGCTGGACAAGCTGGAGTGATGCTGACGCCCACTCCTGTTATCATGCCTTCCAGGTGAGCTAGATCGGGGCCAATCAAGTGTCAGTCAAAGTGTGGTCACATATGGTACAAGGGGCCTGATCCCAGCAAAGACGTTTGCAAACGCAGATAAGAGACTTGCAATACGCGGTCCGTGTAAACTGGTAGGGGATGGGGCATGTGGACTGTCATTTAGGTGCGGGTGAAGTCACTGACCCTCTTTTGCTCCTGCTCTCACCATGATCGCCGTGCAATTTGCGTTTCCGAGGAGGCGGACTTCCAACCAACGAACACTCCGTGGCCCGGGTCCGGCAGGAAATACATGCGTCGTCGTCGTCGCTCATCACGCACTTGATTCGGCGTAATTGGCAGGCCTCGCAGGGCCAGGCGGGAATACCTGTCGAGGGGGATCCAACAGAATCCGGGGTGTCGAAGCCGCTGTTGTTGAAGCTTCCGGAATATGTGTCTGTGTGTATGTTGCCAGGGCGGGCGGTCGTCGAGAACCGTGTGGGCTTGGGTGCAATGGCTATGGGAGCCGTCCTGTAAACGGCGCTTGGTATAGACATGTTGAGGGTCGAGAGAGAGGAACAAGGCCGGCAGCCACAAATACGGTTATTCGACCTAGTCCCGGCAGCAGGTGTGAGCGATCACCTTGCCCGGGGGTGGTCCAGGCGACACGGGGTCTCGAAATGGTCCGCTTATCACTGCCAGACTGCCAGAGCATATGCGTACCGTCTTACGGGGCTTCCTGGCCGCAGACCCAAGACAAAAATATTGGGGGTCCCGCGTCGCACAGTGACGATGATATCTCTCAGATAGGCCCTTTGGGGGGGGATGATTGCTCTGGGTGCAGGTGGTGTGATGTAATTCGCCAGGCCAGGCCAGCTAAGGCAACTCAGGCGGGCACGATGCTGTCAGCGAGATATGACAGCCAAAGAGCCGTGGCTTGTCCCCCAGCCAGAAAAGAGCAGCACGATGGGGTACCGCGGTGGCAAAAGTTCTGGTGATGATGTCTGATAAGAGGAGCCCGTAGATAAGGATATCCGGGGGATGGGACGGGATGGACACCTGAATACAAGGGCCGCGGGGATGGATATAACTCCAGGGGAGGTCAGGTACCCAGGAGCTTATCGTGTTGACGATATGCACGTCCCGTACGACGGGCGCACAAGATGCACGCGCGACTATACTGTGCCCGAGCTATACCACCTTGCCCGTTTGACCGCGATATCTTGGGGCTATCGGGGATGCACAAGTGCCGCGGTGCGTGAGTTGCAAGCCTGCAGGAACAAGCCACCCGTTTGACCTTATCACCGGGGACAGCTCCGCGCCACCAGCTTTTGTTGGAAATGAGAGCGAGTCCTCGAGGAAATTGTGCACAGTAGAGAGGAGGACCTGGAGTGCGCGAAATGCTGCGCCAGATCTCAGAGGGCTAGGGGTTCCTTGATGGTGATCGAAACCAGGATGAGATAAGCTTGGCTTATCTGTGTCATTTGTATTGAGAATTATTTCCGTCAAGCATAGCTCCTCTGGACGAATGACAGCCTATGGTCTCGTGCCCGCGTATTGTTCTCCTTTGCCGGCGATAAGATGCGCAAGGAGGATGCAGCAAAAAGTAAATGAAGAGGAGTGGCGTGCCGCTGGCGATGACAGGAGGTAAGGAGGGTGTTTCTGGGAAGAGTAAGAAAGAAAGCATGTGAGAATGACGGTATGGTGGTCAAAGAAGAGGTGAGATATTCTGATCCGTCCCACGAGCCCCCGGGAAATTCGGGTTCACGAGTGTACCAGGAGGAACAGGGCAAGACCTTGGGCGCTACGTATGGATCTGGGGGTGCATTCAACGGCCCAGGGCAGAAAATGCTTGTGATACAGTACTGGCCCCCGGTGAGCTAGGAAATCGGTCGTTTCCTTGCTGGGAAGTTATGGTGTTGGCAGTGCAATGAGACAGGCCGGCTGCCCAGAGAGAGTCAGTCGCACGAGCGCGCGGCAGAAAAGACACAGACTTCATCCATGTCGCGCTGGGCCGGGGCCCCGCCAAATTAGCCCCATCTCTGCGTGAAAGCAAAGGCGGTGGTTAGCTGGTGTGTGGCCATTGGGGTCTGTGGCCTGTGGCATTGGGCCCGATGATCGACCTCATCTTCAACAGACTCGGGGCGATGGTGGTGTTTCATGTCGGTCAGCGTTTACCAAGACCAAGACGTTGCGCTGTGATGCGGGAAAGATAACGAGCAGCCAAAAGCGTGACCTTTATCGAGGATGAAATTCATAATGACAATTGCAAATGTTCGGAAGCCGGCTGGGGCCGCCTCGGAAGTAAAAGTCGACAGGACTCAGGCCGGGCCGGAGTCGCTAACAGCAGGCGAGAAGGCCGGGGCCAGGTATTTTGCGTGGTTTGGCAGCGCGGTCTGCAGGGCCCCATGCGGCTGAAGCTGGCAGGCGCGATACTGCAGGCGGCACATGGCATGTCGAGGATACCAGCGACACCGACGGCGATGGGGTGCGAGGAAATGCCGGAAGGGGAGTGGTCATTAGGTAACAGGGCGAGGATGGTGCCGGCACCCGCATAGAGAGTTGAGTTCTCGTCACGTAATGGATCGGAGCCGAGTCAGTGGAGGCGACCAATGCCTTGCCTTGTATTTCTGCAACCCAAATTCAACGTCAGATATGGGAGTCAGAATCAGCCAAGATTGGCGCCCAAGGCTGATGGAGAAGGCGGATGAATGCGCGTGTGATGGGCGGTCCCGGTGGATCGACGGATTTGGATGTCTGCACCCATCATGTTCCAGCGAACAATCCATCACAACGCAGCCAGCCTGCCAGCTTGCCTGGGTGCTGTAGGCAGGCCGCGCAGTCCGATAGGTCAGCGACAAAGAGGCCCCTGAATAGTCTAAAATATCCAGTGCAATGGTTCCCTAGCTATCGATAAGACGGCCAAGTGCAGATGCAGGACATCCATCGCATCTCATCGCGTCCAAATGCTCCGCTCCGCAGGCGGACGATCCACCGAATCGGAGGGCGGCCGATTGACACCATATAGTCTGTGGGGTCGCCGGTGACGCAGCTTACGCTTGGAGCGGTTCAGGTGAGGCCTGCTCGGCTGCCTGTCGTCTTGTCCTGTCTTGGTTTGCGATATGCCAATGTGGTCAATTCGGTAATCTTGATGTTGGTGATCAACAAGCGACGCTGGGCATGCTGCGCACTGCACATCTCGAAGGACAAGGTTTTGGATGGCACACCGGCCGAGAAAGCATTTACCCAGCCACGGCTCGGATGTCGCGTGCCTGTTGCATTGGCCAATGCATCCTCGACAGGTCAAAGGGGCCGTCCCCCCACGCCCGACGCACGGTACATGTACGTTGTACGTAGCTGTAATAATTTTGGCTGAAATGGCCGAAGTGGCCCCAAAACCTGCCAGGCGACGTGCTGGATTAGCTTTGACGTAACGGCGCTCCTCACTTGACTGACCCTGGAAGATGCAGCCAGGGTCTCAACAAAGCTGTGGGGCAGTGATCTCAGGGAGAACGCCTATCACCGAGTCTGTGGCCATGCTGGCCATCCTGGCTGGCAGCTTCTCCTATTCTTGTGCTCCAGCCTCCGGTTCACGTACGCACTTGTACCTGGGGCACGCGAGGCGGGCGTGGGGTCAAGACGCGGGGTCTGGGGTCGAATACGGAAGACACGTAATTCCCAATGGTGTCTGTCTTTGGAAACGGCGCGGCCCGGAAAACAGCTGAGTGGGCTGCAGGCGTGCACATGCAAGCAGCATTTCCAAGACCTCGCTCCCGCGATGGTTGCAATACTGCAATATCGATCTCTGCATGTTGTTTCTGAATGTCATAATCGCATGACGACTCGACATCAACATGACCTGGCTGGAGGGTATTAGCCTGCTCGTCCTGCTTGTCTGCTGGGCCTCTTGCGTCCATGGCTTGCACCGCATGTGGCAATCCGTGAGAGCCAAGGCTGGCGCACGTCTTCACCGCCTCAGGGTGCCCTGGCAAGGTTGTGCTTTTTTCCCAGCACCTTCTGGATTAGCAGAAGCCGATGCTCTGTGGCCTTTTCAAGGAGAACAGGTGCAGACGAATGAAATTCCCATCCCTTATCAGGCGCTGTCTGTCGAAAGGTGGGATTCTTGCATCTGGCAGCACATAGCAGTTTTGGTTGGCTGGCGTCGGTCATAGGTTGCTGTTCTTGCCGATGTTTCGCTGACGGCAGCCAGGTCGTCCACTCGCTGCCTGTTGGCGACGCGGCACGCAACAGATTGTTGATATACATCGCCGGTTAAGCGTATGACAGCATGCCACTGGGGATCTCGTGGTAGTCGATCCCCCGGGCCCGAGGCGTGTGAGCCTGCCGAGCTGGTTGCATAGGCACATAAGCTTGAGCTTGTCGGCACGGCCACTGCATCTTCGTTGCTACGCTTACATGCAAGCTGGTCGCATGATGAGCCAATGCTAACTGACAAGTAGGAGGAAAGTGTTTCGCAATCAAGCACCGGCTGGCAATGGCACCAACGCCTGCCCAATTTCTGGCAGCTGGGGCCACCTGTCGGCAGGAAATCAGGAAGGAACACCCCTTGCTACTGTGTAACGACTTGCCAACGTCGGCTCAGCGTCAAACACGATGAAGGGATCGTCGTCCGTCTCAACAGATTCAAACACACTTGCAATTCCGATTTGAGTCCTCTCTCAATACGAGCATCGTCCACAGTAACCACAATCATCGGCAGAGCATGCAGTGAAGTCTGGCTCCGACCGCTCATCCCAGCCAAATTCGTCTCCATCATCCTCAAAGTCTGGGTCATGGTCATGGTCAAGGTACTCTCTCTTGCTCGCCACATCATCAGCCATGCCCCTTTCCTTTGCCCACAAGACCCTCACCGCGTCAGACAATGCCTCACCAGCATCAGCAAGCTGCTCACGAACCTCCAGCGTTCCCACTTTCACGTGACGGAGCTCCAACTTTCCATCCGGCCTTGACTTGACGAGGCCGATGATGTGATGGATGAGGGCGGCGAGGCGCGATAGGACGTCAGCCTGTTCCCTCTCCCATGCCTTGACATCCTTCCGCGCATCCTTCACGGTGATATCCTCGAATTTCCCCCGGTCGTGATACGCCAGGATGAACTTGGGGACCTGCGACACCCACATTCGAGGGAGCTGTTCCGCAAATGTGTCTTCGATTGTTACCGCCTCTTTCTTCCGAATGGACCGAGTCTTGAGTTCGAACACGTGCTCCTGGTCGATCAGCTTCCCAGCAGAGGACACCGTCAATCCCGAGCCAGTTGGTGGAACAACAGCAGTCACACGACTCTGGTCGAGCATCGCTGCCAAGCCGTCGACTGCACCCGTTGGATTTCCATCAGTGCCTCGAGAGGGCCCGATGTGACTGCCATCCTCATCTTCGCCTTTGTCCAGTATGTATCCGTCGCCTTCGAATCTCACCAGGAAACAAAGTCCGCCAAATCGGTACGAGAGGACCCGCTGGTGTGACACAGATCCCTTGACGTCAGCATCCCACGTAGTGTAAGCCTCTGGGAACGAGTGACCGTATCCTCTGACATCCGGGATGAGCTCACGCGGTGTGTTCTCCCTCCGGATGAAGAATACGGTCCCTTCGACAAGTTCCACCAAGAACCTAAACTGCTTGTCCTCACCGCGGATAAATCGCAGGAGGTTTCCGAGGGTACTGCCGCAGGCGACGACATTATTTTCTCTTGCGTAATGGGCATTCTGGGCCAACACGGCAAGTATTGCGGGCTCCATGGGATGCTTCGGATGATACGCAGCATTGCGGTCACGAAAGTACTCCCCGTTGTCAGGCTTGAGCTGTCGTGGCTCCGCGAGTGGTGTCCACTTCGCGGGTTTGCCTGCTCGCGTCAGTCAGGCGCCGGCCGAACGGACAGTGACGCTTACCTGGGACGGCAATTGTCGGCTTGGATCTATCCAGCCAATTGTATGAAGTCACCGTCACACAGTCTGTGATGATGGAGTCCGACTCATACATCCGCGCGGCCTTTGTGAAATCGGCCTGGCTGAGTGTGGAAAGAACGGGCCCTAGAGCAGGCTCAGGGGTTGATGGCTGTGCTGATGTGCCTTGCCAAAAGTTTCCACGGGCGGGTCTACCACTAAACCCGTGGAGAGAACCTCTTGGGCGTGCAAACCTCCCAAAAACGTGTCCACTTTCATTGTCTTGCCATGACCTGTGGCCAGAAGACTCCCAGGATCCCGGAACGACTGGCATTCTGTGCGATTTGTACGGCAAGGCTGTATTTGAAGAGTATTTGTGGGATACTGGTTCACAATTCTCGAGTGTGTGGACGATGGAAGAGCAATTGCGGGTGGAATTCGCCAGGTTCTGGGGCGTTTTTATATTCAGCATCAACGCACTGGCTTAACTGGACCAGAAAGAATATCTGCTCAGACTTTGGGCTTCTTCCGTTCGGTTGGTTAAATCTTGTGTGCCCTGCCTCGTTGCGTTGACCTCCTTGAGTCGGTCACACAAGCGGGTTCCATACCACAAATCTGCCTTGCTCTTTCTTTGCTCCAGCAGCAGGCAGCGAGGTACAAGTTTTGTGGAGCGCACTTCATTACGACTTTGTGAGACTTTATTCGTCCATCTCTGCGTCCACGTCTGCATTTCAAAATTCCGGAGGCTGTTTTGGCAGACCAACGGATGGCCTTCTGCAGGCTCGAGGCTTGGCGGTAGGCCTCATGCTGAGCCGCATGATTTGGCAATGCAGGAGGCCTACCTTCCACCCAACAGTTGACGTGTTCAACGAATGGTTTGCCTCCGTCATTTGTCTCATTCCATGATTGGCAGGTCTAGGTAGTACAAAAGTGCTGTCAGGCTTTCCGTAAGGCTCTGGTGTCTGTATTTCTCTGACTGATGATGTCTCCCTGCGTTGGGAATCCAACGTCAACAACATTTATACAACCTCCCTGATCGACTATCCTCCCGCTACTTCCCAAATACTTTGTCTCTGGCTTCTTGTATTCTTCCAGCCGATTTCAGAAACTGTCCATACCCAATATGACCCCCACTAGTCAAAGCGCGAACCCTGCGGACCCAGTCAGAGCTGGCAAGCTCGCTGGTCTACTTCGCGGCATCCTCAACGGGAAGAGGGATATCCGATCTGCCAACGATGCGAAGCTGTTCTTTGAGGCCGCGCGGATTCAACCAACGCCGAGCTCCTGCATTGAAGCTATCGTTGCTAGCAAACATGGCATCGAGGCGCTGCAACTCGCCGTCCGCATAGATCTATCAGTCTCTTTCATGAGCACACAAACACTACCATTCCTTGCATACTTGGAAGACGACCAGTTGAGGATGCTCGCGGACGGCCAAATTCTCCAACGAGCCCTTGTCGTCTTTGCCAAACCGCCCGCCTTCTGGAATGACCTTGTCGCTGCCGCGCAGAGCGGTGCTCTAGATGAGGAGGCGTTCAGGGTGTTTTCCTGGTTCTGTTTCGAGCTCCTATCACTTCCCGAGACTGCGGAAGTCGACGTCTTCGCCGAAGTTTCTTCTATAGCACAGAGCAAGCGGTTCATCGAGGCATCATCACCAGAGACCCGGAAGATAGGCTACAAGATCCAGCGTCTCCTGCAACTCCGAACGTCTCCGACCGAGAAGTCCATTGATGGCTATGATCCCGGTGGAAGACACGACAACGATTTCGTGGACTTCAGAAAGATAGCAGTCTACCCGACCACGGACGAGTTCCTTTCAAATGAAAGACCGTTCTATCGTCGGGCCAAAGAGGTCTTCGAGGTAGACATGGCGGAGCGGGCTGCAGTTCACCTGGACAACACCTACCGTCTGACAAGAGAAGACCTTTTAGGAGAGCTCAGGAGTGACTGGCAAATTGCACAAGGTCGAAAGAGCGGGAAAAGGTCTGCCCTCACCCTTCGCAAGCTCTGGCCCGCATTCTTGGAACTAGGTGACGAAAAGGCGCGGAAAAAGTGCTCCCTTGCGCTCCGATGCTGTGCAGGTCTGGAGGAACTCGGGAAGAAGCAAAAGGATGCTCAGAAGAAGTGGCTCATAGACAACAAGAACTACCTTCGCCACCAAGCATTCGGTGCTCTGTACCGAGGACAGGAGATCTTCGGCTTCGCTTTCGTTGATCGCGATATCGATGGTCTGCTCGAGTCTCCTCCAGTGGTTGTGCTACAGTTCACAGACCACAAGGCATTAGAAAAGGCCCTCATGGCCTTGAAGATGATGCAGGACGTCATGTTCACGCTGGTGGATACGCCAGTATTTGCATACGAGCCGGTGTTGGAGCGCCTCAAGGACATGAAGGAACTCCCTCTGCAGGAGCAGCTGCTGGACGCCTCGAAAGCTACGGATGATTTTGTCCCGCAGGCACCTATACAGGAGATAATTGAGCGTCTTGCTTTGAGAAGCGCAGATGTATCGATTAAGAACGGTCACGTCGATAAGACATTCCAGCTGGATTACTCTCAACGGCATTCTCTGATCAGTGCTCTCTCCAGGAATGTCAGCGTTATCCAAGGTCCCCCAGGTTAGTTACCGCACTCTATTTATGTCCCACAATCTTCTTTCCTTGACCACCGAAAACTCCCCATGCCATTATTTCACACCTCGCACCCTTGGCTGTGGTTACCAATGAGAGTGCCTAGCTTGGAGCGAGCCATTTCGGACGCACTCCAGGACTGACTGTGACAGGCACCGGTAAATCATTCATCGGTGCACTTGCAACTCATTTCTTCATCCAGGAAACAAGCTACAGAATTCTCGTCATCACATACACGAACCACGCCTTAGACCAATTCCTTGAGGACCTGCTCGATCTTGGCATTGAAGCAGAATCCATGGTTCGACTGGGTTCCAAGTCTACGCCGATGACTGATCCTTTGCTTCTGTTCAAGCAGCAATCCGGATACCGTCGCACCAAAAACTCCTGGGCTGTCATTGATGACTTGAAAGTAGACGCTGCCGAACAGAGCATGGAATTACGCAAAGCTTTCACAAGTTACCACCAGGCCTCCCCAACATTCCATGACGTACAGGATCATCTCGAATTCTCAGAGGAAGATTCGCACTTCTACGAGGCTTTCATCATACCATCCGACAACGATGGTTACAAGAAAGTCGGAAAGAAGGGGAAAGCGATCGCTGAGGACTATTTGTTCCAACGCTGGAGATGCGGGGAAGGGCCAGGTGTGTTTAGAAAGCATGCACTCAAGAACCACAAAAGTGTGTGGGACATTGATCCTCCTATGCGGACAAAATACACTGAAAAGTGGTTCTCGGCCATTCTCGAGGAGAAGGTTGGGCGTGTTCAAGAACTCGCCAGGCAGTATGATCTTACGCAAGAGCGAATGGACACCCAATTCAACGAGAGCAAAGTCTCAATTCTTCGCAACAAGCGCATAATCGGATGTACAACCACCGCTGCCGCCAAATACACGAAACTTATCACTTCTGCAAAGCCAGATATTGTGATAGTGGAAGAGGCCGGTGAAATCCAGGAGAGCCATATTCTCACGGCTTTGGCACCATCTGTCAACCAGCTCATCCAAATCGGAGACCACGAGCAGCTTCGCCCGAAAATCAACAACTATCAATTGACGGTTGAGAAGGGAGACGGATATGACCTGAATCGCTCCATGTTCGAGCGGCTGATCCTGCAGGGGCACCCCCACACAACCTTGCGGAAACAACACCGCATGCATCCGGATATATCTCTCCTCGTCAGGGAACTCACATATCCAGACCTGGAAGATGATCCAAAGACATCGGACCGCGAACCGATCCGCGGGCTTGACGACCGCGTCATCTTCGTCAACCACAACCACCCTGAGCTGCAAAATGGCAGAATCGCCGATCGTCGCGACGAGGGCTCCAAGTCCAGCAAGGAGAACGAGTTCGAGGCCAGAATGGTCTTGAAAACCGTGAGGTTCTTGGCGCAGCAGGGCTACGGTACGAAGAACATGGTTGTTCTCACGCCGTATCTCGGCCAACTGCGCCTTGTGAGAGACATGCTCATGGATGACGTCGACCCACTGTTGAGTGACCTAGACTCGCACGAGCTCATTCAAGCAGGCTTGATGACCAAGGCTGCTGCCAAAGTGGACAAGTCGCCACTTCGAATATCGACCATCGGTGAGTCCTTAAGAACACGCAAAAAGTTGGTCACAACTGACTTTTGAAGATAACTACCAAGGAGAAGAGGCCGACATAGTCATTGTCTCCCTGACCCGAAGCAACGAAAATGGCGACGTTGGCTTTCTTGCAGCACGCGAGCGGCTCAACGTCCTTCTTTCAAGAGCGCGGAATTGCCTCATCATGTTTGGCAACATGGAGACGTACATGAACAGCAAGAAAGGAAAAGGAAAAGAAACGTGGAATCCCTTCTTTAAGCTGATGAAGACCAAAAACCACATCTATGACGGGCTTCCTGTCAAGTGCGAGAAGCATCCTGACAAGAGATTTCTTCTACATGAGCCAGACGCGTTCGACATGTGCTGCCCGGATGGCGGATGTACCGAGAGGTGGTAAGTGAGATGATCTGCTTGCTCGCGACTATAGTCTTTCTGACTAAATATCACAGTGATGCTCCTCTCAATTGCGGCCTACACAATTGCGCCATGCGCTGCCACCGTGTGGACGATCACTCCAAGATGCCATGTCCGCACAAGGTGGAGAGGTCCTGCGACAGGGGCCACAAACTCAAGATGCCGTGCCACATGCGCAACGACAAGTGCCGCACGTGTGCGCAGGAGGACATAGAAATGGAGCGGAGGATCAAAAGAGACCTGAAGCTTGAGGCTGACAGGCAGGCCCGTGAGGCCGCATACAAGAGGGAACTTCAAGAGATCCAGGACGAGATTGATCACGAGCGGCGCACTCTCAGGTACCAAAAAGATGAGGAAGATCAACAAAAGACGCTCGCCCAACAGCGAGCGGACCTCGCTACTCTCAGGCAAACAGCAGAGCGGATTCTCAAGGCGCCAAAGGCACAGGCTAAGCAGAACATGCCTGGCTCGTTTCCTGTTCCTGATCCTCCGACTCCACCGACCGATGAAGACTCTCCCGACAGTATAAACGATCTTCCCGACAGCGCGGCGCAAGAATGGAAATACCTCAAGCAGTTCGAGGGGGCCAAGAGCGAGCCGCTAGACGAGCTGATGGGCATGATCGGGCTCGAAGATGTGAAGTCGGAGCACTTGTCTGTCAAATCGAGGGTCGACACGGCGATCCGGCAAGACGTCTCACTTAGCAAAGAACGATTTGGGTGTTCTATGTTGGGCAATCCCGGAACAGGTAAGTTCAAACAAGGCTCTTGTTCTCTTGTAAGCGATATTATGCTGGAATTCCTCCGTCGATACAGCTTACTTCATGTGCTTTTATTATTTCTTGTGATTTGAATTAACCACCAATTGTCTTTGTCAGGAAAAACAACCGTCGCTCGTATCTATGCCCGATTTCTTACATCGCTTGGCATCATTCCCGGCAGCTGTTTCAAAGAAGAGACAGGAGCTAGTCTGGCCAATGCTGGGGTGTCTGGTTGCAAGAATATCATAGATGAGATACTGAACGACGGCGGTGGTGTGCTATTCATCGATGAAGCTTACCAGCTCACGTCCGGAAACAGTCAAGGGGGCGGAGCCGTTCTGGACTACCTCTTGCCAGAGGTCGAGAATCTCAATGGCAAGGTGGTTTTCATCCTCGCTGGCTACAGAAAGCAAATGGAGAGCTTCTATGCACACAATGTGAGTGCACCGAGCCATTAAGATTTTGAAGAGGCTGAGAAACTAGTGATTGACCGATTGAGTAGCCCGGCTTGCCGTCTAGGTTCCCCATCGAGATGAAGTTTGACGACTATACAGACGAGGAGTTGCTACGGATCTTCGAGCTGAAGATGAATAAGAAGTACGACAGTCGGATGAGATGTGAGGACGGCACAAGAGGTCTCTACTCTCGGATCGTGACCAGGAGGGTAGGTCGCGGCCGGGGCCGAGAGGGCTTTGGGAATGCGAGGACGGTTGAGAACACCTTGGCCGCAGCCAGCTCACGCCAAGCTACCAGGCTTAGGAAAGAGCGGCGCGAAGGCAAAAAGCCAGACGACTTCTTGTTCACCAAAGAAGACCTCATTGGCCCCGAGCCCACGGAGGCCTTGTCGAAGAGTGAGGCCTGGAAGCAGCTGCAGGTCCTCTTTGGCCTCAATTCGGTCAAGGAAGCAGTCAAGTCCCTGGTCGACAGCGTCAAGCAGAATTACACCAGAGAGCTTGATGAGCAACCACCCATCGAGTACTCTCTGAACCGTGTCTTCTTCGGAAACCCTGGGACAGGGAAGACAACTGTCGCCAAGCTGTACGGGGCGATTCTCGTGGATCTGGGGTTGCTCTCCAAAGGCGAGGGTGAGTATCTCTAGCTATACCGGCCGCCTTTTAAGCTGTATTTTGTGACTAACAGATTGCCAAGTGATCGTCAAGAACCCTTCAGACTTCGTCGGTGCCGTTCTCGGTGGATCTGAGAAGCAAACCAAGGGCATACTGGCCTCATCTTTGGGTAAGGTCCTTGTAATCGATGAGGCGTACGGGCTTTACGGCGGGCAAGGTTCTTCGGCAGATCCCTTTAAGTCAGCCGTCATCGACACTATTGTCGCCGAGGTGCAGAGCGTACCTGGAGATGATCGCTGTGTTCTGCTTCTTGGATACAAAGACCAGATGGATACAATGTTTCAGAATGTGAACCCCGGTCTCAGCCGGCGCTTCCCTATTGCCTCAGCCTTCGAATTTGAAGATTTTGACGACGAAGCCCTACGCCAGATATTGAATTTGAAGCTGAAGAAGCAGGGCTTCCATGCTACAGACCAAGCTAAGCGGGTAGCCATGGAGATGCTGAGTCGAGCAAGAAACCGTCCCAATTTTGGAAATGCTGGAGAAATAGACATAATGCTTGACGCTGCGAAGTCAAAGCACCAGTCGAGGTTCTCTCGCAAAGAGGCTAGTTACGCTTCAACACTCGAGGCACCGGACTTTGACGAGAATTTCGATCGTGCTGAACGGGCCGAAACCAATGTTGCCATGCTATTCGAAGGTACCGTTGGTCAGGAGGACGTTATTGCGAAGTTGCAGGGCTACCAAGAGACAGTCAGGACAATGAAGTCCTTGGAGCTGGATCCCAGGGAGGACATCCCATTCAACTTCCTTTTCCGGGGGCCTCCAGGCACCGGGAAAACGACGACAGCCAAGAAGATGGGCAAGGTCTTTTACGACATGGGCTTCCTCGCGGCAGCTGAGGTTGTAGAGTGTTCTGCGACCGATCTCATCGGCCAGTATACTGGTCACACGGGACCGAAGGTGCTAGCAAAACTCGACACAGCGCTGGGAAAGGTTCTCTTCATCGATGAGGCGTACCGTCTCGCAGAGGGCCACTTCGCCAAAGAAGCCATGGACGAGCTGGTAGATGCCGCGACCAAGGACAAGTACGCCAAAAAGTTGATCATCATTCTTGCCGGCTATGAGAAAGACATCAACCGCCTCATGACGACCAACCCCGGGCTCACTTCTCGTTTCCCTGAAGTCATTGACTTCCGGATTCTGCGGGCTGATGAGTGCGTCGAGTTGCTCCTGCAGACATTGATGTCACACAAGAGCCGTCTCTCGGGTCCCAAGTCAAAGAAGAGAGTCCATCTTGACGTCTCTGTGCTTCAATCTCTGGAGGAGCCTCTGGGAGCCAAGCTGAATTATTTGTTCTCTGAACTCGCGAAGCAGGAAAGTTGGGCGAGTGCCCGGGACGTGAAAACCCTTGCCAAAAGCATATTCAACGTCGTGATTCAAGATAAGCAGGGCATGGAAAAGGGCCACTTGGAAGTTCGCGGTGACCTCATCGAGGCTGAGTTGACGAAGATGATGCACGAGCGGGCGAGCCGGAGCGTGGATCGCAGCAGGCCATTCCCTTCACTGCGCAGTTTCGACAAACCCGCTCCTCAGATGCCGCCGTCCGCGGGGAAGCCAAATATCGAGACTCAGACCACCAACAAACAATCTGTCACAAGCGACGATTCAGCTCCTTCAGAAGACGACGAGGGTCCAATGAAAAAGTCAACTACTTTCAACCAAGCGACGGGGCACCCCAAGCGAGAGGCAACGCGAGACGCCGGGGTCAGTGATGAGGTGTGGGAGCAGCTCCAGAAGGACAAGAAGGCTGAGGAGCGACGGCAACAGGAGTACCAAGGCCTGCTTAAGGCACAGCGGACTGCCTCTGATGATGCGAGGGATGAGATTGTCAGAAGATTGCTAGAAGAGGAGGAGCGCAGGCGGAAGGAGGAGGAGGCGCGGAAGAAACTCAAGTCGAATGGGGTCTGCCCAGTCGGATATTCTTGGATCAAACAAGAAGGGGGATATCGCTGTGCAGGAGGATCTCATTTTATGTCTGACGATGCGGTGATGCAGTTATGAAAGGGGTTCACCAAAGTCTGCGTCAAATTATTTAGGCCTGGAACGGGGGAAGACCTATTGCCTAAGTCATTGTAGGCACAGGAAGACAGACTTGCAGCTTTACGGAGGCTTACTACTATCGGCGGTCACAATATAAATGTCAATGGCAGTGTGCAAATTCATGAGTTTCTACATTTGTTCATTGGTATTCTAAGTTGAAGTCTATCTCAAACCGAGTCATCGAGCGTGTATCAGGGTGATGAAAATTGTCGCTTATCCTCACGGTGGCGAGGGCCAAGGGGGAGATAAGTTCATCAGATTCAGTACAGTACCGAACCGAGCACCCCTTATCTTTATGAAAGGAGAAGGGAGCTCATCTTTACCAGCAAAGTTTTGGCAAAGAGATTGAACATGATCAACTCGTGGGGTGATGGTACACGAGTAAGCGCTGTCGATGTGGTAGAGTGATGGAGAATGTTGCTCATCCGCCGTCCAGGAGATTGGAGTATTGGGGAGAAAGTCAGTCAGGTCCGAGTGTGGTAGCCGAACCGATAGTTCCTATCGTTGTAGAGAAAGGAAGAATCATCTTTGCAAATGAAGTCCATTTGAAAGAGAAAGACTTGTCAAGCCGTATGGTGATGGTATACGGCCAAGCAACATTTGATCGGCTGCCGGTGGGAGTGAGTGGCAACCTGCGATGGCGAGGGAGGAGGGAGCTCTCAAGAAATCGAGCTGGCGGCCCATGAAGTGTTGACCGGTACAGAAAAGGGATGATGGGTGGTCGGTTCCGAGTAAAGGTACCCCGGGTGTTCTTGGTGATAAGCATATGTTCAAGAAAGAGTCGTATTGTACAGTGTTTTATTCCTTCGATGATGGTTTTGAAGTATGAGAGAAAGACAGAAGTTGCTGGCGGCCAGGTCCTGGCCGCAGTCGGAGTACCGCCTGGTCTTTTTGCGGCGAAAGGGCTACGCAGAGGCAGGCTCAGAGGCAGGCTCAGAGGCAGGCTCAGAGGCAGGCTCAGGGGCCTCGTGCTGTTCAGGGGCGGTTGGCTTAGAGGCCGGCTCCGAGGCCGGCTCCTTCTCTTGGGTGCTGGGCTGGGGCTCCTCAACGCTGGGCTGCGGCTATTGGGTGCCGCTCTGCTCTTGCGAGGCGAGCTCCGGTGGTGGGGAAGTAGGAGCAGAGTCCAGGCTGTTTTTGGACTTGGACTTCTTCTTCTTCTTCTTGTTCTTGCTCTTGGGAGTAGCTGGCTGGTCGCCCTCGCCAAGCTGGCCGAAGGGCGACATGGGCGACAAGGGCGTCATTGGGGTCTCTAACGGGTGGACTCGCCGGAAAGAGCAGCGGCTTTCTTTGCCTTCTTGTTGGCCTTCTGCTTTGCCTTCTTGGCCTTGTTCTTGGCTGTCTTGCTGCTTATGGGCGTTGTGGGAGAGGCATCGGTTTGTTGAGGGGCCTGAGGCTGCTCAGAGGCCTCGGTTGGCTCAGAGGTCTCGGGCTGCTGAGGGGTCTTGAGCTGTTCGGGGGTCTTGGGCTGCTCAGGGGCCTCAGACTGCTCAGGGGTCTTAGGGCGCTCAGGGGACGGAGGCTGCTCAGAGGCTTCGGGCTGCTCAGAGGTCTCGGGCTGCTCGGGGGTCTCGGGCTGCTCAGAAGCCTTAGGCTGCTCCGGGGTCGTGGGCTGCTCCGGGGTCGTGGGCTGCTCACCAGACGGCGAGACAGGCTTGGAAGGGCTACCCTCAGCCGGGGTAGGATCGGCAGCCTCAGGCTTCTTGCTCTCACCGTAGCCGCCGGATGGTTCACCAGAGTTGCCCTCGACCGGGGCAGGCTCGGGGTTCGAGGGGGCAGCAGGAGGAGGAGTCTCAGGCTGCGCCAGGCCCGAGATGTCGAACTTGAACGTAGCAAAGTCAAGTCCCGCAGCGCCGTTGTTGGGTTCGGAAGCAGGCACGGGTGCAGATTTCAGCCTCCGGCTGAAAATCGACCTGGCGGGGAGTGTCGGTCGTTGGCCCGGAGGCGGGAGACGAGCAATGGGCTCGAGCTTGGGCGAAGGAGGAAGACGAGGATAAGCCGTCTTGCGAGGCGGAGAACGAGGGGCTCTCTCTTCCTGCCAAGGGGGGAGAGGAGCATGAGGACCCTCTTCTTTGTAGGGGGTAGGCGCCTGAATTGGCAAAGGGGGAGGGCTTGAGGTCTGAGTCCCCTTATCATCCGAAGGCGAAGGAGGGGGGCTTGAGGTTTGAGTTCCCTTATCCTCGGAAGAAGGGATGGTGGCCAGACGCTTCTTCAGCGATGCGAGCTCCGCTTCAGCCGCGTTAAGTCTCGCCGTCTCGTCCCTGAGCTTCTGCAGGGTGGCCCCGTGTTCGTATTGCTCCTCCTTGAGGTCCGCTTTCGTAGCCTTGCATGTTTGTTCAGTGGCCTTGTGCGCCTCCCGCTCGGCCTTTAGCTCGTCGTCAGTGGCCTTGTGTGCCTCTTTCTCGGCCTTGAGCTCCTCTTCAACGGTCTTGCGAGACTCTTTCTCGGCCCTGAGCTCCTCGTTGGCGGCCTTGAGCTCCTCGACGGCGGCCGCATGTCCCTGCTCAGCGGCCTTGCGTGCCACCTCGGCAGCCTTGCGATCCTCCTCGGCAGCCTTGCGAGCGGCAGAGCTGCGCTCGCAGGCCTTGGTCCGCTTCTTCATCTCCCGATCATAGGCTTTCTTGACGGAGGTGGATTGCGACGCGTGGAGTCGCTGTTCCTCCTTCAAACGAGCCTCCAGATCTTGGTTGGCTCCCTTTTGGGCGTTGACGAGCTCATCACGCTCCCCGAGCTGCGCTTTGAGGGATTCATTCTCCTCGGTGAGGGCTTCCAGGGTCTTCTTCTGCAACGTGATGGATTTCTCAAGATCCCGAACTTGTTTCTGCAGGGAGTTGATGCAAGATCTGGTGGACTTCTCGTTGCAGTCGAATTCATGTCTAAGGGAATCCAGTAAGTCGTTAAGTTTCGAGAGCTCCTCATCCTTGGCCCTCAGGTCCGTGTTGCGCTTTCGGATGGTTTCCCATTGATTACCGATTTGTTTTGCGGACCACGCCTCCCGCCGTTCGTGGTCCTCAGCCATGCGATTCTTTTCTTTCTGGAGGTCTTCAGCACGCTTCTGCTGCTCTTTGTACTGATCGTACAATGACCCTGAGTAGCCGATAGACGCTAGCAACTTCCAGTGCGCCTTTATCACAACCTTTTGGCGCATGTTGGCGTCCTCTTCGACCTCCAATTGCCCATAGAGTGAGCTGATTTCAGCAGCATTTCGAGTACGACTGCTTTCGTGGATCTTGTCTTTCTCTTCCAAGTCCTTTTCGAGCTTGCGGATGTTCGCCTTCAACTGAGGGACCCGGGGGTCCAGAAGATCCCGATAAATTATCTCAGGCTGACGTGCTTCGAGGCGAGCAAGCTTGAATCCACAATGGAGGTTGGTGGCCAACACGATGATTTTGCCGATGCAGTAGATCAAGCCTTCTGTAACAAGGACGCTGAGGCCGATCGCGCACGCGGCGAGCCAGGCGAGAGCAGGCCCGAAGTCCTTAAAAAGTGTCTCCGAGGTGACCTTGGGCTTATACGCAGGACCTGCCAGTGCTTTCATGCTTCGCCGCGCAAGGGCTTGCAGGGGCCAAGAGATAAGAAGGCCGAAAACAGCGGCGCATATGTGTGTTGGTATGCCGAAGGGGGCGTTGCCGGTGTGTGGGCTGGCGTTAGGAGGGAGCCTAGTGGACGAAGTGTCCCAAGCATAGGAACCATACCTGGGGCGGTAG
Organism: Diaporthe humulicola; assembly: GCA_038088545.1. Lineage (NCBI taxonomy): Eukaryota > Fungi > Ascomycota > Sordariomycetes > Diaporthales > Diaporthaceae > Diaporthe > Diaporthe humulicola. Next base: position 118,892 of record JBBWSL010000028.1, on the reverse strand, counting down.
GCGAGGCTCTCGTATGACGGTCGAGGCAGACGATGTTCCTCTGCCGAGCGGAGGACATTGGATTGTTTGATCGCATCGGTGACGAAACCGCTGCAGACACCGGCGCATGCAACGAGAGCCGTCTTGCCTGCATGGCAAACGGTGTGGAGCAGCCCGACACCCAGGACGCCAGCGCGGGCCATGAGGGAGCGGCCGAAGTGGATTCCCGTGAGGGTTTGGCGACAGAATTGGCGAGACAGGTCAACCGCAGAGGTAAAAACAGAAGAAAGACCAGTGGTGAATTGAGTCGCATCGAAGTGCGAGACCGTGCTGGCCAGTATGGCAAAAACAGCCGTGGCCGCGAGGGCAATTGGTACTGCCCGATGCATTGTCTTGGGATAGGTTAGCAATAGAAGCCAACTGTTAGAGCAGGTGGAAGGAAGGAATACATTGAGATGGGGGAAGTATACTTACTGCGACTGGGTGATGAGGAATCGGCCTACTGTTGTTTGTTTGTCGTCGCCAGCTTGCCTGAGTGTAGTAGGTGGGATGCGGTTATGTGTAGTCGGTAGGATACTCGAGATTGGTTGAGTGTAGAAGAATGAGATGGAATGGAATGGATTGAAGAGCGGGTAAGGGAGTAGATTGGGGAGTTGTCGGACAGAAGCAGAGGTGTCGCCGCTGTCTGTTTGGGGGTGGAGGATGGAGGGAGTGCTGACTGGCAACGCTGGCACCGTTGGTCAACTTCTTGCCAAACGGTGTTGCAGTCGTTGAGAAAGGCAGGGTTGACTGGGAAAGCAGAATGGGGCAGGTCAACTCTCAGACTGGAGTCGTCAGGAGGAAGTGTTGCTGCTGTTGCAGGATCTGGAGTGCGAGTGGTTTGGGAGGAAGATTGTTGATTCTGGCAGATGTGGAGGGTATTTATAGATCTCGACGATAGTCGTCCGTCAAGTGATTAACGGCAGCAGGCGCGCACAATCACTGTTACTATTCACTTGAGGTGGTTAATGGTTCACTTCACCCTGAGCATCGAGAGCTGTGCTCCTGGCCACGGGCAGAACGAAGAGCTTCAGCGCCTAGGGATGCCCTCCACATCGGCAAATAGGGCAATTAGACTGTGGGGTATTCACACAATCTCCGTTCGCTAAGTATTGTGGCCAGGCAAGGCCAGACTGCCTTCACCTCAATATCAACAGTTCGGTCCGAGCACGCAGAACGCGAGCAATCGCAGCGTAGTCGACCCGACCCAAGTCCATCTGCCAAGTAACCAGGCACCGAATGAATGCCGGCCTAGGTACTCAACTATCTGTTTATTTCACAGAGAACTATCGATCCTGCGGACGGTCAGTTATGAGGGACCGGGCTTGACTACATCATCCTCGAGTACAATTGAGCCGAAAAGTAAGAATATAAACGATCTCTTTTCGTGGACTCAATTAGAACACCACAGGCAATGCCAATTCAATCGCAATTACGAGACCGAAGTCTTGGAAAAACTTGTATCAACACACCTCGTTCAGTGGCTTCCAATGATGATCAAGTTATGTCGCTACGTACGCCGCCCTGCAGCGCAGGCGTAGACAGCCTTAACGTCCCTGTCCCCGCCGCTCTCTCTCAAGCATCTCGTCGAACTCCTTTTGCGCCTGATTCTTGGCGTACGTCTTCTCTTCGTCTTCTGCTGAATAGTTGTAGGAAGTTCCATCTTGGGCGCCACGGGAGGTCATCTCGTCTTGGCGCTTCTTTTCCCACGAGCCTGACTGGCTGCGTGTGGCTTGTGCTTGACCTCTGATCCTGTCCCATGCGGAACCACCTTGTCGACTTACACTTTGAGGCGAAGGATTGCTCTGCTCTGATGGTGCCACAGGTGAAGCATCATCAAACACATATGATTCTTGGTTGTACGAGTCCTGACGCCCGGTCTGCGGATTCTGCGCTGCAGTCCATGATGTCGACGAAGGCGTCGGCGCTGCCTTTTCGGGTTGTTCTGAGCTGGCCCAGCCGACTGGTTCTGTTGATGACGCCGGTTCTTCCCATTTCTGTTGGGGATATTGCTGGTGCGACTGCCTAGGAGATTCATGTGGGAGGGCGCCCTGCCGTCCACTTCGCATTGCGGCGCCGGCACGGCGGGTTACCTCCCTGCGGTAGGCTTCGAGCCTGTTGTCGGAGCCTGAGTTGGCCGAGTACACCGAGATTGCATAGGAAGTTACAACAACACCGATGGCAAGTTTGCTGGCAGTATACCATGCAAGTACCCGGGTTCCTTGCCATGCCCAGAGTGATAGTCTACCTTCAGGCAGGCCGGGGAACTTTTGAGGGTTGAACTTTGGCGGCTTTGGGTTGTAAAAAGGGAAGCCAAACTTGGGCCGCGTGGCTCGCTCGAGCCCAAAGGTTGCTGCCACTGAAAGGGGCGATGAATATGCGATGGTAATCACCAACTTTGCACTATTGGACGGATTGTCTGTGAGCGATTCGAACCACAGTGCGCCAGGGCCTATACGTACAAGTGATATGACATGGCATCCTTTTCAGGCTGCGTAAGCTCTCTTCCAGCAGAGGCCGAGGAAGTCATGACCTTGGCAGCGACTCTTGTCTTGAGATAGTCGGACGTCCTCCCGAACAAGGGGCCCCAGAAGGGCATCTGAGGGAGGGCATCGTAATTGATGCCGAGGCTGTCTGCATTCCTGCGGGCAGACTCCAGGGGGATATTGGGACTATTGCCGATCTCTGTCATGGTTGGGGCGAGGAGCTCGGCAAGGCTGGTAGTTGCTTGCGTGAGGTGAGGTGAGGTGTGCCGGAGTGAGCTTCGAACTTATGATGGGACGTCATTGAAGTTGGGTCTAAGGAGGGTCCGGGTAGCTGGGGTAGCTAGGTAGCTCGCGCCACAGTTCTCAGCGCCACAGTGGGTGGGCCGCCAGACCCCTGCAAGGACGGAGTACCGCCATCAACGCGGTAGCGCGGCCCGTACCTGACCAGACGCGAGCAACGCGTCAGGACGGCTCGTTCCCAGGGCAATCGACTTGCACGCATCCGGGCCCACCAACATCTGCCCTGGTCCACGACTATCCACCATCAACCCTTGAGGCCGACAAGACATTCCCCATCATTGCGATTGGGAGAATAAAGTGGCAGTACCATGAGTCCAATCAGTCGCCATGCCTCTTTCCAAGTCCTTCTCTGAGCAGTCCAGATTTCCAAAGGCAAGTAAACAACAAACCACACCCGTCCATGAACAACCAGGCCTGTGTACTCCGTACTGAATAGATACCATTCAACAGCAACGGCAAGCCCAATGGCAGAGGGCAAAGTCCCACTCTGGCGCCATCCCCTCGAAACCGTCGAATCGGCCGCCTGCCCCCGTCTCCGCCACCACCAAGAACAAGCTCTCCAAGTTCCAGTTCCAGAAACCCGCCGCTGAACAGCAAGACACTTTCTCGAATCTTGCTCCCATATCGGAGGACCAAGACAAGCCATCGGCTGGGGATATCACCGGTGCTTCAAAAAATGCCGATTCTAACAAGGAAAACCAACACAATAACGGGCCGGACCCCACAGACACGGCACCACTACCCGGCCACCAGAAGCGTGTCGCAGTGACGCCCATCAGCAGATTGACCTGGCAGGACCTTATGGGTGTGAACGATGCAGACAAGCAAGAAGACGACACCTCGCCCACTGAGCGCCTCCTTTGGCATAACGATCGTGACGACGCTGCCGACATGATCTCGCCCCTCGTGCCGCGACGGGGTAAAAAGCGCGCCCGGAGCTCATCACCTTTGTCCTCCCCAGCCGGTGACAAGACACGAACACCGGTTGTCAACGTTAAGAAGCTCAAAAAGGCATTGAAGTCGGAGCATGCAGACCCGGCTCTTGACCTGTGGGATCGCTTCGCCGTCGGCGGGGCAGCCGACAGCAAGAGCCAATTGGGCGCTACAAACCCAGCCCTTGCCCACCTGATGGTCTCCTCTTCCCCTCGGCCGCCAAAAGATGGAAGTCCGAATCACGCAGAAAGCAGTCTAAGGAGAGCAATAAGTTGCGGTTCTCACTGGCCGAAACGCCGACGGGTCGAAAATGCGTCAGAATTCCGGCCGGTGAAAGACGCAGGGGAAGATGCCAAGTCCCTGATGGTGTCAGCTCTTCTCGAGACAGTCAATGGCGAAATAAGTAAGACTGAGCGTACGGAGGAGGACCATACTGATATGGATTCGCCGTCGTTGAAGAAGAGACGATCCCCCAAAAAACAAAGGCCAATCCCTCGCCCGGCAGTCTCACCGCAGCAATCTAAGCCTAAGAGTGCAGCACCACTGGGACTGAGTCCTTCCCGAAACGGGACGAGGCGTGGAGCAACACCACCTTCGGACTATGGAGATGATGATTTCGACGACGATACGCTTTTGGGGCTCGATGTCTCCATGCTTAGTGGGCAGACTGAGGCTAGAACTTTCTCAGGAGCGGCGGCGACTCTCGCTGACACGGATGTGCAGGAGGCTGGTGGGCAATATTCAAAGCAAGCAACGTCTTCGGATGACGAGTTTGATGATATGGATGACGATCTATTGGCTGCAGCAGAAGACATGGTCGGGAAAGTCGATCCAGCCCTCACACAACAACCCGCTCCACCTCCCCCGCCCAAGCCAGTTCATCCTGATGGCGGCACTGAAGAGGAAGATCAGTTTGGTGATGACTTTGGCGGAGACTTTGATTTCGAAGCTGCGGAGCTGGCTGCCACCCAGACAGCTGGTCAAGCCGATTCATCATTAATGCCCGTACGTACTGTCTGATAGCCCACCGATAGCCAATGAACAAGCTTGCTAAGATACACGAGTAGGTGAGCCACAAGCCGACTGCAATTCAGCGATACCTGGTGACCAATGTGCTCGAGAGCACGTTCACGGACGAACGTGGGCGAGAAGCGCCGGAGACGATCCTGATTGTCCAAGCCGAGAGATCCAAGACCAGCAAAACTGTCCATCTTCGTGGGGATTGGATCGACACTCCAGTTCATCCCAAGTCTCACGTACATATTATCGGCAGCTTCGGGCCCAATGGGCAGTGCTTTATCGACAACAACCAAAATATTCTGATCCTCCACCCGGACCAGTTGATATCGGCCACCGTTGTTGCCGACTCGTTCAGCTGCATGCGGCGGGCAGTACTGCAGGATCGAGTAAAGGCTACCAGTGAGGCTTCTGCCCCGCTTGTATACGGCACGATTCTGCACGAGATTTTCCAAGAGGCGCTGGTGGCGAACAGCTGGGACCAGACGTTTCTGAATAATGCGATCGAGAAGACGATGAAGAAACATATCGAGGATCTGTATACCATAAAGGTCAACTTCACTGATGCTCGGGAGCACTTATCCTCGAAGATGCCTGAGCTACGAGGCTGGGCCCAGAAGTTCGTTTCTGCATACCCCAAGCCGGACGCCGTTGCCCATGGACGGAACAATGACAAGACCAGCGTATGTGTCAGCAAGCTACTCGACATTGAAGAGCACGTCTGGTCACCTTTGTATGGGCTTAAAGGCAACATTGATGCCACCGTCCAAGTCACAGTCAAGAACAGCCAAGAGAAACGAACCCTCACCGTTCCATTCGAAGTCAAGACTGGCAAGAATGTCAGTGAGAGCCACCAGGCTCAGACAATGTTGTACAACCTGCTTCTGTCGGACCGATACGACATTGAGATCGTCTACGGCATCCTATACTACATGGAAACATCACTGACAAAGATCATTCCTGCCGTGCGCAACGAGCTGCGCCACATGATCAAACAGCGCAACCAGCTCGCCGTCTACATTCGCGAACGCAGCGTACAGCTTCCGCCGATGAAGAACAGCACACACGCCTGTGGCAAGTGCTATGCCCAGAACTCGTGCTTCACCTATCACAAACTCGCCGACGATGGAGATGGGAATTCGAGTGGTCTGCAGGAGAAATTTGATCAGGTTGTCAAACATATGACGCCAGTCCACAAGGAGTTCTTCCTGAAGTGGGAGGACCTTCTGACGAAGGAAGAGAAGGAGAGCCAGAAGCTCCGGCGGGAGCTGTGGACGATGCTGAGCGTGGAGCGGGAGAAAGTTGGCAGGTGCTTTGCCGACGTGATCATTGAGGAGGGCTCAGCCTCGGAGGATTCCAACGGTCAGAAGATCAACCGCTTCCACTACGCGTTTATCAAAGAAGATGCAGCACCTGGCTTCTCTTTCGTGGACTCCCAGATTGCTGTGGGAGAGCCTATCGTCGTGTCGGACGAGCAAGGACATTTCGCCTTGGCCCTCGGTTTCGTTACGGCAGTCAGAAAGCAGCGGATCAGTGTGGCTGTCGATCGAAGACTTCACAATGCCCGTATACGGCAGCCTGGATTCGATGCAAAGGACAACCAGGTCTATGCCAGCATCATGGAGGTTGTCCCGGAAGGAGCGCCTTCTGATCAATCGCAGGGCAAAATCAAGGAGGCTCCAATTCGGTACAGGCTGGACAAAGATGAGTTCAGCAACGGCATGGCATTGGTCCGGAACAATATCGTGTCAATCATGACAAACGTACAGTTCGGATCTGAGAAGATTCGCCGGCTTGTTGTGGACCTGGAACCGCCTACATTCAAGGCAGCGGCAACGCAGTATACCATCGCTGACAAAGACAGCCTGAACGTCGACCAAAAGAGGGCCATCGAGAAGGTGATGAGTGCTAAGGACTACGCTCTTGTTCTTGGTATGCCCGGTACTGGAAAGACGACAACTATAGCCCACATCATACGGGCGTTGGTCGCCCAGAAGAAGAGTGTCCTGCTCACTTCATACACCCACACGGCCGTTGACAATATCCTCCTGAAACTGAAGCACGACGATATCGATGTGCTTAGACTTGGTGCTCCTGCCAAGGTCCACCCTGAAGTCCAAGACTTCGCCATACTCGCAGGACAGCCCAGGGATACTTTCGAGGAGATCCGCAGTGCCTGGCACGACACACCTATCGTCGCAACAACTTGCCTTGGAACGAGCCACGCCATATTCAACGAGCGTACATTTGACTATTGCATCGTGGATGAGGCGTCACAGATCACCCTGCCGATCTGCTTGGGCCCTATCCGTATGGCCCGCACGTTTGTCCTTGTCGGTGATCACAACCAGCTGCCGCCTCTGGTCCAGAATGAGGAGGCGAGAATTGGTGGCCTGGATATCAGTCTGTTCAAACTCCTTTCTGACACCCACCCAGACTCGGTCGTCAACCTGGAGCATCAATACCGTATGTCCGAGGACATCATGACGCTCAGCAACACATTGATCTACGAGGGCCGATTAAAGTGCGGGACCGAAGAGCTGCGACGGCGCAAACTTGATGTACGCAACATGGACGACCTGCGCAAACACCACTACAACGCTTCAAGTCTTGTTTCGTCCCCGACAAACTCGTTCTGCACGGGCATGGGAGCATGCTGGCTGCGCGACCTGGTGGACCCCGAGACACGCGTCAGCTTTGTCAACACCGACGCCCTGCCGTCCTCACGGGAAGAAGCGAAGGGCAACCGCATCGTCAACCCGTGCGAGGCCCGCATCGTCGTGCAGCTCGTGGACTCGCTGCTCAGCGTCGGCGTCCCGGCCTCGGAGATCGGCGTGATGACGCACTACCGCTCCCAGCTGTCAATGCTCAGGCACGGCCTGCGCGGCCACGGCGCCGACGGCGGGGGCATAGAGATGCACACGGCGGACCGCTTTCAGGGCCGGGACAAGGAGGTGGTCATCCTGTCCCTGGTCAGGTCGAACGAGGCGTGCAACATCGGAGACCTGCTCAAGGACTGGCGGAGGATCAACGTCGCCTTCACTCGCGCCAAGACCAAGCTTCTCGTCGTCGGGAGCCGGAGTACCCTCAAGGGGAGCGGTTGCGAGGAGATGCTGGCGCGGTTCATCGGGCTGATGGAGCAGCGGCGCTGGATCTACGATTTGCAGCCGGACGCGCTTGACGGGCACTGCTTTGAGGACGCGGGCACGCAGCTCACAGCAACTGCGGCGCCAGGGCTGGGTGGGAGCCCAGTCGAGAAGGCCAAGAAGGAGCTGAACAGCAAGGGTGTCCTCTGGAGCAATGCCGGGAGGAAACAAGCGGTGCTGCCGCCATTCAAACAGCCCAAGAAGAAGCTCATGGGGGACAGCCAGGCCGGGAAGGAGAACCAGCCGCCAAAGGGAGCGGGGCCGAGGAGGGCCAAGATTGACGAGAAGGTGTTGCTCAAGGGGAAGCCAAATCTGGCCAATATTCTGAGCGAGATGACTGGGAATACTTACTAGGCGTTGGGCTATATGAATTACGGGACTCAACGACTCTAGGGAAGCGGGTAGTTTGAGCTCGGATAAACATGGATATGGGAAGGGGGGTTTTGGTCTATCGTATCTCTAGGATCGCAGCATTCGTCCTGCCCGCCAAAGTCTATCTGAGGGTCCTGTTGCTGTTGCTCCTTACTCAATAGAACGGGGGAGTCCTCCTGTTAATGGGAGATTTACAGTACCACATATGGCCGTATAAACGATATCAGACCTTGGAAGTCTGCCCTACATGATTACCGAGGTGTTGAAGGCGTGATCAGATGCCCATTCCGACATTTCTCGAGCTTGGCTGTTCCACGTTTCGGCCGTGTAAGACTATTGGCGCGGCTCTCGGGCGCCTGGCCAGTCAAGTCAGTCAAGTCGACTCATCGCAGCCACCCCCAACGTTTCTCCGATCCGGAGCTGATGACTCAGCCAGGGCGATCCTCAGCTGGTCCTGAGTGCTGACTCTGCCGTGTGGGGAGCTCCTCCCCCCTTCTGAAGCGGCTCCCCTGACCGCATCAAAGACCGCAGCAAGCCCCCAAGCAAGCAAGCAAGCCCGAGCTTCACCCGCCCCATCCGCCCTGTCACTTGGTCTTTGTCTGCCAGCGCAACACAGACCACCATCTCCACTCACGACCTCAACACCACCTCTGCCGGCAACCACGACACCGCAAGCTCACTCTCGAACTGTCAATCGACCACCCGGTCAATCAATCACCCAATCGATCAATCGACCATCGACCTAACCCCCGATTGGCCCGACTGCAGGAAAATAACGCCAACCGTCTAGCCCCCATCAAAACTACGAGCAAAAAACCCAGCGAGCAACAGACACGCAGCTGCTCCAACCCCTGTACCTCAAAAACATACCACCCGAAACCCGGATCAGAAGGAAGAGCCATGCGCGGAGCCGCCGTCCGACAAGCGGTCCTGGCGACCCGCGCCAGCCGGCAGACCGCCGCCAGACGCACCTTCTCGACGACGCCGGCGCGCCTCGGCGGCGGGCACGGCCACGGCCCCGAGTTCGACCCGCCGACGGGCTGGCTGTTTGGCGTGCGGCCGGGCGAGAAGGCCGAGAAGGAGGGCTGGGAGAACATGGCGTACTACGGCTTCTGCGGCAGCCTGGTCGCGTTTGGGATTGCCTACGCCTTCAAGCCTGATACCTCGTGAGTCTTGGTTTTTTTCTTTCTTCTCTTGTTTTCGTCTTTCTTCCTTCCTGGTTGTCTTGGCTGCCGGCGGTGAGAGGCGGTTGATGATGCCTTCAGGGAGGGCGAGAGTGTAGAGGTCGGTGGCGGATCAGGGGAAAAGCGGTATGAGTCAATCGACGCGGGGTGATATTCGGTCTTCCAGGCAGTTACCCAACCTGTCGAAGACGCATTTAAGAGAGGAAATCTGGCAAACTACCTCGGCCTTCTTTACCATGGGGCGGGACGCCTGGCTGACATTTGCTGCTTTCCTCAGGATACAAACCTGGGCTCTCGAGGAGGCCCGCAGACGGTTAGAGGCCGAGGGCATCCTGGAGGATCCGGACAAGAAGAACTAAGAGGACAGAGGGAGTGGACTTGCACAAGCGGGACGACAAAAATGCGCTGGGACGCAGAGCACATGCAACCATGCCGCTTATTCTAGACAGGAGTCGTCACCGCCGGGGGGAGTATTCTACGGGGATGTATACTATGGACCGGTTAAACATGAAAGACAAATAATCGAGGCATAGAAATGGGTAGGCAAGAGGGCTGATAGAACAGTCACTACTTCCGAATCCGAGAGAGCGAAAGGTGGATGAACATGCAAGATTTCTTTTGTCGCTCAAACACGGTCTATGAACATGTGCAATATCGCTTTTTACTCTTCTGTCCCACGATTTACCGGGAGACTCCCTACCCCACGAGGGACCGCATCTAAACTGGCACACCGATCTGCGCCTCAGATCACTCCCTCCACTACGGCAGCCCTTAGCAGACATGGCTCCACTCGTGCTCCTCGTCTCCGTACTGGATCGCCTCCATCCAGTTCTTCATCTTGGTGGCGACCTCGCCCGACTCCTCGTTCTCGGACAGGCCGCAGTTGACCAGCTGGCCCTTCCAGCTGATGCTCCTGACGGGGCTGACGATGGCGGCGGTGCCGGTGCCAAAGGCCTCGAGCAGCCTGCCGTCGGCGGACGCCTCGGCCAGGTCGCGCATAGTGTACTTGCGCTCCGAGACCAGCCAGCCCTCGGGGGCCAGCCTCTCGCGGGCGAGGGCGAGGACCGAGTCACGGGTGACGCCCTCGAGGATGGTGCCGTCGAGGGGCGCGGTGACGAGCTCCTTCTGGCCCGTCTCCTTATTGCGCAGGGCGACAAACATGTTCATGGTGCCGACCTCGGTGACGTACTCCTCCTCGCCGAACAGCCACAGGTTCTGGGCGAAGCCGCGGCTCATGGCGTCGCGCTGCGGCACGATGCAGGGCGCGTAGTTGGCGCCCAGCTTCTTGTCGCCGACGCCACCGGGCCAGGCGCGCACGGCGTAGTCGGTGGCCTCGAGCGAGACGGCCTTGAAGCCCGTGGGGTAGTAAGGGCCGACGGGGCTGGCGATGACGTACAGCAGGGCGCTGCCGGGGGGCCCGACGCCGAGGGTCTTTTGCGTGCCGATCATGGTCGGGCGCAGGTAGAGCGAGTAGCCGCGCTGCGAGGGGATGAAGCGCGAGTCGAGCTTGGCGAAGGTGGAGATGAGGTCGATCATGGCGGTCGGGGCGAAGGTAGGCAGGGCGATGCGCGCGGCCGAGCCGTTGAAGCGCTCCATGTTCTTGTCCGGGCGGAAGAGGCGGACCTGGCCCTTGGAGTCCTTGTAGGCCTTCATGCCCTCGAAGCACTCAAAGGCATAGTGGAAGACGCTCGTCGCGGGGTCGAGGGAGAGGTTCTGGTAGGGCTTGATGCTGGGAGCGAGCCAGCCGGATGTCTTGTTCCACTCGACGGTGAACATGTGGTCTGGAGGGTGGAAAGCTCGCGTTAGCTAGAGTAGCAGAGAAGGTGCACAATTTACGGCATGACGGGGCTCTCACCAGTGAAAGTGGCGCCGAAGATGAGCTCCTCTGGCTTCCTCAGAGGGCCGGGAGTCTTTGCCTTCTCGATGGTGAGCTGGGATGGGTCGATGTCCTGGGGCTTGGACACAGAAGCAGCCTCGGGCTTTATGCTGTAACATCTTGCACTTGCAGGCTGCCATGACCTTTGGAACATGGAGCGCGAGATCTGGGAGGTTCTGGGCCTCATGGCACCACATCGGGGTACGAAGGCACGCATCTTGGGATTTGTGATGCTTGGGTCGTGATCGACAGACGGTGTTGAGCGAGGGTATGGGTCTGGTCCACCTATGCCAGAAAAAAAGAAGGCACGATACGAGAGAGAGACAACAAGGAGAAACCAATTGAATTCCAAAGGGAAGGGCAGACCCAATTGCTCAAATAGAGTACGAGGAAAGAGTCACCGTGTCTGGGACAATATCTAGTAATCTACTCTGAGGTTGCGAAAAGTGCGGGTCGGCACACGAAGGCCCAGAACCATGACTGTCGACTCAGTTTATCAGTCATTGAGCTGATAATCCACAAAGTTTCACCGGAGCCGTCATCGGAGCATGGAGCTTCAATTGAGCTAGGGGAGGAATCAGCTCGAGGCCGATTGGGCAGTGCTGCAGACGGCAGCTAGAAATGTTCGGGCCTAGCTGCTTTCAGGGGCGGTTCGTCTCATTACTCTCGCGGTCGCGGTTCGCAGGTCTTAGGTAAGCCCCCAAAGAGCTCCCCCCCCTTTGATGGGCGGGCGCAATTGTAGAGTGGGTAGGCCGTACGTAGGTGCATGTCCAAGGCGAGAGACAACAACCAACTAAACTAACTCGACGCTGACTGGTGGTGAGACTGTGCTTATTGTTAAGAGGGCTGGCTATCTTGAGCCTCCTCACTCCCTTGCTTTCCCCCAGATCAGCCCTCTCTTGTCTGTCTCTCCTGGTTTTCTGTGTGGCCCCTTAATTTATTCTGATCGCAGACGGCCACGTTGTGGTGGCGTCTTTCTATATCTGGTGTGGAACTGATTGCGACCTCGACTCCCGACCTCGACTCTGTCTTACGCATGTGAAAACAACGATCCACCCTTTGGCCGATCAGCCTCGCAGCCCTGCCGACATGACCAGCGCCCTCTTCCACTCCCTACAGCCGCCAAAATGTCGTCCATGTTCTCCTCCGCGCTGAAGTCCATCCAGCAGACAAACATCAATGCCAACTATTCCATAACCCCAAACGCGACGTCGCAAGCCGGCCCCTGGAGGATACACGATGCGAAGAGGAAGTCAACCGGCAAGATCTATTCCGTCTTCATCTTCGACAAGAAGTCGCTGGACTCGCATGGGAATTCTCTGGGCCGGTCTGGCGCCTCCGCCTTCAAGAGGGTCTCCGAAGAGGTCATCGAGAGGTTGAAGAAGGAGGCATCCTCGCTGGCCAAGTTGCGCCACCCCAGCGTGCTCGAGCTTGTCGAACCCGTCGAGGAGACGAGAGGCGGCGGCTTACAATTCGTTACCGAGCCCGTCACCGCGTCGCTCGCCAGCCTGCTACAGGAAAAGGACGACCAAGAACGCGCCGGTGGTGTCGGGGGCCGGTCCAGCCGGTATGTCACAGAGGATGCGGATGGCACGAGGAGGCGGCGCGAGCTCGAGATCGATGAGTTAGAGATCCAGAAGGGTCTGCTCCAGATCAGCAAGGCGCTCGAGTTCCTCCACGAGAATGCTGGCCTTGTGCACGGCAACATCACCCCTGAGGCCATCCTCATCAATGCCAAGGTAGGTCGGCCTCGCCGGGGCCACACCCGGAACTTCTATCCAATAATTCGAGTATTGACGTTCACCAGTCCGATTGGAAGATTAGCGGTCTATCCTTCTGCAGCCCTCCCGAGAATTCGACGAAACCAACCTCCTTCCAGCCTCTGAGCCTCTACGAAACCCTCAACCCAGACCCACGGCTGCCGCGATCCGTCCAGCTCGACCTGGACTACACCTCCCCAGACTTCGTTCTCGATAACAACCTCAATGTATCGTCCGACATGTTCTCATTGGGCCTTCTCTGTGTCGCCCTATATAATTCACCGCACAAGTCTCCTTTGGAATGTAGTTCCAGCGTATCGACATACAAGAGGCTGTTCCAGTCCAGTTCGACCATTCCCACCGTGAACAACAACTTCATGTCCTCCAGGCCGTTGCCCAAGGACCTAGTCGCCCATGTGCTGCCTCGGCTTATAACCAGGCGGCCGGCTCAACGTCTTACAGCTAAAGAGTTCCAAGAGACTGAGTTCTTCGACAACATCCTCGTGTCCACGATCCGCTTCATCGAATCTTTCCCCGCAAAAACACCCAACGAGAAACAGTCGTTCCTGAGGGGCTTGAATAAGGTTCTGCCATCGTTTCCCAAGTCGGTCATGGAAAAGAAACTGCTTCCAGCTCTCCTAGAAGAGACGAAAGACAAGGCGCTTCTGTCTCTTATACTCGGGAATGTTTTCAAAATCATTGACCTTCTCCCTTCTGGTCGGCGGGCTTTCACGGACAAGGTTCGACCCGTACTAAAAGAAATCTTCGTCACGAACAATAAAAACACCGAGGAGAAGGATGCGGCAAGAGATGCTGGATTGATGGTTGTTCTTGACAACATTTCCACCATTGCCAATAATACCCCTGGCAAGGAGTTCAAAGATGGTATGTCCAGCCCTTGAATACCCCCGTCTCCCGTCTTGAAGCAGAAGCTGACACGCATCAGATATGTTGCCTGTTGTTGCTGCGGCCATAGCGGCACCGACCCATTCTGTGGTCGACGCTGGTCTCCGAAGCTTACCTGTGGTGTTGCCGGTCTTGGACTTCAGCACGATCAAGAATGAGCTATTCCCTATTATAGCGCACGTTTTTAGCAAAACAACCAGTCTAGCTATCAAGTTGCGAGGCTTGCAAGCCTTTGTTGTCCTCTGTGGAGGCTCGTCGGCCGCTGCAGACAGTAGCGGGTTGGATGGACTTCCTGAGCACAAGAAGACTTCTTCTTCAACGGCCCTCGACAAGTACACGATGCAAGAGAAGATCGTCCCCCTCGTCAAGGTTATCAAGACCAAAGAACCGGCGGTCATGATAGAAGCCTTGAATGTGTTGAGAGTTGTTGGTGATTACGCAGACTGCGAGTTCATTGCTATGGATATCCTGCCGATCCTTTGGAGCATGAGCCTTGGCCCGTTGCTCAACCTCAAGCAGTTCCAGTCCTTTATGGATCTCATCAAATCACTGTCTCGGAAGGTTGAGGATGAGCAAACTAAGAAATTGCAAGAGCTAGCTGGGGCCACCAACGGCTCCGCAGCCGCCGGGCCTGCTGATGACTTCATGTCCTTCGGCGGCATCACGGGGACGCAGTTCGATGCAGCAACGGGCGCGACAGAAGACGATTTCGAGCAACTCGTCAAGGGCAAATCGGTTTCGAACAACGCCAACCCTATGGATGCCGGCTGGGGCGACACAGCCTCAGCGATGAGCTCTCCGGGTTTACAACAACACCCCAAGGCTTCGCAGAATGCCACTTTCTCCTGGTCCACACCAAGTCCAACCAGAGCATCGAATCCGGCGGGCTCACTGGGTGGTTTCAAGGCCCAGCAAGGCTCGTTCAGGACGGTGACACCTGACCTGGCGAGTCTACCAACAATGACCCCGTCCACCACCCAGTTCTCCCAACCTTTACAGCCCAGCGCCCAACAGTCCGCCTTTCCGCCGCCACCGGCGCAGCCTGCCTCGTCGACCTCTACAAACTGGTCCACGGCCGCAGCAAACCCATGGGCATCCAACTCTTCCTCGACGATGCAGCCAGCAAGAACCAACACCATGTCGCCACCGGCAGCACAGACTCCCACATACGGCAGCGGTCTGAATAACTCGATGGCATCCCTGTCAATGAATCAACAACGGCCAGGAGTCGGGTCCATGGGCCGCTCCACGTCGTCGTTCTCCCTACCTCCACCTCCCGGCAGTGGGAACTCGACGCCGGCCGGGTCGGGCTTCAGCCTACCACCGCCACCCTCACAGCAACAACAGTCCTCGTTTGGCCGGCCAGCGGGATCGATGGGGTCCACGATGGGCGGCATGAACGGCATGAACAGCATGAACAGTCTGAGCAGCATGGCTAGCAAGCCGGCGATGGGCTCTGGGTTGAGCATGAACAGCATGATGGCACCTTCTGGGAATTTCGGCATGGCGGCGCAACAACAGCAGCAGCAGCAACAGCAACAACAACAAAATCAGAGCTCGGGTACGTTGGATAAATACCAGAGCTTGTTGTAATTAACGCTCGATGGATCGGGCGCGCGGGAACTTATAGACGCATTTGAGGATGTTGTGCACGGGATACCAATATACTTTACGATTATGGGTGGGAACAACGACGCCACAGAATGGGCTGTGAGAGTTGGACACATCATGAGCGTGCCTAGAGATCAAGCGAATGAACATAAATAAAATTGCACCCAGCACTTTGCGGCATCCACACGTAGACTTATCTTATAAGAGGCGATTCTTCGCGAGTCACAGTTTTGCATGCCTTGGTTATCAGGAACTCTATTAATCTCTTCCTCTGTGCATATCTGCCTGTATACCTGACCGTCTGTAGAATGGTCGAGACAAGTGCCTATCCACCGCTCGTTCCCCTGTACGCCGTTGGCAAACCCTCCTTCCGAACGCCTGTGCCCCTCATTCCTTTTAAAGAAAAATCATTTGTACCGAAACAAGGAAGCAAAACCAGCCGATGGGCTGCGTTTGTGAGTGATTACGCGAGTAACAAGAGTGTACCGTTTGTGAATCTGTACTGGAAAGGAAAACAAGAGGCCTTCTTTGAACGCCTGAGTGGTAAGCGGGGAACCGCAAGAAATAAAGAGGAGCCCTTTTTCCTTGTCCAAAGGAGGAATTCAGTGATTGGAATCTCAGCCACGTCTCGTGCCTGCTGCAGGGTGCGTCCCCGATTCCAATAGGATCGAATGCACACCTGCGAATCTTTCCGTCCTGTACATGCTCACGACCCGGAGCACTGGGACAAAAACCAGTCTCTCTGCGGCATTATGTCGCGAGTGCAGCCAAGTTCGCAAGGAACAAGATGGCAATTGGAATGAATGATCGGGTTTTGACCCCCCCCCCCCTGTCGGCGTACGTCAGAGGCGATGATCGGCCACAATGCTGTAATAGAGACTGGACTGGACGATCGGCCAAGCCCGCGGAGTTCCGGCTTCAGCTCAGCCAACCAACCAGCCCTACCGAGTCGGCGAGGCCAAGACACAGCGAGGGACCACTGCATCTGTTCCAAGGCGTGATCGTTATCCTGGAGGTGGGTCACCTCGTTCAGCGCTCGAAATTGAAGGCAGCCGCTGTGGTGCCTCTTCAATTGCCGGTGTAGTCGGCGTCATCCTCGTCTGTGCCACGGGCCTTGCGGGTCCTGTTGGCGAGGCCGGGACCCTCGGTCAGAGGGGCGACACTGCCGGGCGCCTTGTTGGGCAGCGCGGTCCTGGCGGCCCGTCGCGGCCGGGACGGCTTCTCCGCGTTGTCGGTGTCGTCGCTGGCAGGGGTGGCGGCAGAGTCGGTAGTATTCTCGCTCGAACTCGCCGTTGCTGTCGCTGTCGCTGCTACTCCAGCACCAGCAGCAGCAGCAGGGCTGACGGCGTGGTTGTCGTCGCCGCTGCCGGCGGGCCGCCTCTCGTAGAAGGTGTGCCTGCTCTGCCAGCCCGACTCGGTGACGACGTCGACGACCTGGCCCTCGGGGACCATCTCGTGGCGCAGGTCCCAGCCGGCGCGGCGGCACAGCTCGGCGACGACGACGTCGCAGTCGCCGAGGAGGTCGATGTCGAAGTTGTGGTGGCTGACGGGTGTGCGGCTGATGTAGATCTGGGGGATGTGCGGGTACAGGAAGGGGACGAGCTCGCTGACGGGGGCGACCTTGAGGCTGGTGCCGATGACGACGACGAGGTCTGTCTTGTCGCGGTCGTGGTCGACCAGGCGGCTCGAGAACTCGTCCGGCAGCGCCTCGCCGAAGAAGGTGATGTCCGGCTTCATGATGCCCCCCTTGGACGGCATGTCGTACTCGGAGTCGCTGGCGCTGTCGTAGTCGCCGGGCCGCCGCCGCGGCCGGCTGCTCGTGCCGTCCTTGGCCAGCTTGCGCTTGCGGCTGTTCTTGGTGCCGCGCCGCGGGATCCCGCACTTGGGGCACCGCGGGATCTTGCCCGCCTTGATGTCCGGCAGGATGTCGTCGCCTGGTACCTGATGGTAGCAGGTGAAGCACGTCGCGGTGGCGAAGGAGCCGTGGCTGTGTGTGCTCTGTCAGCAAGCTTACTTACATGAGACGGGGATTGCGTCATGAGGATGTGTATGGGTCATATATGCACGGAAGGCAAGGGAGGTATGCTGATGAGCCGAGGAGTGGCAGTGGGTCAGCGAAGAGAGTGACTCACCATTGGATGAGCTTGCTCGGGTCGATGCCTGCCTTGGACTCGAGGTTGTCGATATTTTGAGAGTAATTGGTGAGCAGCTTCCCCTGTTGTTGAAGCAGGGCGATGAAGGCGTGCGTGGGCGAAAAGCGCTCGGTCTCAACCATGATATCCCGGGCGACAGAGAAGAATATGCTCGGGTCTTGCTTAAAGAGTGTGATGTCAAATACTTCTTGGGGGTCATTGAGGCCGAGATGCTCTAGCTTGGAGTAGAGGCCAGTGCCCTTGGAACGGAAGTCTGGAATTCCCAGCGAGGTTGAAATGCCAGCGCCGGTCAGGACGATGATATTCTTTGACTTCTTGAGGAGGGCAACAGCGTCATCGACAGAGTTGTGATGCTGCAGCTTGGCCCTCTTGGAGAGCTCGCGGCTGAAGGCAAGTATCAACAGGTCAAAGTAGACCGAGTCAGAGGCCCCCTCGAGGTTGGGCGGCCGCACATCAAATGCACTGAGAAGCTTCTTGGCCGTGATAAGGCCAGCAGTGATTGTGCGGTTGATGAGCTCTTCTGGTCCCAAGGTGCGAAGGAGCTGGCGGTAACTAACGGCCTCCTCTGGAGTGCAATACTCGGGGTCTTGGCAAACAAAGACAGAAAAAAGTTAGAGCGGGCTCAACGGTCTCGTCTAGTTCAACCAAGGCAAGGGGGAAAGTGTCTCCCAAAAGGGGTTGGAAGATATCATTGTATACAATGAGTGATGAGTGATGAGTGAATGCTTACCACTGGTGACGTTCTCATCAGAAAGGCCCTCGAGCATATCGCCAAGCAAGGACTCGGACTCCCAGGCGTTATCGAGGTCGTTGACGCGTTCCTCGAGTTCGGCCATGGCGCTGACGGGGTGAGCAACACCGTGCTCAATGTCCTCCTGAAGGTCGACGTCATCCATGGCGTATTTCTCATCGATACCGTCAACCTCAGACACGGTCGCGACGGGCTGCTTGTTTGATTTGACTGGACGGGGGCGCGAGGTCTGAGAGACTCCCGTCTTGGGCTTGAGGCTGCCCATGTTGACGTTGACGTTGGCGAGACGCAACGGTGGCGGTCACAAAAACTGTGGGTGCGTGTGGAGAAGGCTGAGGGAGGCAAGGGGAGAGGGAGGAATTGCGGATGAAAGAATCAGAATTGGCGAAGGATGTGAAAGAGGAAGTGTGTTTGAGTGATGGCGCTTTGATGGCGCTGAAGTGACAGTGTTGTTGTCTTTGAGGGAAGAAGAGAGGGCAGCGCCGGTAAAATGTCCTAGGTCAGGTCCGGATCCGAGTATCGTGGCTCGCCGGGAACACAACCTGACTTTAGTCGCAGAGGAGAGGGGCCAGGCCAGTGCACACCAAACGAATGGTCAGTCCCAAAAGTGCTCTTCCGGTGCACTCGGCTATTGCTGAAGGGGGCCTCTCATTTACTTGTTGGGCGTGTTCCTGCGGCACAGTCTGAGCTGCAAAGGGAGGCAAGTGAGAGAGAATCGGAGATGGTGCAGTGTTGTGTTGCACGGGGGTCGAATCGGCCACCAGCGTTCACAAGCCTGACAAGTGAAATGAGAAAAGTAAAAGTCGCAAAAGACCAGACGCTTTGCAGGCTGCCGGCGAAGTCTACTTAGTGCGAAGGTTGAGCATTACAGGCACGTCTTGGAATCCCGGTAGGGTCTAGAGCCCCCCAAGGTTCAGCAGATCCCACTTACACATTGCCACGCTACAATGTGCTTGTTCGCCCTGTGCAGCCGCTGTCAGATGGGGGCCAGGAACTTTTGACCCGCCAAAAGGTCCCGCCCCTGATCGTCGCCCAGCATTGACAGACTGACATGTTTGTTCCACATCAAATAGAGGGCCCATTTAAGAAATATCCACAGGTCCGAGCAGCCCAGATTCTATTGCATTCAGTGACGGAATCAAGTCCATCTCATCAACTAACTGTTTGTGATCATCAAGGATAAGGAGGAGGAGAAGGAGAAAGAAGGACAAAGAACAAGACACAGAGGCAACTATTGCCGAGCATGGGCCGTGGAAGACCCGGGCAGGGTGGAAATTAAAGTCCCGGGATGCTCCGGCCACTCCCACATCCAGACCACGGTCAAGGAGCAATGTGAGGATGAATCTACTGACCAAAGTCTTGGTCTCAGAAAACAGGGTGAATCTTGTTGGGGGGCCATCCACAACTTACTTTTAAGTGTGTCGACCGATAATCCAAGACCCAATTTGTCCATGATGCTGCTGACTGAACACTCATTGTGTGAGTCCAGTCTGTGGTTGCCTGCTTCTTTGGCAAAATTATCAAATCATGTAGTTAAGGAATGCAGTTGTGGACATACAGCATCATGTGAATCATATTTCATCGCGTCATCATTGTTATCCTCAACAGGACATATTATCTGCTCCAAGGAAACGATCATTCTACAGCTGGTGATCACAGAAAGCAACATTTCCCACAAGAAATCATACCTGCCTCCATCTTAGCAACTCTGTTCTACCTTGGCAGCTTCACTGTTGACCAAGTCCCAGCAGCTCGTGACACAGCAATCTTTCGGCGCCCAGCGTTGCAGTGCTCAAACTTCGATACAGCCATCCACCCATTTCCTTCAAAGCGTCACGAAGGTGAGTTCATGATGGGTAAAGCCCTCCTGTTACGCTGTCTCAAGCTGCCAACCATCACGATGGGTGGAGAAGCTGCTGCCTGCAAAACCTTCCGAGAAGCGAGGCATCAGGCGATGCAGGTCAACATCAAGGCTTCCAATCCTTCGGTCTTTCTTCCACTAGTGAATGAAATGAGTCAACGGCAAGTACAATCGAAACGGATACAGATGTGGAGGCATTTCGTATGGAAATGATGATAAGCCATTGGTCAAAGACAAGCCGTTTTGAGGCAACTACGAGGCCAAACTCCCTCTCTATATCTCTCAATTTTGTGACGTAATGTGTACGAATACTCCGAAAGTTTCCAGTGGAAAATTGCATTGATGATTTCCCATTGCCCAGTACCTCCAGATCCGTCAAGTACTCAACTGCATGCAGGCAGTGGGCTGCTGGGCCGACCACGCATCCTAACTGTAAGCATCTATATGTGACCGTACAAAGCTGACCGAAGATATTTCCAGAGTACAGGGTATTGAATCGTTTGCCACACATTCAAGTACGTCTAAAGCGATCTCTTAGACTGTGACGAGTGGGAGCCACGGGAGTGGTGAAGATGAAGACTGCCAAGCTTAGGTATGCTGCAGCATCAGATATTTTGGGACAGTGTCTCTGGGTTCTCTACCAACAATATTGGGAATATCGACTCGAATCTATCATTACTAGAATTTTAGACCCGAAATTACCAATTTCCGACGAGAAGTTACAAAAACTCACTGTCAAAGTATGTTATCGGACTGGTCTTCGGGAAAGCCCGAGTGTATTGACGACGTATGTGGGCAGTCAACGACTTTTCCTGATAAGCAGGTTACGGCAGGATCGATCCCGAGCCAAATATAGCTGTCGACTCTGAGTTTTGTCCTATCGGGAGGACTGTAAGCTTATGAGCTCTTTAGTCGCATCCTCTGCTGCGGATCCTCCACCAAAGCTCTGGGTTTCTACAAAAACACCGCTTACAGCGTATCATCAAGAATATTCCGAAAGTATTCTCATAGATTTTGTTCTGCAGCTCGTCCAATTATAGAGAGATCACACTGTAATCGTATGTTTCATCTCCAAAACGTAATCTAACCAATGTTTGCATAAAACACCGGCGGTATCATCATCCGAGACCCGAGGCGGGGCCAAGAAAATAATTCTATAGAGTCAGTTCTTCCTTCCAAAATATACGCTCCAGCATTTTTGTTGAAATAAAAGACATTCCAGATGAGTGGCCGGACAGGGTCTGGCAAAATGTGCGATGTGTGTATTGGAAGTGGGCGTAGATGCTTAGAAACTAATTACAGACATCTGGAAGGAGCCCACGGATCTATTCCTTTTGAATAGTCCTACGGGACCCCCTACCCCCACCCCCACCTCCTTTCAATGCCACAGATTATGTGCTTTACTATGTCAAGTACGAAGCGTTCCTAGCATCTGCAATAACGCTGGTGTCGACGAACTGGGCGATGACCTCCCTTGTCATGGGCTGCCGTCGGTTCTGCGAGGCAACATAAATGTCCTCTTCCACCATGTAGTCGATCAAATTGCTGTCCATGTCCACGCCCAGCGTGCCGGCCCACTCGTGCACCGGCCAGACAGCCTGCACCGTGGCGGCGTCCATGCCCACCGCCTGGGCCACAAATTGATACACCTTCTCGGGCGTGTTCTTGAAGGCGTCGACGGCCTGGTCCATAGCCCGGATGAATTCGACAATGGCCTTGCGCGACGCAGGGTCGTTGAGCTTGTCGGTCGTCGTGAAGAGAGAGTATATCTCGCGGAAGACGGTCGCGTTCTGGAAGAAGATGGCGTTGTTCCCCAGCGCCTGCCCGCCCAGCTCCAGCGCCGGCTCCCAGATCCCGAAGGCGTCGATCGTCTTTGCTTGGATCTGCGCCGGGAGCGTGCCGGCGCCGCACGGCGCCTTCATACAAACATTTCCCGACACCGCCGTGTACTCCGAGTCCTTCACGCCCGCCGTGTTCAGCAGCTTCTTGATGAAGTAGTTCGCGGACGTGCCCGGCATGGTACCGATTCGTTTCCCCTTCAGGTCCGCCAGTGTGTTTATGCCAGCTGCCTTGTTTGCCACGATCCGATACGGCACATCCACGATCGTGTAAATCATGCGAATATTTTTGTGTGTTCCATATTGAATCAGTCCCTGATACTCGGCGTTGGCGCCGAGGTCAACGGTCTTGTCCGACGGCAAGCTGGCCACGCCACCGCTGACGATCGACGCTTGGCCCTTGTAGAAATTCTTGATTGCATATGGCTGAGGCGTGTGCTCGATCACCTGTAATGAGGAAGCGATTTTGATTGCACCAGCCGATCCGGAAAGGGTCGCAAGGCCTGCCAGCTGGAGTATTATCGATCTCATGGTCACAGATTTGTTGGTTTCTCTCGACTGGACTTGAGATGTGACGATATATCTCACAAACCTCAGTCTCAAGTGCGGTTTGCGACATTCTTAAAGCCCCACCACACTCAGAACGTCTCCGTCACATGTTGCCAAAACTTGAAAGGTCTGCCATGCTGATTGACTTGACGAAATATGGTAGTATTCCTGACATCTGCCCTGGGCACAGCTTTTCCCGGTAATTTCGCAGCGGGGTATACACATGTTGTGAGACAGCTTCAGCCTATCCTGCCACATTGGTTAGAAGCCGCCATCAGCCGGGAATTTAACCCTCCCCGAACCTAGGTTCGCAGAGAAATTTTCTTTCATTGTAGGCGGAGCCACACGGGAGACCCCTCCGTTTGATCAATGCTGGGCCCGCTGTTACGAGGCTTAGCAATGCCGTGTTGCCTCGCAGGGCCAATGCGAAGTGCCGCCTGTCGGTACTCAACTTGCGGACAGAATAATTCCGATTTTGCTACATTAACACTCTGGACTTCATTTGTTCCCAGTCATGAAATCGATGGAAGCGTTCAAAATGTTGCACTAAGATTATTGGTAGAAAATTGCAGCATATTGCCTTTCAAGACCAAATCACTGTGAGAGAGCCGGGTGGGTCTCGAAAACCATTCGATATTTGAATCCAAAGTGAGCATAGGTGGCCAGAATCTGACTGCAGAAGGATGACTGTTAAAAGTGTTAGCCTCATAGCCGTTGTCTGCAAATGTATCTCGAACAGCATCTGTACTAGAATATGTTTAAGAGCACCAAGAGCCTTCTCTTGTTTTCTGTCGGCCTTGACTAACTTCTTACTTCATTCTTGTTTCATGGCACACGGTTGATTGGAGAGGATGTGCCCAAAAAGCACGCTTTTTATAATTTGTGTTTGATCTTTCCAACCCCAGGCGCTCAAAGCGCGACCTGAAAACTTAGTATTCGACGAAAATCGAGACCAGAAGATGGAGAACATGGTAAAGCTGGTTGAGTTGGAATGTCAGATTGGCATCACTACGCTACGCTTCACTCATATTATACCAATTTATATTCAAGCAGATCATGACGGGGATCTTCAAACCACCCAGGTTTGCGGATAACCTCTTCTGCGCCATTCCTTTTGAAAAATGCTTACACCGACCATTCGTTATGCCTAGGTCTCTCGAAAGCTTGACCCCCCAAGGTATACACCCTGATGTGACTTGCTTACGCCCCTGCCAGCACACTCGAAGCAGCTAGTTCCTTACCACTGCTCCATATACTGACCCTCGCGATTCCATGCCTGTGTGACCTGCGCCGTACCCCCACCTCAAGGTGACTCGTATAACTTCTGCTGATTGGCCTGTGTCATTACCTTTTACATCCTTCGGTCCTTCAGATCTTGACGCATGATGTGTCTCATTTCACACCGGGGCCACAGACCTTGTACCTAGAACACAGAGTTCGAGATGAGATACCAGAGGTTCTGGATGGGTAAAGCATCCCAAAAATCACGCAGACTTCCTTGGTATGGGTCAGGGTCCCTGACACGTCAATCCCGCGTTAATTGACAAGTGCAGAACATCGAGGCCATGGCTAATTCAATTTATATTCAAGTCTTCTTGCCCCCCTCTTCTGCCGCCAGTAGTTGGTTGTTTCCAGAACTGTGGTACATCCTTGCAGCAAAACACCCCATTTTGCAAAGAACTCGGCACCGAACTCCCATCCCGCGGCATCCCACGACTCGCCCCAGACGACGAGGGCCGCGTTGGTGTTGTCGTCAAATTTCAGTAAATCGCAGCACAGAGTCTCGCACAACATATCCTCATCATACGCCCCCGACTCAATACCCCGGAGTATGTTGTCCCGCATCTTGGGGATAGGGAAAAGGTCCAACCAGGAATGATGCGTGACTGTCTTCTGCAGGGCTGTCGGGCACAGGTCTGTGGGCACACTCGGTTGCTCGACCACAGGAGGCCCTTGGTAATTGAACATGGAGGAATAATCGTCGGTCTCTAGGTACTCAAAGGGGATGCGCAGCATAAGTGCGTTCCGGGCCAGGGCGTCAAAGGTATTCAGCCGGGTGACGAGTGGCAGGTCATGAGGCGTGGGAAGGTTGAGACCCCAATGTGTGGAGACCCTTTGTAGGAATTCCCTGATATTATCGTGTAGATTTGTACATCTGACCAAGAGTATAATTGGGGGCTGGTCGGGCGCGGCCATGAAAAGCCGAGACAGTTCTCGATGTGACAATGGTGAATTTTCAACATTGACGGTAGGAACACTCGAACTAGAATTTGCCAAGGGGCCCTGTTGCGTCCCAGGCTGAGAATTGGGAAACTTGTCCAGGCGCTTCTTGGCCCCTGCATGAGATGTTGCTGGTGAGCGCGCTGTCCTCGGATCCTCACGCCGCCGCCGCCGCCGAGGGCTAATACTTACGATACGCTCTCTGGTGGAGCCGATTCTGCCGGCGTCGTCGCTCTTTGGCGCTGGCGATGCCAGACCAGTCGTCACCCTGGTCCCAAATTTCCGTCGTTTTAGGGGCCATTGCTACAGTGCAGAGCCTGTGGATATGGTGTCAGCGTGAAAAGAGAAACAAGACAAGATAGACCTCCCTGGGCATATGCTGAGTCGAAATCTGGGAGGCGGCTCAGACCATCACCGTCACTAAGTCAAGGGCTAGCGCACGCACGCTAACTCACATGCATCTTGATGCGACCTGCTTATGCCCCTGCAACTATGCTTGTGCCTGTCAGTGGGTATGTGGCTACTTACCCACACGCTGGGACCGCCTTGGCATCGACGTTGCACGCAATTGGCCGAAGAGCGATTCAGGGTTCATGACTGGCTGGCTGCTGACAGGGGCGTAAGCAACTCCGGATTCAGATTTGGACAGCCTCTTTTCCGCTGGACATGTCTTCATCCCCAAAGACTAAATCATGCGAGAGCTCGGTCATTCCAATGCCTGCAAACTCCGATCTGAAATACAATACCATCACAGAACTGAGGAAGCACGTGCGGAGTTTGCTTTGTGGAATCCGAGAACTGCGCACAAGGTTAACGTAAGTCGTCTTTTGGCGTACAAAAGCACAAGCCTGGAAGACTTGGGATGCGCTGGGTAAAGAGTGCTCTCGATGGCCTTTCTATATAAGAATCCGGTGTATGCGTTGTTCTCTGGGGAGAAATACCGGTAGTCCTCTCATCTTGATTCTTCATTCTCCTGTGACCTGTTACCTACCTTTTACCTGCCAATAACACCATGTCTTCATTCGATGCCTTCGTCTCGGCCACCAAGGTTGCTGAAGCCTTTCCTGAGTCTATTAAGGATAAAACCATCCTCATCACCGGTGTTTCGCCCAATAGCTTAGGTCTCGGTACTGCTGCCGCGTTGGCATCTCAACATCCTGGCCGGCTCATTTTGTCCGGAAGATCTGCTGAAAAGGTCCAGAGCGCTGTCGATTCCCTGAAATCAGATTACCCGCTGGTGAAATATGATGTTCTGCTCATGGATCTGTCATCCCAAGCTTCCGTCCGCGCCGCTGCGGCCAAGATCAACGCGGACGTCAATATTCCAACCATCGACACCTTGATCAACAATGCTGGGGTTATGGCCATTCCTACCTTGACATTCTCTGAGGATCACATCGAGACAACATTCGCAACAAACCACATCGGCCATTTCCTCTTCACGAATCTTATCATGCCAAAGATTATCAGAGCTTCTGAAATCTCCGGTACCCCGACCAGAATCGTTAATGTCTCTTCTTATGGGCATCAATTTTCTCCCATCCGATTTTCGGATGTCAACTTCAGCAAGCTGGCGTCTGAGCTCCCCGAACAAGAGCGTCCCGAGATTCAAAAGGCACAGTACCTGACGGGCCAGGATTGGTCCAACAACACGTACACCGGCCACTTCGCCTACGGTCAATCCAAGACCGCGAATATCCTCTTCTCGGTATCCTTGAACCAGAAGCTTGGAGGGAAGCACGGCATCGCCTCATATGCCATCCATCCTGGTGTTGTGGACACCAAAATCAGCCGACACGCCGACCCACAGGAAATCAAAAGCGCGCTGGAAAGAGTGAAGGAACTTGGCTTCGATTCCTCTTCCAAGACGCCTGACCAAGGTGCTAATTCCTCGGTTCTTGCTGCCGTCGACCCGAGCTTACCTCCGGTCGACACCAGCGCCATTGATGTCACTGGCGTGTACTTGTCCGACTGCAAGTTGGACAACGATGCGTGTTCCCCATTTGCAAGGAACAAAATTCTGGCAGAGAGACTGTGGGCGCTGAGTGAAGAGCTTGTCAAGCAGAAATTCGAGTTCTAGGACGTTTCTTGTCCCAATATCACCGCATGGAACCTTGAAGGCCACATGGCCATTTGTGCCCACTATCTTTTACATGAGAATAAATCAGCTTTTCGAAAGTAACGCTCTACCAACAGGCGGCCCGTGAACATGTGATTGTCACTGTACATGTGCTATGAGGTGCTCAACTCGCCTAAAGTTCGTCATTTCATGTGTAGAAAACTAGCTGTTTTACATGAAGTTCGGCCGGCTTCTTCCAAGGTGTCGAGCCATTGGAGTAAAACGAGAAATATCATCCTCGAGTCTGCTTCGTAGTCAAAGCATCAGCCGAGGCACATGTTGAGTCATACCAAAAGGCCGAAATCTGATACGGATGGTGTCAACCGCCCGTGGCTTCTCTAATAATGCTGATTGTGCCCTGGACAGCCTCTTCTTTTGATGATTTCGTCTGTGGGTACCCCGAGGAGTGCATAGGCGACTTGAGTGCCACAAGAAATCAAGTTCATGCCACACAGGTGTCTACTAGTGGCTATAATTAGGATTTTTGGTACCGACATGCAAACTGCTTACGCCCCTGTCCCATGTCTTTGGTGGTGGCGGACCCGCAGGCTGATTTTGTTCTAGATCTCGGTTACGGTCAGTGTCTGGCCAATCCAATTCAGTGGTGCATGTGTCTGAGTATTTCACAGGGAGCAAAGGTAATGTCTGAATTATTCTATTAAACCAAATGGACGCTCCTCTCTTTACAGTCTGTCCGACCGCCTGGCCCCATCTCACCTCCCATCTCATTTACCTACCTCCTAAGTCGTACCCACCATCATGCCCTCTTTCTCCAGCGAAGATATTCCCGATCTCAAGGATCAAGTTATCATTGTCACTGGCGGAAATGTAGGCCTGGGACTGGAGACGGTGAGACAGCTCAGCTCCCACAATGCTGCTCGTATCTACCTCGCAGCCAGGTCGCAAGAGAAGGCCGAGCAGGCCATCAGAGAGCTGCGGGCTGCCAACCAAAAGGCCTCCGACATCGTCTTTCTGAAGCTCGACCTCGCGTCCCTCCAGAGTGTCAAAGATGCCGCAGCTGGCTTTCTCCAACGTGAGACGCGTCTCGATATCCTCATCAACAACGCCGGCATCATGATGACTGCGGAGGGACTCACGAACGATGGCTACGAGATCCAATTCGGCACAAACGTCGTGGGGCCCGCATCATTCACTCAACTCCTGCTCCCTCTCATGCGAGAGACCGCCAAGATCAACCAGCAGACACGGGTGGTGATGCTCTCGTCCGCCGCGCATGTCCGAGCGCCGGGCGACATCTACAAGGTCAGCGAGTTCCGGACCAAGATTTCCAACCGCGGAACAACGGAGAGATACACCATATCGAAGCTGGCCGACCTTCACTACGCCAAGGCCCTGGCCGAGCGGGAGTCGCACGTCAAGATTATCCCCGTGCATCCCGGCATGGTGAACACCAACCTCCACCATGCCTCGGAGGGCTCGATACTCAGGCCTTTCCTATTCACTGCTGTAAAGCTGTTCGCCACACCGGTCGAGAAAGGGGCCTTGTCCCAGATTTGGGCGGCTGTCAGTCCGGGTGCGAGAAGTGGGCAGTACTACGGCCCAGTAGGAAAGGCGGAGTCTGGCTCTAAAGCGAGCCAGAACCGCCATCTTCAGGAGGAGCTGTATGAATACGTTCAGAGCGAAATAGCTGCTTTCGGGTCACAAGCTCCTCTTCCACTGAACAGTTCTTGAATAAAGTCAACATTTCTTCGAGCGTGTGTCAGGATTAATTGAGCCGTAATAATTTGGAAGATTCAGGAGTTCGCCGAAATAAAAGCTTGTAAATAAGTGATTTGACTTGCAGTCTTCAACACAAGGACCTCCCTACACATGCGATAGTATAAGCCTGGCGTGAACGATGATGACACCTGTGCAGGTTACCTAAATGCTGAAGGAGAGGATTCATGTCGTCTATCTTGATATTCTAGAATGGTTTTTCAATCAGTCAGGGTCTTGACTTTGAGAAGCCAATTAAATAATAGCTTACATCGCTTTGCTGATACACCGAGGGCACAACTTTGTGTCTCACCAGCAGCTCATGACCTTCTACCCATGACTCGTAATTGTGCCACGATCATCTATATTATTGTTTGGAACTTCCCCGAATTAGTTCTTGGATCTTAGATACTGCTCGCCGTGGGGGAAGGGCTCTGAAGCAAGTAGGTGCTCACAAGGATTGTAGTCGATTGCTGCATTGGTGCGGCGCCCGTGTAACCGGAAATGCGCGTCCAACCCATGAATCTGACGCTCACTGCAGATCCGCGGGCCTTTCGGGGAATTCTTGAGCATGTAGAAAAGTCCTGGTTCGTCGAGACCGAGCATGCGGTCTCTGTCAGCCCAGCTTCTTACCTTCTCACCCTCGTTCCCACGGTGAGGCTTATCTCTCGTGGAACAGTGAGCATTAATTTCTTATTAAGACGTTCTCTAACGCAAACATGTCTTTGGGCTGCCCGGCTCTGACTTATGTTTCCTCCTTCACAATGAGCGGCCATCGGTCTGTCGTTCGATTCCCCTTCAGACAATGTCGTCAACAGCGGTAAATTCCGGGGTCTACAGGTCGCCTGATTCCAGCTCAGGAACTATAACCTCCTGGATCCCTTTTGTCACCCCATACAACATGCATCCGGAGGACTGCGCCTCTGCATTCTGGCAGTGGAATGAGAGCGATCGGCTCGTCGCCTGGGACCCTGGCTACGGCATCAGTGTCAACCGGAACCTGCGCTGCGTGCCGGAGGCTGTCACGACGTGGTGGTTGCAAGACATGCTGGGGACAAATACTGAGACGGTCGTGAGCATCGGACCTCTCACTTGTCCCCGTGCCTTCAGCCAGGTTGCTACTCATGTTGAGGACGAGATTCGGACTAGAGTGGCTTGTTGTCCATCGTAAGCCATTACTATCACCTCACACGATATGCCAACCTGCTAACATTCGTTTCGAGGAGTTACACCTTTGCCAACTGGTATACGTTCGGAATCCCCGGGCAGTGCTACAGTGAGGTCCAGCCGGGGGTCACCTTCACGTATCAAACCAGCAACGAACGCAAAGAATGGAATCCCACCACACTGACGACCAACACGACCACCTCAGTTTTCGCCATCCACGTCAATGGCTGGATTTTTGCCGCGGAGACGGGCAGTTCTGACTCCTCCCAACCAAACACCACATCTTCGTGTTCCACAGGTAGCGGATCGCTCAGCACCGGGGACACGGTGGGCATCGGTGTCGGCGTCGGACTAGGGGTTGTCGGCCTTGCAACCTTGGCTATAGGGATATTCATGATGCGTCGGTCAAGGACGATTCAACGACGAGCACAAGTAGCCCCAAGGTTGTCTACGCACGCAGATCCCCGGTCATTACAGAGGAGTTGTGGGCCCCATTCTGAATTGGAGAGCCACGGCGGCTACGGTGGCTACGACACGCCGGTGGAAAACATTAGATACAAGGCGCCTCCGAGCGAGCTTCCTAGCGAAGATTCATAGCAAGAGCTTGATATGAATAAATTCAAGTTATTGCTTTAGGTTACTCCGTTTAAGATATACCATTGGCCTCAGACGGAGCCTGAGGTGCTCGGCAAGATCGAGTTACCAAGTGCTGAGCGTTTTCCTCCATTCGAATCAATGGCTACCATCTCAATCCGGTTGGCCAGTGCGATAGACTAACTTCGAGCCGAGCTGCGATCACCATTATGTATGATGGGGCGCAGTCAAGATTACTGAAGAAAATTATGGATTTAGTACATCCCGTTCACTGCTGACATGAGGTGTGGCCTGCGAGAATGGTTGTGCTGCCTGCTTAATTTGGTGGTTTTCAAATGTTACTGTACCAATTGCATCCTCATTTCAAATTTGTCGGAGAGTAGAATTCTGCCCACTTCTTGACTGAGTCATTACAGATTGAAATCTTGAATCCATAGAAATGCCTTGGTCCATGATAGTAGACCATGTATACAGAGTATTGATTTATTGTATACGTGAACATAATATACGGTGTATATATCACAACTGCGATGATGTCTGAGGCAAATCAGGGCACTTGAATATGTCACCACCCTAGTGAAATGAACTCACGTATATTATTAGGTACGATGTAAGAAGTGAATGATCTAGTAATTTTGCATCACTGTTGCTAATCAAATCAAGCCTCTAACGAAGACATTACTCGAGTGGTAGTTGAGACTCCTACAGTCTGTTGAAGTCCTCAACAGCATACCGCGAGTCCCTGGCTAAGTTCGTGTTCAATGGGAACAAATAAATCATCAGGTTTAAAACCATGTTCATCCTCCCGCTTATGCCAGTTGTAACCCCGAGGATCAATTCCCAAGTCACCCTCGAGATATCGACTCAAACCCCGGGGGACCTCCACAAATAAGGCGTCAAAAGCATCACTTTCATCCTCGGCCATTTCCAGCAGGTTCATGCCTTCCTGAAACCTGAATCTCTCCATCAGATATTCCACAGGCCTGTCGAGGCTGGGATGGTACATGGTAAAGGCTCGGCTGAAGTCAACCAACTTGCCATTCATGTAGTTACCCATGTGGATGTCTCTGACAAGGATTCCCAACGAGTGGAGGGTCTCGAGGTCTTCATACATCTGAGGGACCTGGGACACCGTGAACGGGCTACACAAGTTGCCGCCCTCGTCCACCATGAGGTCCTTGACAATAGCTCGGACAGGGTGCCCTCGGTGTTCCTCCCAGCGAAACCAAGGGCCCTCGTCGCCATTCAGTGGACGACCACCTGCGGCCTTGTCCTCTTTCAGAGGGCGGCATCCGGTGAGTTTTTCGGTTATGAGTCTCTCTTGACATGGCGACAGCAGGATGTAACCATGCGCTCGGGTAGCAATATCTTCCTTTGCTTCCTGACGCAAGCGGCCATAAACACGACATTCGCAGTTGAAGGGCTCATAATAGTCCCGATAGCCCTGTGGCGTCAAGGATCCACTCAAGGAAGATGCCATGTCTGACGCCAAGCCCTTCCAACTGTAAAAGACAAACTAGGCGAAAGCTTTCCATCAGCCATCCTGCCGCAGTTAAGTTGATATATCAGCCGTCCAATATACCCAGACTTACCGTTTTGAGTGCATACTTCCTAGCATCGATCTCGACTTCCCAAACATACGAGTCCCTGTCCTCAGAGTCACCGATAGGCCGGATGAATTCAATATCTGCGTGTGCTGTGCCGTTGAAAGGCGCCAGCTTGGGGCCTTGTACTCGTGGAAGGGGAAGAGGGAGCGCCAAAGACATTGAGAGGTGCAGAGAGGTGCAGCCGTGGATCGTGAAAATAATCCGATAGACAGGAAGCCAACTTCTGAGATGTGCCGAAGTCTGAAAACCAAAAATGTTCGAGTGGATGCCACAATATGGATGGGACTTTGAACTACCAAAAAGAAAAGCAGTTCCCCAGAGAAAAGTCATGGGCGCTCAGCCTCTAGAGCAAACGAGTTGGTCGCACTCTGGCGTAAGTGATACTGCACTCAGGAGACTGCAACAAGTTTAGTCTAGTTTGATCTCATTGGTTAGGAACTCTGGCTGTTGGCATACAGAGTCATCGAATTTGCTGTGTGAAACGGCCCCCAGAATCCTCCAGGAGCGCCAAGTCCTTCTCTCATCCTCCACGGACAAGATTTGACCCTGGCCAAGAACCAGCCGTCCCCACCACTATCATATTCAATGGCATGCCTTTAAATGACGTAGCCCAAATACCTTGCTCTGTTTCTTTTGTTATTTAATGACGACTGCTGTTGGGAAACCCATATTCCCTGACGAAATTTCAGGCCTCCTAGGGCCTCTTCCTATGAGATCCAGAGGGACATGCGGAGCCCACCACAACGCAGTCATGTCCAGTTTCGTATATATTTTGCCGGGACTCCCGTAATCCATCGCAACTCGGGTTACCTGGTTGCTTTAAAAGAAGCTTCGCATTGTAGCCGAGGATTTAAACCGCGTGGTGGTCGGCGACTTCATGTTTCCGTAAACTTGTGTGACCATACTTTGATGCTCTTTTGGTGGCTTGCCGTGTGTGTGTGGCCGTGGGCTTAAGCGACCACTTTCGGTGGCTTGCTTACCTTCTACCCCTGCAAAACTGGATATTTAATCCGCGACGGGTTCGTGAGCCGCGTGATGTCTCCACAGAACGAGAGCAGCAGACAAGTAGTATAAAATGGCGCTTGTCCTCCTCGTGTGAAGTCCATAGTTACCAATCTAAAGATCGATTATCTCAACCTTGAACTACGTTTTCAAGCAATTTACACGTTGAACTTCCCTGTATCCATCTTTTATACCCAAGTCTTTACAGAAAAGAATTGGTCAAGCATTTTGTTCTAGTCTTAATTCTCTCGACTCGCCGCAACCTGTTGATTGATCTATCCAATCAAGCCATTCACTGGTCTTCAAGTTGTCCCATCCGGGTTTCTCAGAGATCTATTGACTAGTTAATCGTCAAGACGCGTGCAGCTCAACCACTCACACCAGTAGATCATGTCGAACGGCCGGCCCAACAACCGCTTCGTCACCCCAACAGAAACGCCCGGGGCCAACTAATCGCCATACCGGAAGTCCGAGTAAGAACACCACCTACGCCAGCTTCGACGACGTGCAATGGGACTCGAAGTATCTGAACACCTTCTAGAAGTGGGACGATTTTTTGTACAAAGCTAACTAGGTATCTACGCCGCACACGGAGATCTCCTCGAGTCATCCTCGGGAGAATCTTGTCGGCCGAATTTGTATCTGTAGCATCTCTCTGGTTTCGTCTTTAATCCGGTTTATCCTCCTATAGAGTAATATATAGTCCCTTCATACAGCGGTAAACACTCGAACACCCAATGTTTAATAGTATACAATGTCGATAACAGTAGGTCTGGAATACAGTGGATACCTATATTACATGGTACCAAATACTTTTTTATTCATATATCTACTATCCGGACCGCCACTCTCAACAAACTCCCACAGCCCAACCTCAATATCAATCTACATCACTCGGACTATACGGTCCCTTCGCCTTCGGCAGCTCCTCGGCGGCAGTGCTAAACGTCTCCAGCGGCGGCCTCTCCATCGCGGGCGCCTGAGACACGGGCACGGCGCCGTCGACGTGCGCGGGCACCACGTCCTTCCCGGCGTGCTCGTCGTGATCACCGTTGACGCTCGAGTTGCGCTTCTCAAGCTCGCTGAGGTCCTTGCTTGTCCTATCCGCCAGCGTGTTGGGCGTCATGGGCCGGGAGGATGAGAGCCTGGGCGACGCCGGCCCTCCGCCCTGCGTCATGTAGCTCGTCAGCGTCATCATGCTCGCTGTGTCCGCTTCCTTCTTAATGCTGAACGGCACTGCTATGCCATCAACGTACGGCCGCTTGCCCGTCGTCCCTATCCCTACTTCAGGCGTGTAGTCCGGGGTTAGTAGCAAGGGCACCGGCTTCTTTGCCTCCTTCTCTTCCCTATTGGCCAGGAGCTCTGCAACGGTCGTGTTCTCGTCGACGTCGTCCGCCTCTTCTGTTTGTCTTTCGTCCCTCACTGTCACCCTCCTCGAACGGCTCCTTGGGGCCATCGGGCTCCCCGGGCTCCCGGGCGGGGAGTTCGGTGCCGCAGTACCCTGCCTCCCAATCTCTGCGAACGAACGCGCGCCTTCCCCTTCTGTTCCAGTAGTGGCTGTGAACTCCACTCCGTCGGGATCGTCCTTCTCTGCCTCTCTCTCCCGATCCATGGTCATCTTGTCATGCTTCGATCCCCATCCAGACCACATCGCCAGCCCCATACTCTTGGCGCGTTTGGCCACTCCTGTGACTTCCTTGTCGCCCTTCTTTCTCCTGCCTGCGAGAGCGCTGGGAGGCGGTAGCTCTCCTTCACCGAAACCCTCATACCCGACGACCAAGTCCTGCATGAACTTTTTGTGTACTTTCTTCTTGGTTGATGCATAACGGCGGTCCCATTCATTCTTCTGCTTTAGCCACTTCTTAACAGTCCCTTCTTTTACTACACCGACGAGCTCCCTTGGCATTGTACAGCCCGGGAGCTCAGATGCGGGAGCCATGGGGAAGATGACGCCGTGACGTGTCACCCGTTGCCGGATCATATGGTTCTTGAATGGCGGCAAAACATCGCCGGCCTTGCCAACTTGACCTTTGGATTCCTGCATAGCGGCTTCCTCGTCTCGCTGGTGGAAAGTATGTCAGCTGGGTAATATCCATGGTCAAGTAAATGTGGACAACCTGCCTTCGTGACCTCTTCCTTATCTGAGTCGGAGCTTGAGGTGGATATGACCGAGATATCGTCGTCATCCAGAATATCGATATCCCGTTTTTGTGCTCTCGCCAATGCCCAAGCACTGAACTGGGACACGGAACGGTACATGTACTTTGCCGGCTTGGTGAAACTAAGTGTTGGAGCGACGTGGCAAAGGTCGTCCCAGACCTGAATCTGCACATCCGTGGGCTTATACCGTTTTATCTGAGCTCGACCCCTATCGTCCAAAGTCGACTCGGGCGGCGGGTATTTGGATGGATTGGCGCACTTGTGAGCGAGATATATCTGCTCGTCTCGAAGGATCTCTCCACCCCCGACCATAACAAGGAGCGGAGGCAGACCTCCAAGACTTGGCTGCATAATGGGACTGACAAGAGGATGAGATAGGAGCTCGTTGGTTGTGTACATCTGGAGCCTGTTAGACGGGATCACCTCTGCGTTCATGAAGGTAAGCTTGCCTGGATCTGTTCCTTTATCTCCACAGTCTTGCCATCCATTTCAAGAGACAGATGTGTCGCGGACGCTTCAGCGATATCTGCACTCGTTGGCGCAGTCTGTTCTGGTCCCGAATCTTTGCCCTGCGTTGGAGCTTGTTTCAAAGTTAGCCCAGCCAATCCACATCAGCTTGAAAGCCGCACACATACGTTGCTTCTTCTGCTTCTCCAAGAGGGCCAGCCTCTTCAGCTCTTTGAACTCGTCGTCGTCAGGCGGTGGCCACGCTGGTGATGGTTTGTGGTGAAATCCGGACTGCGGTATATAATCGAAAGGAGCCTCGCCGGCCACCGATGGAAAAGAGTGTGTCAGATCAACCCAAGGGCTCATCAGCACCGCACCAGCAGGCAGCGGCAAGCCCTGGTCCCTCAAAATAACAAGCATAGACAGAACCATGCCGCCACCTGCAGAATCGCCTGCCAGCACGATTGTGTCCGGTTCCTGCACGGTGAGAAGATACAGATAAGCGGCCAGGCAGTCTTGCAAGCCGCACGGGAAAGGGAACTGAGGCGACAGCCTGTAGTCGGGAGCGAATATCCTCGCCTTGAGCTTCCGCGCGTGGCGCTGCATCTGGTAGCGGTGCATGTCGACACTGCCAAAGAAGTAGGCACCGCCGTGAACATACAGCATGACACGCCTCCCGGCGTCCTTGTTCTTCTTCCGTTCGTTATAGTCGGAACGCATCTCGATCCACTCGGCCTGCAGCGTGCTGGGGTCAGGCTTCCGCCATTGCCACCACTTGGTGCCGCCGATCTTGCGGATGCCGTCCGGGCCCAGCTGGGCTTCGAGGAGGCGGGCGGCATGCTCGAGCTGGTCGGCAGGGACGGCCACGTCGTCGACCTTGATCCACTGGGGGTGCGGGACCCATTGGGCTGTGAAGGCCTGCAGCTCCTCGACAGTGTGGTGAGAGACGTACTGCAGGAACGAGCGGATGAGGTGCAGGCCCTCGTCGTAGGAGAGGTGGGCCGTCGGGCGTTGGTGCAGAGGCTTGCGGTTGAGGAACTGCCGGGTTAGCCACGTTGGTTAGCACTGTCGTCCATTGTCCTGCCCCTTCTTCCCATTCTTGCCCTGTCACACACCCGGCACAGCAAACTTACATGTGACACGAACGTCGAGAGCACGGTGGGTGTTACGGCCAGCCCAACGGTGGCCGTATTCATCTTGTTCATGGCGGCGACCTGGTCGACAGCCCGGCGCGGGCTGTTCGAGGTGAGCTCCCTGGAATAGTTACAATATATTATATCGGGGCGTTCTTGGTGCCAGACCCAGTCAATCACATCAAGGGACCGATCAAGGGACCGAGGAGCAGCAGCAAGAAAGCTGTGGGCGTGGAATAGGCCGTGGTGGTACAATTGGTAGACTATTATTTAAGGAGGTCTAATGTTTTAGTAGCGGTCCCCCCATTGTGGGTGTGGGCCGGTGCATCAGCGAGAAGTGAGCCGTCCGGACTGTTTTAGCTGGACGTGGTTTCATTGCGTCCAATCTCGTTCGCGTGCCTTGGGCTGTCTTGGGGTTGTGGTTCCAATTCTCGGGGAATTGGGAGCTCAGGGGGTGATGTCATGGCTTTTTGCTGCGACAGCAGCTCCAGCTCCCAGCTGCGACTGCCTCACCCCTGAATCTCCGGGTCCCGTGTGGTACGTACCTGGAGAGGGTTCGATAACCCTTGAAAGAGGAACAGAGGGGGGACAGTTTGGGGGGTGCGGTTGTTGGAAGGTGAGACCTTATCGCACCGAGGTAAACGGCTCGTGGCGACCACTGCCGGCGTGTGACGAAGTACCGAGGTACTCCTAGTCCATTTCAAGCACTCGATAGTCTACTGTACATAATTCTTGAGCTCAATCAAAGTATACAAAGGATACAGAAGATTGCCATTTGAACTCGTCATATATAGAACAGAAGTCGGACAGAGGAAAAGAAGACGCAGAGTGAGACCAACCCGGTCTCTTTACAACCATACACAACTCGCCAAGAGACGACAGAATGTCAACCTTATTCGACATCAAGGAGCATGTCGTGGACGGCCAACACATTCGAGAATATCCTCGAGCAACGGCGCACTCACAAGACGAAGTGCTCCAGCTCGCGGTAAAACAGTACATCCCAAAGGACAACCCAAATCCAAAGCCAGGAGACTTGACCATCATCGCATCACACGCAAATGGCTTTGTCAAGGTAAAGTCGTAAACTCGCTCACATACCCTTTCACTCACTCACTCACGTCTCCACAATTCACACCCCAGACCGACTAACACCAACACAGGAACTATATGAGCCCTTGTGGGAGGACCTCCTTCATGCCGTCCGCCAGCATGGTCTCAACATCCGCGCCATCTGGATGGCCGACATAGCCTGGCAGGGCTCGAGCGGGGTGCTGAACGAGGGCAAGCTGGGCAACGACCCGTCGTGGCTGGACCACGCGCGCGACCTGCTGCACCTGACCAACGTCTTCCGCGCGCAGATGCCACGGCCCCTCGTCGGCCTGGGCCACTCGTTCGGCGGCAACATCATCACCAACGTCAGCCTGATGCACCCGCGGCTCTTCAGCGCGCTGGTCATGGTCGACCCGGTGCTGACGCGCGAGCACGGCCTGGGCCCGCTCTACGGCTTCGGCACGCTGCGCGCCTCGTCCGGCCGCAGGGACGTCTGGCCCAGCCGCGCCGACGCCGAGCGCGGGATCCGCAAGAACAAGTTCTACTCGAGCTGGGACCCGCGCGCCGTCGACCGCATGGTCCGGCACGGCTTCCGCGACTGCCCCACGCCGCTGCACCCAGACGCAAGGGCCGGCGAGGTCACGCTGACGACCACCAAGCACATGGAGTGCCTGACGTACTACCGCCCCACGCACCAGGGCCCGCCGGACCCGGCGACGGGCGCCAGGACCATGGACAGGAGCCGCATCCCCGACGCGACCGACGACGTCGACAACTACCCGAACTTCCCCTTCTACCAGCCGCCGACGCCCATCACCGCGCGGAGGCTGCCCGAGCTGCGGCCCGGGGTCCTGTGGGTCGCGGGCGAGGATAGCGTCGTGTGCACGCCCGAGGTGCGGCGCGAGAAGATGGAGGTCACGGGCTACGGCGTCGGCGGGAGCGGCGGCGCGAGGGCCGGCAGGGTCAAGGAGCTCGTGGTCCCCGGGACGGGCCACCTGGTGCCTATGGAGAAGCCGAGGGCGGTCGCCGCCGGCGCGGCCAAGTTTATCCGTGGCGAGTGGGAGCGGTGGAGGCACGAGGAGGACGAGTACAGGCGGTGGGTTGAGGGCACGGACGAGCGGACCAAGGCCATGATGGACGACAACTTTCTGGCGCTGGTCAAGAGCGTCGGGCCCGAGGCCAACAGGAGGAGGGACGGGACTATAGGGGCGCTCAAGCCCAAGTTGTGAGCGGTTGCCGGCGCGAGGTCTAGATCACGATACCTGGGTAGATAATGTGCGGATGATAGACGTGTATATTCAAAGACACACACATACATGCAACAACGGAATCCATTTCACAATATCCAGTTACGCCCACCAACAGCCAGCCCCATCTGTGCGCACATGTACACACAAGCACCCCTCACTCGGCAACTCCAAGCATATCATGTACGTGCACGGAATCGTCAGGCCACACAAACAAACACACACACAAACACAAGTCCTCGACGCAATCTGCCGAAGCTCCCCGCAACCGAGGGGGCACGCAACACCAAACCTCGACACGTGTAGATCTGTGTGCTGCCCACACACGCGCTGCGCTGCCCTTGTCCCTCACTTCCTCACGCCATAACGACGCCCGCGTGCCCGCATGTCCGCCTCCACGCCGGACCACCGAGGACGGTGAGAAACATGGCACGGCGTCGGTGCCCAACGGAGCACCCACGGAACAGGAAATGTGACACGTTTTGCTTTTATCAGGCGATGGGCGTGACGAGGGCTGTAAGCGAATGACTCGGCGGGTGCGAGGAGCCTCCTGGGGAAACGCTACACCGGCGACTCGGACTCGAGGTTTTGTTGTCGGACGATGTGTCCCTCGGTGGAGACGTCGAGTAAGGGGTTGGGGGGGGGGGGTTCTTGTCGTGCGTTGTGCCCTGTTTCTAAACATGCTGTGAGAGGGCAAGGGCTTGATGATACTTGCGAAGTCGGTGTTTGGGTGATCTATGAAGGCGCGAGAAAGGAAGGGGACCAAAAACAAAACATCAACAACTTGAGGCTGAAACGATCATTAATTTGACAGTGCTTAGTATTTTCGGTCGAGCTCATTAAAAAAAGAGGTCATGATGTACATCGCTCTGGAATCAAGTTTACCGTCCACCCACCCAGGAGTACCGTCCGAACCTCCTGATAATGCCAACAAGGCTTTGGAGGGAGCAGAACGCCAGAAACCAACACAACCAATTTGACTGATCTGGCAGTTCTGTTTTTAAATGATAGAAATACTTCAAATGAGCCCAATGCCTGCCCTCCCAGCCAACGCCAAACCTTTGAAATGGGCAAAAAACTCCGTATCAATTCCTTTGTCGACGCGTGTCAATCATATGCTCATCACCACAACATGTGACCTTCATTCACTCATGAGATCTTGAAAAACGCGGGCAGGTCGCCACCACCGTCGTCACCACCGCCGTGGTGTGAACGCGGCGGAGGCGGGCCCGCACCGCCGCTCATCATCGGCGGGGGGCCCATGCCCATGCCCATCGGCGGCGGCGGCGGGTTGCCCATATGCGGCATCCCCATGTTCATGGGAGGCGGCGGGGGCATGCCCCCGTGCGAGCTGAAGTCGGAGCCGTCGCTAAAGTAGCTGCTGCCGCTGTACATGGACGCGGTGTCGTCGTCGTCCATCAGGCCGTCGTCCATGACCTGCACCGGGGGCGGTCCGCCGCCGCCGGGCATGCCGCCTCCCATCATCGGGTGGGGGTGCCCGTGGGGCGGCATGCCCGGCGGCATCCCCATGCCCATGCCCATCCCCGGCATGGCGCCCATTGGATGCGGCGGGGGCGGCATTGGCTGCACCGGCACGGCGGCGGGCATCCCCCGGGGCTTGTGGCCGCCGTGCTTGCTGCGGCGTGAGCTCCCGCGCGAGCTGCCGCTGTAGACGCTCGACCGGTCGTCGAAGTCGTCGTAGTCACCGTCCCAGTAGTAGGTGGAGGCGTAGGGATCCCGCACCCAGAAGTACTGCGAGGTGGTCTCGTAGGTGCCGTTGTCGTACTCGGTGGTGACCTTCTGCCGGCGGAGATTCTTGTGCTTGCGGGGGTCACCGCCGGCAAAATAGGTGACGACTGAGAGAGACTTGCTCCGGGGGACGTTGAGATCGGCCGTTCTCACTGTCGTGGTGGACGAGTTTGATCGGCCAGAAGAAGAGGACGACGAGCGGCGGGAGTAGACAGACATCTTGTCTGCGGGATCGATAATGTGCTGGTGCAAGCTTCGCGAGGCTCCGTGAGGTGGAAAGCTGAGGAGCTCTCCCGGTGAGGTCCCAAAGGAGGAGCAGGTCAGCCAGGAAGTGCAAGTCCACTGAACTAGGCAACGAGCTGATCGGGCAAAGGTTGGACGCCCAACTCCGGTTCAGATGTACTGTAAGCGACGGTGATGACACAGGGGGCCGTCAGAGACAGGCCCTTGCGTTGCGGGGATCAATGCTACTTGAGTGAAGCTTGGCCGCAGAGCTGTCGGGTCCAAGCACCGAAGTCACCCAGCTCGCAGATGCAAAGGCATATAGGAGGGACGAGACAAGACGAGACGGGGCGACGTGGGACGGAAAGGAAGGGCATCCTCGGGCGACAGCCTCCAGGACGGGGGCGAGGGGGGCACAGAATTATATCTGTGTAGATCCTCTCCTACACCCACTCGTGGGTGCACAGTAAGAAGATGGCGGCGTCTGAACAACAGAATCCTTCTTCTGCACTTGCAGGTCCGCTCTTACACCGGACAGGGTAGGCAAACAGTCAGAGGCCTCGCTGACGGTACATGTGGGCAACTGACACGGTGGAGCCGGGCGAAGCCTGGTTGGTGCATCTGATGTGCAGGTATGGCGTGGCACGGGGCGTTCAGGCTACAGACTCGAGCCAGAAACAGGTACAAGAAAGTGTCTAGGCGATCAAGCGATATGCTGTGTACTGACGTCGAAATTGATCGAGGAAGGGTGACGACTGGTGTCGTTAGATCTCTCCGGACTGCAGGCCCCGGAGCCGCACAGGGTCCTCTGGAGCTGCGTGTTCTCCAACGATGCGGACGATCGAGGTGCGTGCCTGGCATGCTAGACGCCAATACAATCTTGGTGGGGAGAAGCTAGCGACTCAAGACAGGCAACTGCCATTGATCAATTGGAGTGAAGCCTTGCCACTGCGGTATGCAGGAGGGTAATGCAATCCGCCCCGCGGGCAGGGTGCGCGGCGGGCGAACCATATGCTCGTCCCGCCCTCCCAGGGCCAGAAGCGCCATGCAGGTTGTCACTTCTCACAAGCCACTTTCGCCCTGCTCAAGGGGACATTCCTGGCCAGAAGAAGCACACCGAGAAGTGTGAATCCCGTGAGATGTGTTTAAAAGCCAACGCGACATGCGCCCAAAATGTCATTTTAGCCGTCCACTTGCTCCCAAGTAGACTGGCAGACTAATAGCATCAGTCGGCCGACTAAGATGTAATCTGTCGTCAACAGCAACGCCAAAAGGAGGGGCAAGGCTCCCGAGTCAGAGGCCCATGGTGCTCCCAAAGCTAAACGCCGGATGGGGTAGCAGATTGGCACTGCCGTGGGAGGATGTCGCAGAGGAGCGACGAGACGAGACCCGAATCGGAAAGGTTGCGCTTCGCGGAAGGCGGATAGCGACGTTGGTCTCTGTGAAGGTACCACCTCCTCCTGCTTGCTTGTGAACCGCAAGAGACCCTGTGTTGCCGGATCTGTCGGGGAACTACACAGTACTGGTACTGATCAAGCAAGCCGTCCTCTTGAGGTCGTGTCCTGCTTGCTTTTGACTCAGGTGAGGGGAGCGAGAGAGTTGGCCCAGGTCGTACAAGGTGAAAGATAAACAAGTGTAAAATCACCGGCGTCAATTGGCTGACCACCCCTACGAGGTGCTGCCAAGCCAGGACTCATAGGCGGCAGCGTGG
Source organism: Diaporthe humulicola (assembly GCA_038088545.1). Taxonomy (NCBI): domain Eukaryota; kingdom Fungi; phylum Ascomycota; class Sordariomycetes; order Diaporthales; family Diaporthaceae; genus Diaporthe; species Diaporthe humulicola. Next base: position 75,984 of record JBBWSL010000028.1, on the reverse strand, counting down.
CATGGTCCGATCTGGTGTGCAGCAGCAGTAGCAGCTGCAGCGGCAGCAGCACCACAGCACCACGGGTTTGAAACCGCATCTTGTGGGTATGCACGACGCCAGCTGCTGTGTGTCGCTACGGAAAGCGAGGCTTCCCACAGGAGCCAGTGGCACTGAGCTGCAGACAGCAGGAACCAGTTTGTCTGGGCCGTAGACAGCCGACCTGGAAATTGGGGGGTGGTGGTGTGGGTGTGTCCCGAAAGCCTCAATTGCACGCACAACGGCGTCCAATGATTCCGCACAAGCCGCACGCACACGGGCGGCTCACCTCACGAGGCACGCCTGCTGTTGGCCCTGAATATTCTGGCGCCTTCTGGACCACCAGGACACCTGCAGGCTCGAGTGTGACAGACATAACCGGGCTTCTGCATAACGCGGTGAGAGGGCCTCTCAGCTCTGCTCAGGGGCCGCCGGGGATGGGGGTCCACGTAAGTGAGAAAGCAATGAAGCATGCACGTGGGAATACGTGAGACATTTTTCGGGTGATCCTTTCCATTACGGTGCGGATGTTTGCTGGCGAGAAGAAGCAGCTTGTCCAAGTCTGGGAGCTGAAGAAAAGTAATCCTGCTGGTAAAGGCGAGATTCTCACAGCCAGCCACAGCTCTCTCAGAGAGGAGTCTCTTCGGCAGGGCCGATCCAACCTTTTCACCCTCTGGGTAGCTGGCCAAATGTGCTCCAGGCTGAAAGTCCGGGACGAGAGGGATCATTCAAGACGGACGGCCCGCACGCACGTTCATGAGCTGATGAGTCTGTTCGACGCGCACAGCCGCGCCGACGGGAGCAAGGCTGGCTGCATGGACACGGAAGCGCAACAAGTGGGTGCGGGTGCGGTCTGGGTTGAGCAGGCCTGACGGAGCTCGGCGCGAGAACCAGCTCGAGAGACGCGTGCGTTTCACGGAATCGGAAATGACGCAAATACTCCGTACAAAAAGGAAAGTCAATCTAATCACTACAGTGGAGATAAATGAAGTCTCGTCAGTGGCGTTTGTAGATGATGATCAATGGAGGATAAATAAAAATCATTGACAGTAATCAATCGAGTATGGTCTTCCCAGGGTTACGAACCCTGAGTGATGGTGGTAACGGAGGGAGGTGGGAGTGTGCGATCGAGGGCCCCCCCCCCCAAACCCCACGCCGGTCCCTGATAGAGAACATTTGGCCAGTACCCAGCTCGCACCCTGGCGGGTTTAAAGTTTAGACGTTGCATTTCGTGCAGCACGCGATTGACGAACGGCACTATCGAAAGCTACCTGACTTCGCCGTAACGGTGTCGTTCCTCTGGACTTCCGACGACTACAACAATGCCAGAAGCGGTGAACACTAGATACGCTTCACTTACATCATAGAGACCAGCAGTCAAGACGCTCGGCAGCCATGCCTCCTCGATACTTTCGACACATGACGTGGGGATCGAACACGAAAGACTATGTCTCGGGACATTCTGGGACAAAGTGTCTCTGAGCCCTCGACACTGCATTAAGTCAACTTGAACAAGATAACATTGTGACTCGCGCAGAGCCCAAAGAAAACGGAGATCTATGCACGGAAGGGCCATTATTGTCACCTTGAGACATGACCACTCAAGCTTTCGATCAGGTTGACTCGAGGCCTTGATGGGACCAAGAACCAACAAGATTATGAAGGGTCGTAGGAAGGTGTTACAACATGGCCTCCCGAGAGCTAAAGCACCCACTGACAATAACCTGCCGCCTGTCTGCAAGCCCCGTAGCAACGAATACCACCAGCTCGGCCCCGAGAGGAACGCTGGCTTTGCATAGACTTTGACAAGCGAGCCGCTCCTGTCAGGCATATTGTCGATGAAGGCACGCGAGACAGTGAGCAAGCGGGCTCAGCCAAGTCGCGAATGCCGAACTGCATGCTTGTCGTGGCATCAGCACCTCACACCTGAGAGGCCAACGAGGAATGCCGTATGGAGCACTCGCTCACTCTGCAGGTCGAGCCTGTCACAGATACAAGTCAGGCCAGAAAGTCGTCAACTGCTTCGTCGTCGGTCTCCGCTCCAACCCCGGCACCTCCACCATCCACTTGGATATGCGAGAAAGCCCAGTGAGCCACCTGCATCGCAGCCTGCCATGGAAACCAGGGAGTGCCTACTCGAGACTTCTCGACAGCGGTCTCCCCGTCATCAAGGCGTGATGAACAAAGCGCCCCTCCCTCGTCCGCCGTGACAAGCGTATCATACTCGATCCATGGCGAGCTGAGCAGCAGCAACAAATATATCGGAGGGTCCAGCTAGGTTGTGAAGTGGGCATAGACAAACACTGGTGGGTAGTCAATTGGCAACTCGCCATCAATGCCTAGATGTCCGTGACCCCGTGAGCTAGTTAGATTGGTTCCCCCCAAGGATGAGTATATGTGTTAGTGGGACCCTGGGACGATGGGGACAGCGTAGGTAGTGATGGGCACTCTCGTAGCCCATCAAGCCTTTATTCGCGGCGTCCATTGCGTCAAGCATCCTTGCGGGCGTCGTTGACATACACCTATATGACGATCCTTGGAGAGTGTGAAAGACGGGATGACTGATCAACTCATGGTTCTGTTGCTTGCCATGGCGATGCTCAACGAGGATGCTTTGGGCGACCCTCGCGTCTCGCTGCGGGATGACCCTCCTTGCTTCCACCACAGCTAAGACCCGACGTTGACATTTCCCAGATCATACTCCGGACTGGATGACGGGGCGATTCATCAACGAGACCAAAGCCACGGCCTGAGGCTCAGCGTCCAGGCCGTTCGCGCGTGGCAGCTAGCTCTCCTGGTGGCCTCCTCGCTTGAAACTCATGCACTGCATGGCCTCGCCTGTTCGTACGCGTCAGTGGACTGCGACTGCGGCTGAAGCTGAGCACGAAACCGGGGGAGTGGTGGGGTACCGGGGGGACTGATCGCCACAAGGAAGGGGATAGCATGTCGGCCAGATGTGTATCGTGGTGCGAACGAGTGCTTCCAGAACGGAGCTGGCACGTCCTGGAGGCCGCTGATCCAGAGCCTGGCGAATGGCGACGGAACCAGCATAGGCGATATGGAGCAAGACTCGCGAGCTTTGATTGATTGGGCAGAGGATCCTGAGGATATGACCAGATGATCGAGGGTCCCCCGGGGCGTGGCGTCCCGGCCTGTCAACATCGAATCGGTCTAGCACTGCGACCTGCTTCGCTTGCCCTCCCAACCGTCGAGGTTGTCAAAAGTCGGCCGACCTTTGCCCAGGGACGGTGACAGCTTCCCTCCATCCTGTGCTCCCCATGTCAAGGCGGGCAGTAGCACCGGGTCTGTTTCGAAGGATAGTCACCTTTCCATTTGAGCTTAGGCCACTCGGGGCTTGAGACGCACTTGAGACCTCTGCTGCTGTGGAGACGAGTTCGTCTGAAGAGGTGGCCCGATAAGGTGGGCGTGATGGCGATCGATTGGACGCTGCGTGGTAGGAGGGGGAGAGCAACCATGCAGTCAAGTGCAGTGATGCCCGTCTAGCCTTCTTCTTTGGTGTTCTTCCGTGCCCTCTTGCAGCCCGGATCGACGCCATGATAGGCAAGTGAGGGCCATGTCTTGCAGCATTCCGATCGTGACATCTTGGCAAGCGACGGTGCTGGATTCCCACCAGACAGATCGTTGGATCTTAGTCCATCTGGCACATGTGGCTGATTGACACTTGTCCCGGCCCCTGAAGGTGAGAGAGAAGGTGATGAGGGGTTCGCAGAGTCGAGTATTGACATAATCAAGGCAAGAGTCCACGGCCCATTGACAGGCATCCGTGGTGTGAGATGCGGGAAGGCGAAACATCATATGGCAGGGGCCAAGAATAGCTTCGGCTTTTCCGAAGATGTTCACCGTTGAGCTGCTTTGACCCTACTCATGGGCAACACCTGAGCAGTGCTGTGATGCTCCTTAACGGGTGGTTGCTATAGATTCATCCGATGCAATTGAGTCGCATTGTTCCCGTTCTTCACCATGCTCCCGTGATGCCTCCGAGCATCTGCAGTTGGAAGAGGAAGGTTGCGCCGCTTCGGCCTGGGGTCTGGAATCACCCGGACGAGCACGACTGCGGCCCTGTGTTCCTTTTTCCAGATCGAGTGTCAGATGGGAGAACTTGTGGTTGATGCTGAGACATACACAGGCGGCCCCTTCTCCCACCATGTGCCATATTGTCGCGGATTTCGGAGCGCTTCCCACTCGGGTGGCGAGACGGGCTGCCCCCACCTGGCCGAACTGGGTCCAAATTGAGAATAGTGCCCCTGAGCCTCTGAGAGCCTAGGAGTCAGATAGAGCCGGCCGGGAAGCAGGCTAACAAAGCTGGAAGGGTTGGCTCGCCAGGTCTGCAGGTCTGCGGACGTTGGCAGTGCAGTTCGCGTGCAGTGTGGGTGCAGCACCCAGTGGGAGAGACTCTTGAGACTGTCTGGCCCGATGGCAGTGATGGTCGCGGCCCCACACTTGAGTTTAGCTACTGCGACAGTACTCCGCTCTTGTTCGGCACTTGAGACTGTTTGGTGAGGCTAATCCGTGCCAAGACACTACCCTGAAACGTTTCTTTTCGCGGGTCAACTTTAAATTCTGGTGGTACGGTCGCGATCCGTGATCTACCACATGGGAAACGGGCCTTTTGAGCACTTTGACGTTCAATATCAGTTCCCAGTAAGAGGGGAGGGAGAGTCCAGTAGTCAGCAACTATGTACACATCCTGTCGAACCGAACCGTACCGAACCGAGCCGGCAGTTTGCCGATAGGAGCCAGTGACAGCCGCAATCAAGTCCAAGAGCCCGCCCAGGTGTAGACACGAGACCTGCGCCAGGTTCCCCTTACCAGGCACTGTACTGTACATACAGTAATCCGTACGGTTTGGTTTGTGCTGCTCAGCTGTCAGAGTACACGGCCACATTGACTCCCCCAGAGGGATAAAAATAAACCTCAATGGCAGTGACACCAGATTGCACATGAGTCTGAAGAAAGATCCTTTTTGGAAGCTGGCGGATAATCACCGACACCCAACATTAGCCAGCAACCAGCAGCGGCCGGCTGGGCGGGCTCCATGGCCAGCAGCTGTCATTGACTCGCCGGCCGATCGAGCCGGGATCTGAATACCCACAAAGGCAGGACAGGCAGCCCGGAAGCGGCCTTCCATAGTGCCTGCGGGAAATCAAGAGGGCGCTTCTCATTTCGCTCATTTCATCTCGTCGCATCGGTTCCGATGGGACGGGGCAGGGCGGAGGGAGGCAGTCCCTGCCAGCCCCGGGCGACCTACACTAGGCAATCTGGTAATCTGGCAGGGAGGCGCCCATGATCCGGCGAGATTGACTTGAGTTGGGTAGGAGTGTCAGCTGGAGGGCTGGCTGGTCGGAATTTTAAGCTTCATGGGCTTTAGGTTTGGCTGTGACCGCGGGCGATGGCGCCCATCGGAACCGGGGCCCTGTCGGTGAGGGCCAAATTGGCTCGTGGAGGAATGCCTATCTCTGCTATGCATGTCATCAATATTAAATTAAACCACAGCACGAATAGTTCACAACCAGGCTGGACTATCGAGACCCTGGTCGTCGTGGAAGAAGCTATCTTGGTGGCTGGAGTTTGTTCTTCCGGGCTTCTCAGCGAGCGTTGCTCCGCATAACCAAGGCTGTATTCTGTAGATGATCGTCTTGCAAGTCATGTTGCCTGCTGGTGCGTTCATAGCTGGGAGCGGGCATGTCGAGTTGTGGTTGCAGATGACGTGATACCAAGCTTGACGGCCGCAGTCATATCTTGTGGGTTGACAGATTGTGTAGACCACTATGTACGAGGCCATGCCCAGGTACTACTGCGCACACAAGACAAGTTTACCGTGTGCGATAGGCTGGCCATACGACGGCTCTCGCCCAAGATTTGCACAGATATGAGGCCAAGGTTGTGGTGGCCTGGCACAGGCGCTCCGGAAACTAAGCGTGTCAAGGCACGAACGAGTCGAGAACGAACTGTGCCCTTTCCCCCTGGCTCCGGCTGAAAGCTTCGTATTTCCGTTTCTCCAGAGCTCTGATATCATCATTGCCATCCTGGGAACAGCCATGCTGATGCTGGGTTGGGTTGAAACTTTTATCTTTGGCTTTGTTTCTTCTGTCTGCCAAAGGTTAACTTCTTCCACACAGCCAGAGTGAAGCACTACTGTGTACACAGTAGATAATGTGCACTACGGGCAGATGGTGGCCCAACTCAACCTTGTCCTGCTGGCCCATTGATGGGTCCCGATCGCCTCCACTCTCGTCCTTCTCGTCCTCCTCGTCCCCACCCGGCACGGCCATCCCTGTTGCGGAAAGTCCCCTCTACTGGGCGTGGGTGTGGGTGGTTCATGATCGTTTCCCTGTTTATGCTGGAAGTTGGGAGGGAGGGGGTTGCATCACGACGGCGGCAGTAGTAGTAGCAGTGCGTGCAGCAGCGAGTGCGAGCCATATCTCCAACGCCACCGTGATAGTTACCTTTAATTTGTCCCAACGTGATCAGCAGCCGAGCAGTCCGGCCGATGTTGTATCCATCTTGCTGCGCGACCAGCCAGTCAGCCCAGTCTGTCTGTCTATCCAGCCCCGCCTAAGCGATTATCCCAGAGGGTAGTGGCGAGCGGACCAGCCTGCTCCAACCGGTTCCACTCCGGCGGAGAAGGGGCGTGAAGGGGGCAAGTGCAAGTGCGAGTTGCAGGGGCAGGTGCCGCTTTCCCAGAGGGCACGAGGGCAGCACGAGGCAGGTGCAACTGGGGCTGCTGGGTCCTCGGGGGCTATACACGGTAAAATTTCAGGGAATAACAGGTGAGAAGCGAGCACCAGGAGCTGCATCCAGAACCAGAACCAGAACCAGAGCCAGGAGCCCAGGAGCGGCAGCAAGCAAGGGCCCAGGCGCGCACTACTGCACCGAAGCCCAGGCCACCAATGACGGCAGCCCTCCAACCCCCCAAGTCCAGGTCCGAAACCCCAGCCTGCCCATGCTTGTTCCTGAATCGTCCAAGTGCCAGAGCCAGTGCCCTGGTCCCTCCTCAACCCTCCCCCCTTCTTCATCCTGCCTCCCCTGCTCTCCTCTCTCGCTAACAGTAGTAGTCTATTGCCTACCGTGATGCACACTAGGTACCTAGGCAGGGTGCGTGGGTAATATCTAGGTACTGTTAAGAGTGTGCCTCTCACCCGCACCCAATCCACCGCCCAGCCCAAACCAAGTCTGGTCCGCAGGCCCAGTCCAGCGCAACCTTGGAAATACTCTCTCTTATTGCCCTTCTGTCCTGTCCCGTCATCAAATCTATTCGCTTCAGCCCGGTCCAGTTCATTCTGCCTCCTTTCGCCCCGTATTTGGTTGGCATCCTTAACTCTGTTTTGCTCTACGCTATACCCTTCACAGTCTTCTGGGCGGCTTATTCCGTCAGCAGCAGTCAATCTGGGCACACGCCCACTCTGACACGCTCCATGCCCTTGGTCCTGACTCGAGCCTAATCAATCCTTCCTTCTCTTCACCATCCAGTCATCCATCCACCCATCAATCCACAGCCATTCACCCACACCACGCAGCCTCAGTGCCAACGGCGACAACAACGACCGAGACGAGCCCGAAATAATCACCAGAGCGACAATTGGAGGACGACGAATAATCGGTCGGGTTCAATCGTAGCACGGATCGGTTACTTGACAGCATCAAAAAGTAATCGCTTTGTCTCGGGTCGGGCGGACATTGTCGGACATTTCGATGGTTTCACAGGCTCTTCGTTGACTTCGGCGGATTGAGCCTGCGGCCTCAAGTGCCACAGCAGTTCAATCATCGATTGAATCATTGAGCATCGCTCCCAGCCCGCCGACCCCGGCTCGGCTTCATTACCATCCAGCCCACAGCATCCGACGCCTTTCGAGCTTTGCGACTCGAAATGGACCACACAAACGGCAAATCGTCTGACCCCGAGAGGAGGGCCTCGGTCAGGACGTCGAGGAGGATATCAATGCAGCAAGAGGCCGGAGGAGGAGTGATACTGGACGTGGACGACGACGATTACGCCCTGTTGGCTCTGGGTATCTCGGATGGGTTCCGGCCTCAGCCCATGGACGCCGCCGGCCTTGACGATCCACAAACCTCCCGAGCCCGGCCAGACCCGTCTACCGCTCCCACCGTCACACAACCGGCCCAAGAATCTACATCACAACCCCGGCTGAACCGTTCCAGCATATCAAAACCTCCCTCGGGTCGCGATTCCTTCACCCTCAGACATGATGGTGGTATGGGCCATGTCGCCGGCCCATCCCTCTCTCGTGTTTCCAGCGCCTCGACCGACGCGCCCTATGTCCCCGAGGAGACGCCATACGACGGACCCTCGGCACCTTCGCACCCTTATCAAATGTACGCGCAAAATCCTCGGCTGGCAAGGACATTAAGTGTCACGACCACTTCATCTACGCCTACCACACGGCCAGAATCCGAGTACAACGGCCCCAGCGGCCCCACGCATCCCTACTCTATGTATCCCCAGAACCCCTTCGTTGACACGAGCAACACGAGCAGCCAAGTGTCTGTGCCTGCCGTGCCCCCTGTCCCTGTCGGGTTCACCAGCTCTTCGGACCCGTACCAGCGCCGCATCGGGCCAGAGGGCGAGGAAGCAGGCGATATTATTGGTCCGGATGGACATACCGAGGAGCTACCACCATACACGAGATATCCCGATGAATATTATAATAGGAAAATACGAGACACCGAGGAGCGTCCGAACGGGGAGGCATCAGTCGCCGCAGCCGCGATCCCACTTAGCACCACGAGGGCCGCGTCAAGTGCTGGAGGGGCATCGGGTGCTGGGACAGTACCAGGTGCTGGTGGGCTAGGACTTGCTGCTCGGAACCCCGAGTTCGATTCGGTCGAGGACGTCGGCACCCCACAGTCACGGCAGTCCGCCAGGAGCTTTACGAACGAGAGCCACCACGAGATCAATACGGCTGCGGCAAAAGAAGTGTCCGAGAAACCGCAGCTCAACAAGTTCCAGAGGTTTGCGAAGAGGAAAGCCTGCGGAGTGGTCCCTTACTGGGCCATATGTATGACACTCACCGCCGTTGTGGTGGTTATTATCATCGTTGGGGCTGTGGTGGGGACTTTGTTATCCAAACACAAGAAGCCCCCTCGAAAAGGCGGTTCTTCACAGTAAGCATTTACACCTGAGCAGCTCGGACTGCCTGGCCAAAGCTAACATGTCTGGCTTAGATTTCAGGACGGCGTTCCGACCATGACTATAACCTACGATGCTACTCCGATTCCTACACCTACCGACCTCCCTCCTCTTCCGACAGGTGTGTATGGTCTACCTCTCAGCCTCAACAAGTCACCCAACACTTGTTTCGAGAACACGGCTCAGAGTTCAGCATGGACTTGCAACCTCATCTTCGGGCAGGCAGTCCACGTTCAAATGACCATTAGCAAGAATGCCCCCCAGCTTGGCGACGATGGTAACTACGACATATTCCTCGACACCAACACATCTTTCCCAGGCGGGGACCGCAAAGATCTCCTAGCCTACGGTGCTCAGCCCCCTGTCATTCAGCCTGCCATGGGCATGCAGCTCGTCAACGACACATTTGACAAGGATCGCGGCCCAGCATGGTTCAGGATGCTGCCATACAACAAGACTGTTGTTGTTCCCGAAGATTTACTGTCGGCTGACAGCAATTCAAAGATCCGACGGAATGGGGGCAATTTTATGCCAGGCCCCGGCGATTTCCAGCGCAAAGACGTCGCACCACTGGGCAGCAAGCCTTGGATCTGCAATTGGCCTGGCACCTTTGTTGAGGTGTTCATATATGCGGAACAGAACAGCAGCTTTGCTTCACAGACCAAAGCATCGACTGGTACGATCACGCCACCACCGGGAGCGACCCCCACTGCGTTCCCAACGCCAACGGGCTCCGGCGCTGCATCAACAATTACGAGTCAAGTGGTTGATTTCATGCCATTCGCTCCCTACCCGAGAGCTGTCAAGGTGAAAGAGCGGCGGACTGACTCGGCGCCTGCGCCGTACTGCATTCAGGTGACAGTGATGCCGGATAACACGACTGAGCCCGTTATAAACGACGCCGGCGAACCGGTCATTGTATACATTGCGGAAGACGAACCGGGCCCGGTGATGCCTGAAGCAGAGCGAAAGGGGAGACACGGTGACGGATACTACAAGGCAAAGCGAGAGCGCGATGCTTTGCGGGAATTCTTGAACCCTCGAGACAGCGGCGGCGACGGTGACATGAGTGCGTGCGGTTGCATGTGGTTCTCATCATGACCCAAACCTTGCATTCGTTATCACGAAGGCGGCCACGGGAGGGCGGTGTTGGAGGACCAGGCCACGAAGCAAGGGGCCGATACGTATAGGCGGTCTGGATGGCGTTGGTGGACTGTTGTTGAACTTATGGAGCGGAAACTTATCTTAATCGAGGGAGCTCTCTCGAAACTCGCGCGGCGACCGGCGCTCTGGCTGGCTCATTCTACCACCTTTTCTTATCACTACTGTGCGACATACCACCAGTGCGAAATTTGTTGGATCAAACGGAGTTTATGGCATATGCGGCGACATTTGGGTTCCAAAAAGGGTTCGGCCTTTGTACGCGTGTTTCATTTTGGAGGTGGTAGGGGGCAATCTTGTTATCTATTGTATATCCTGGGACGGCTGAAAGATACCGGCGATAGAGATGTTCTGGGGACGAGAGCAGGGGCATCTTTAGGAAGAGTGGCAGGTGGGACGACAGGTCAATGCTCCTCCAGGAAGCTAATGAATGATTCATCATCATCATCGCTAGAGCGGGAGGCTGAGCAGGAGGAGCCCGGATTGTAGGCTATTTGAATGTATATTGTCTACGTAGCTGGAACGGACTGTGGGATGAGGGCCTTTGAGCGAATGAATCAAGAGAAATCTGAAGATGTCTTGACTGAATAATGATTGGAATTGTGACGTGTGATACTACATGAACTCGATCCTTGTGTGCTTATGTGTGTAAGTGCTGAGGATAGTGTTCGCATTTATCGATCAATAGGTTGGGGGCATAGGGTCATCATATACATCGTCAGGCATCTATATGTTCTGAAGTTTCGGTATTCCATATTAATTTACAAGGTTAAGACGTTTGTCCAACAGGCATGTAAATACTATTCCGGGATCGAGAGCCTGCCTTCATCCATAACCTCGAGAAGAGCTTCCAGCTAGACCATGGAGCCTACATTTATGTCTCAACAACCTTGTGTGCATTCTATAGCGTGAACGAGGATACTTTGCAGATACTTCTACGGCGGCTCGAAACATCTAGTCTTTGGTTCCCTCTGTTAGGCCAGCAGTTGCCAGCCATAGTGTTGTCCACTTGTCCAAAGCTCGCAGGGCTGCGGATGTTTGCAGGCTCGCTCGGCAGGTTTATGATATTGAGCACAGCGGAGGAAGAAATGGGACGAATGCCACGCTTGTTAGGATGCTGTGTCTAGAGGTGTCAGTCCTCGGCCTTCTCACCCTCTCCCATGTCGGCGGCCAGCCCGTCCAGGAAGTTGTCTGCTATCTTCCTAGCCTTCTTCTGACCGAGCTCTTTCCTCCTCTGCTCAATGACCCGCCTCCTCTCCTCGACCTCCCGCCTCCTCCTCTCCTTCTCATCGTCCCTCCTCCCCCTCTCCCTCTCCGTATTCAGCCTCTCCGCCTCGAGGCTGGCCATCTCGTCCTGCCGCGTCGCCTCGTCCTTGCTGAACTGGAAGAAGCCGGTGCCCTTTGTGCGGATCTCGCTGTCGGCGTCGTAGTGCTTCATCTCGGGCGGCGTCATGCTGCGGTCCCGCTTCCGGGCGAGCTCCTCCATCTTGTCCTCGTCGGCGGCGCGGAACGCCTCGCTCTGGATCGCGTCCCCGTAGATGACGTTCTCGGGGGCCCGGGGCCGCGCGCTCATCGTCTCGGCCTCGTGCGCCGCGTACGCCCGCACCCGCTGCTGCCGCTCCATGCGCGCCACCTCTGCCCGCGTCCCGCGCCGCGTGCGGCCGTACTCGTCCGTGTACTCGACCGTCTCGGTGTCGACGTTGTCTTCGTCGTCGTCGTCGTCCTCGGATGATGAGGAGGACTCACCCCCCTTGCCGTCGTCCTGCGCCTGGGCCCATTTCCTGTCGAAGTCGACCAGGGGCGCCGCCTCGCCTTCTTTCGGCACGTAGTCGCCCCGCTTCATGGCCGCGTACAGGCGTGCCTTCTCCTCCATCCTCCCCCTGGCGGCCTCGTTCTCCTTCTTCTGGTCCTCTGTGCCTGCCGCATCCTTCAGCACCAGCTTCCCCTCGTCGCGCTCGCGCTCCTGCTTCTCGGCCCTGCGCTTTGCCTTCACGCCGGCGAAGATGTCTGGTTTTGACTTGGACGGCCGCGGGCGGGCGGTGGCTGGGGAGGAGGACTTGTTCGCGATGAGGGAGGACAGCTCGGTGGAGAAGGCCAGGGAGCTCGGGAGGGCGATCTCCTTCTTCTGGCGCTTGGGGGCCCGCTGGCCGTAGAGGTTCGGGTCCTGTGGCATTGTGTATGGGCCGATGGGGACGAAGACCTTGGAGCCTGTGATACGATGTAGAGACTAACCCCCGGGAGCTGTGGAGCAGCAATCTAGTCCTCCGAACGGAGCGCCCGCGTCTTTCCTGGTCCTAGTCGGGGGTAATGTTGGGCTGCGATGAGGTCGCTGTTTTGGCATGTGAAGTCTGGTGATAAAAATTGGGGACAAGCACGGCAGGAAACCAACGTCACTCGCTAAGAAGCGATCTGCAGGGCGGGCCTGGGTGACAGCCCCACCGGCCGTGGCCCCTGCTCCCTTCCCGCAATCCGGGCTGCCGAGGCTTATGCTGGGCTGCTTGGGCTGCTGGGGTGGAAATTGGGTGGGCCGCTAGAAAAGCATGCCACTCTTGAACGCTGCTAACCAAATCCCAAATCCCAGGACTTGCCCAGATTACGGACGTACAGTGTACGCAAGTCCCAAGTCCGGTATTTATTTACTGGCCAATTCTCACCCAATCTCTCTCGCCCTTGTCTCACTTCATGCACATCACCTTATCGTTGCTTTAGATTGCTCTGAGTCGCCCTCCACCTCCGACACGACCGACCCGAAAGATAAAAGAGCCCGCGTCCCCCCAACGGCGATTAGTCGGGCAACACGGGGCAACACGCACCTAGTGTCAACCGCGGGCCCCAAGCTACCAGTGACGTCTGTTCGCCAAACCCGAATACACAGCCCAAGCACTTGAGAAGGGGGCAACGAGCAACACAGCAAGCTGAGCCGAGCTACCCCGAGTCGCGACTCCGGGTGTTATCACGGCCTCCCCAGCCTTCCCCAGATGCGCGTCTACGTGCCCCTGAGCATGGCGTCTCTACCCGAACTCGCCTCAGTTCTGCGGTCCAAGATCGTGGAGTGGAGCGTGGTGTCCAGCTCAACATCCTGGATGCAGTTCATTTCATGGTGCTTTGTGAGTCTCCCCAGTCACACCGCTCCCCCTCCCCCCTTCTCGCCATTTCCACTCGACGCTGTTTGTATAATTGGGCGAGGTCTTTGTCTGGGACTGAAGCGCTGATTCGTGATTCGAATTCGCAGCTCGCACTGGCATTGTCCTTCTTCCTCCCCCTCGTGGCCTTGATTTCCTTCGACTTCCTCCTCTGGGTCTGCCGCCTGATCCGCCCGCCCACCGCTACCAACCCGTCACGGAGACGACGGCGGGAGTCGCTTAAACATCCAGTCACCGGATCCTAGGCACACGAGATAACGACAAATAACCATATGATTTAGCTGGTGCTCTACGGATCTATGGGGGTTTCTGCAATGGCGCACAGTGCAACACGTACAATGCTGGAGCGAGGAGTTTGGTTGCCATGATGGCCACGGAGCATGCTTTATTTTCAGCGATTTTGATATTTCACTGGGGTTGGGCGGAGGGAGCGGTTGCCCGTCGATTTGACTATGTCGGTGATGCTGGGATTGCGCAGCGGAGGTTCTATATCTGGGACAGCACCTTGAGGAGATCGCTCGTCACACCCATGGCGGTGACTTCACCGCCGGCGCCGGCGCCCTGGATGATCAGAGGGTTGCTTCCGTACCGCTTAGTGTAGAAGCTGATAATGTTATCGGAGCCCTTGAGCGCCGCGATGGGGTGTGACCGGTCGAACTTCTCCAGGCCCACCTTGACCTGCTTGCTGGCCACGTCGATGCTCCCCACGAACCGGACCACCTTGCCCTCCTTCTCGGCGGACGCCTTGACCTCCTCCATCTGGGAGTCGAACTCGGGCAGCTTCTGCAGGAACTCGTCGCCGCTGGCCACGGACTCGAGCTCCTTGGGGATCAGGCTCTGCACGGGGAAGGACGTGGGCGACTCGACGGGCAGGCCCGCCAGCCGGGCCAGGATGGTCAGCTTGCGCGCCACGTCAAGGCCGTTGAGGTCGTCGCGGGGGTCGGGCTCCGTGTAGCCCAGCTCCTTGGCCTTCTTGACCTCGGCGGACCACCTGCCGCCGGCGCCCTCGGTGGGCGCGAACGAGTTGAACAAGAACGACATGGTGCCGCTGAAGACGCCCTCGACGCGCGTGACCTCGTCGCCGGTGGCCACCAGGTCGTTGAGCGTCGAGATGACGGGCAGGCCCGCGCCGCAGCTCGACTCGTGGTACACCTTGGCCCCGCTGGCAGCCGCGGCGCCGAAGATGTCCTGCCAGAGCTTGTAGCTGCCCGAGAAGGCCTTCTTGTTGGGGGTGACGACGCTGACGCCGCGGCTGAGGAACGCCGGGTACGAGTCCGCGACGTCCTGGCTGCTGGTGTTGTCGATAAGCACGGCCTTGGACCCGGCGGGCACGGAGGCGAGGTACTCGACGACCTTGGGCAGGGCCGGCGGCGCGCCGACGCTGTTGGCCTGGAGCTGTGAGATGGCGCTGGGGATGTCGAGGGCGGTGTAGTTGCTGTGGTAGAGGGACTTGGACGAGGTGGAGATGTAGCATAGGACGAGCTTGGGGCCTGACGGGCGCTTGGCGAGCAGCTCGAGCTGTGACAGGAACGCCTTTCCTACGCCGCCGGCGCCTGTTGTGCAGCTGGTCAGTATTACAAGAGAACGGGAGGTGCATAATACAGGGCAGGATTTCACGTACCGATGACGCCAATGTAAACCTGCTTTGCTGAAGCCATCTTGGAAGTAGGTCAATCAATGCTGCAGCTCTAATCGGATGTGGGAGAGAGGAGTCAATGGTATTCAGGCCGTGAACAATGCGTGGCAGCCGGGATGATATACTTCGAGTATGGGAGTGGAATGGAGGGGTTCGAGGTTGACATTGAAAAATGTCAAGCTGCAGGCGAGCCGATCGCGGGGCTCTCCCACAGTTACGGGAGGGTAGCTTCGGCAGGGGCCTTGATGAGAGCTGGGCGGACCCTTGAAAAGCGAGCCCCACATAAAAAGGACGTACCTAGCTCGACTCAGCCAAATTTCGACGCTTCTTTTGGCCTGTGAAGACGGGCTCCTAACGTCAAGCCTGCGCTTTCTATAACCCCATCCGCGACATACGAGTAATTTCATTCGGTACTGGAATTATCGTCTGAGTATCTCAACATGGCAGGCACAGCGGCCAAGCGCCAAAAGCGCGAGTCCTACCGCGCTCAACATCGCGCAGATGAAGACTCGACGGAGTTGCCTAGGAAAAAGTTCTACCGGCAGAGGGCTCATGCGAACCCCTTCTCAGATCACAGGCTCGTCTAGTAAGTCTCCCCAACAGTATGGACTAAAACAGAGGAACGAAGCTGACCATGGGACAGCCCCGCAAGTCCAGACCTCATGGACTGGTCAGAGATGTACCCGGCCTTTGTTGCTGAAGGCCAGGACAACGAGGCCACTGAGGTTGTAACGCAGCAGGGCGGGCAGAATGTTAAGGCAGTCATGAAGCCGAAAAAGTTGACCAAGGACGTCGAGGTCGCAGATATAGGGTGTGGTTTTGGAGGGCTGCTCATGGCCCTGTCACCTGTCCTGCCGGACACCCTCTGCCTGGGTAAGTTTCAGTCCTCGCATAAAAACCGCCTTGGTATGACAGCCAGCTGAGAAGAAACAGGCATCGAGATCAGGGCTCAGGTCACCGACTACGTCGAGGACAAGATCAGAGCCCTGCGGAACCAGAGCAGACAGAAGGGTGCCAACGACTACCAAAATATCGCCTGCCTACGCGGCAACACCATGAAGTTCCTCCCAAATTTCTTCAAGAAGTCGCAGCTGTCCAAGATCTTCATCTGCTTTCCGGATCCGCACTTCAAGGCCAAGAAGCACAAGGCGCGAATCGTTTCCACGCAGCTGAACTCGGAGTACGCATACGCATTAAGGCCTGGCGGTATCGTGTACACTATCACCGACGTCAAGGATCTGCATGAGTGGATGGTGTCGCACTTTGAGGCACACCCTGCTTTTGAGAGAGTCTCGGAGGAAGACCAGGAGAAGGACAAGTGTGTTGCTGTCATGAGGACTGAGACGGAAGAGGGCAAGAAGGTGGAGAGGAACCAGGGACTCAAGTTCGTTGCTCTTTACAGACGGCTGGAGGATCCCCCATGGTAGGGATATACATTAGCTTTGTCGAGTGATGGAATTGGATATGACGGAGACGGCGGGATAAAGGACCAAGAGGATACCCAAAAGAATTCAACGAAGAGCCAATCATTGGCATCGACAGATTCCAATACCACAACATCTAAAGCAAGGCAATTAGTTCCTTTGAGACGTAACCAACAGTCCAGGTCGCACAGTACTGCCTCTCCAGTGTACCCAGTGGCCGCAGGTGTTGACGTACAGTGTGTTCGGGCGTGCACACGGTCCCTCCCGCACCTCCTTCGGTCAGGGGGACCTCCCCGAGGCCCAGTCGCCAGTCGATTGCAAGCATCTATCGATAAGCTGCTGAACTGGCGTGCCTACATCATATGCTCCAGTTCCCCCGACGCGTCGAATCATGCGGCGCCTCTCACAAACTGGCTCTTCGATGAATGGACTATGGCCCTGAAGGGGAGAGATGTGATTCTTGCTGGTATTGCAAGTTTCATCGCCTGGGGCTATGCCACCCACTGGCTTCCCGCCATCCGCTGGACTGGCCATGCCTTCGTCGCCGGCTTCCTGACCTCCCTCCTACTCCTGCTCGCCGCCACCCTGCTGCTGTCCAAGGGCCTCGTCCACAAGAACCGAAGGCGGAGCCCTCGGCCAGACGGCCCCAAGTTCCTCGGCCGCAAACAATGGAGCAGCGAGCTCTCGGCGCTGCGAAAACGACAGTCTTACGAGAAGAAGCCGCTTTGCGATTCGACTAAGATCTCTGAAGCCCTCGACGACGTCCTCGGCCTGATCACACGCGACTTCGTGTGGTCGTGGTTCTCCAAGATCAGCGAGAATCCTGTATTCAAGAACGAGGTGGACAGTGCAATACGATGCGCGCTCGACGAATTGAAGGCACGGCTGTCCACGCTGGACCTGCCCGAGGTCCTCACCACCAGAATTGTCCCTATCATGACCGCGCACTTCCACGACTTCAACGAAGCCGAAAGGGCTATACGTGGACATAAACTTAATCGGTCTGTGACTGAATCAGAAGAGCTCGATCTGGCCATTGCATCAAAATACAGAGATGGGAAAATCCACCCGGCTGCCAGCCTGTCGTACTCTGATCTCAAGCTCACACAGCAAGACTATCTCCGGCAGACCGCCACCAAGGTTCTCCCGCATGTGCTGCCAGACAATATCATCAGCAGTCGAGCTGTCTCTAGCCTGATCCGAGAGATTGTCGCCTGCGCTGTCTTGTTCCCTGTCCTGCAACTTTTGTCCGACCCTGATACCTGGAATCAGCTGATGGAGAACTACGGGCGAGGCATGCTGCAAGACCGCTCCACGGTCAGGAAGCTGCGCGCAGCTCTGGACCAACACGCGCCATCACCCAAACCCGGGAGGCCGCCACAATTCCCGCGATTGGCGCCCGGCGACAGCGAGAGGAGGTTCGAAAGATTTATCAGGACTGTTCGGAAGGTGAACAACTTATCGGACGCGAGGCGCTTCAGAAGCGAGGTAACGAGCCAGCTCAAAAGAGACTCGCAACAGGACGGGCAGGACCCCGTCTACCTCCGTCGTCTGGACATGGGGAAAAGAATGTTGGATCAGAGGGTGCAGTATCTCGCCGCTGGCGGGGACAAGAGAGGGATAACGTTCTCCGCGGATCTGGGCTCCAACACACCGACAGAGTCGAAATTGGAAAACGCCTCGCTTGCAGAACTGCTACGTGATGCTTCAGGGCTTTCATATTTCATGGAGTACATGGATAGGCAACGGCTGATGAGCCTGGTGCAGTTCTGGCTGGTCGTTGACGGGTTTCGCAACCCGCTTGAGGAATTTCACGACGACGACACCCTCCCTCTCACTTTGCCACCGTGGACGGAATCAGACAGGCTGGATCTCGCCCAGATTGAGCAGGCCTACTTGTCCAAACCAGAACTGAAAGTCCCAGATCCGTCCAAGCGCACGGTACGAGAATTCCTCGAGGCCAGAAAGAAGGCCACTCCAGAGCAATTTTACAGGGCGAGGCGAGCTATACTACGCGCCCAGAACGCCGTATTGGAGGAAATGCAATCGAGGTATTTCCCAAACTTTAGGAAATCGGACCTATGGTACAAGTGCCTCGCAGCGGAGGAGGCTTCCCAGAATAAGCCCCAGTCGGTCGGCAGGCTCTCTGGAGAACTCAAGTCGCCTCCTATGAACAGGACTGTCAGCGCCTTTGCCGGCAAGCCAAATCCATTGTCTCGACTGGGTCCAAAGTTGAGTACAAAGCTACAGGGTCGGCGAGCTGAGTCTTCTTCGGACCTGAGGTCATCTAATGGTAGTCTCGCCCCATTGGATGTTGCGGTTGAACCTCGAAGATCGACGGAAGCTCGGAGATCTCTGGATGCCAGACGATCCTATGATAATACCTCTCCGAATCCCCTCTTTGACGACGAAGATTTTGAGCAAGACGGGCTCGCAGAAAGTGTCACGAGCCTGGACCAGAACACCGGGCCACAGCCACCAGACAAGAAGGTTGTTGCGGCCATGGAGGAGGCCTTGAGCAACATCTTGGAGGATACCCGACCAGCCACCACGGAAGACCTAAGACAGTCTCTCTTTGGAGAAGGCGAAACAGACTCGCTCTTATTTTCCGACCATGACACCAACTCTAAACGTGGCTCTGTCGACTCTGGCCGCCCCGGCAAAGAGCCCGAGAAGCCCAGTCTCTCGTCCCTTGGCCTCGTTAGTGCTCATTCTCGCATTGGCGTCTTCGTGGACGACGACCTTTTTGGGGACGAGAACAAATACCTGTCGGACGACAATGACGAAGAACAACCGGAGAAGGACGACGACGTGGGCGATATTCATGAAGCTGCGCCAGGAGATCTTGGCTTGGCTGAAGCCGTCACGGTACTTACAAATGACATCGATCGGCTAGAGGCGCAGAACGCTGTTATCGACTCGCTACTCAAGAAGGCGGAACTGACCAACAACATGGCGGAATTGAGGATCCTGCGCAAGTCGAAAGCCAGCCTGGAAAGAGAGATACGGCGCAAGGAGTTGCAAAGGCAGCAATACGTCGTGCAGGAAAGCGACAACAGTTTGTATGGCCGTTCCATGATCAGGATCAAAGGGATACAGGTTGGCCACGAAGACGATGGCAAAGAATTTGCAATCTACGTTATCGAGGTCTCTCGTAAAGCGGGAGAAAAGATGCCTGCGGCGTCCTGGATGATAACCCGCCGGTACAGCGAGTTTCATGAGCTTCATCAGAGACTACGATCAAAATACCCGTCCGTCCGCAGCCTCGACTTCCCAAGGAGGCGCGTCGTGATGAAGCTCCAGTCGGACTTCCTGCAGAAGCGACGGCAGGCTCTGGAGACGTACATGAGGGAGCTCCTGCTTCTCCCAGACGTGTGCCGGAGCCGAGAGCTGCGCGCGTTCCTCTCGCAGAGCGTCATCATGCAGGATCTCGCGGAGAGCCACGAGCACAACAGGAGGGACATGATCACGCGGCTGTACGACTCGGTGACGGACGGCATGGAGGACATACTGGGCAGCATACCGGTGCTGGACCAGCTGTCCGTCGCGGGGCAGAACCTAATCGCGGCGGCCACGAGCCAGATGAATACGACAGGCCCGGGGCTGCACGGCGTGAACGGCATCATCGACCCAGCGGCCAACAGCTCGGATGCGGCCACGGCCGCGGAGGCGGAGGCGGAGCTGAACGCGTTCGAGGCGGAGATGGAGGGCAAGGAGCAGGCGGACGTGGAGCCGTTCGTCAAGCCCATCTGCGACATCTTCCTCGAGGTGTTTGAGCTCAACCGCGGCAACAACTGGCTGCGGGGGCGGGCCGTGGTGGTGGTGCTGCACCAGTTGCTGGGCGGGACGATCGAGCGCAAGCTGCGCGACAACGTGCGCGTGCTCGTCAACGAGGACGCGGTGGCGCGGTATGTCGCGCTGCTACGGGACAGCCTGTGGCCCGAGGGAGGGCCGTTCGGGGCCGGCAAGAAGGCGCGCACCAGGAGCGAGAAGGCCAGGACGCGCACCGAGGCCAGCCTCATGCTGGCGACGCTGGTGCCCGACATGGTGGGGAGCGTCGTGGGGCGGGTCAACGCGCAGGCGGCGAGCAGGAGGATCTTTGCGACGCTGAACAATGAGAGGCTGAAGTAAGTCTGCATGCACGCACCGCGATCTCGTCGAGTCTCCCCTGAATCTCTTTTCTTCCGCCCCCGCCTGTGTCGTCACTTCTAGTCGATGCCTAGCTGACTTGCCCTTTTCCTCAGTGCGCACCTTGCGTTTACGATTATGGACGAAGTTATCGATATACTCTTTAATGAGAGGTAGTATGCTCGGTTTAGAATATGATATGAACACCCCCAGCACGGAATCAACGGTACGTACGATGCGGCAATTCTTTTTGGCCCTGGTGGGCGGCGGCGTGGCATAGCGTGGGCGTTTTCTTGGAGAGAGCCTCCTGACAAAATATTCAATTGTGTGTCTTCATACTCACCGCGCTCTTGCTGTGCCTTCTGTATTGTGCTGGAACCTTGAAATGTGTCGTCTGGTCTCTCGGTGTCGATTTGGTGCGCATGACCGCACCCGGCCCAACGGCTTTATGCAGCTCCATCCCTTGGGTCGGCCTGGCCGAGGGATAAGCTCCGGCTGCTTATTGTGTGCTGTGTCTATTGTGCATGATGCGTAGAGTCTGTCTGTCGATGACCCCGACATGCCGCCGGGGCGTGCGAACTTTCACATTGGTAGAATTGCATGGGGCGGATGCGTGCAGACAGAGAATCTTCCAATTCTGGAGGAGCATGGCGGGCGCTGAAACCGGGCTGGGGACTCAGGAGCCATGGGTAAAGCCGGTGTCGAAGCTTTGAGACGACTCAGCCTCCGCCGTCCCAAACATTTTCAGCGTACCGTAAGGACGGAAACCGAGGCAACTGTATCGACTCATTGTTTTTAGGAGACGATTACTTGCTTCTTCTATCGCCAAGGCGTTGTGGGATCGGGGAGTTTATTTCCTTCTGGCCAAGGCTGCTGTCGATCCTGTGTCAAGATCTTCTTCACAGATCTCCCTGGCCATCCAGCCACGCCAGCTCCCCATCGGTAGCATCATCCTACGGTAGATCCTGAAGCTTGTATTGTCCGGACTTCGGATGATTTCAGGCTTGGCCCGCACCATCGCCCGCTGTCATGAGCCGCAGTGCCCATTTCTTTTTAAGGAGGATGGATGGTGAGACGCTCGTGGCATGGGAGCTTGCCCGGGGCGGCGAGATATCGCCCTCGAATGTAAAAAGTGCGGCCGCAGTTAACTTGGGGATGACGAGATAGGGATGCCCTGGTATGGCCGCCAGGGGGAGTCCTGTCTATCTAGGTACCTAACGATGTGGTCGGCCGGCGGAATCCGAAATGCAGCGGTTTGCGATTCTGGGTCCTTGTGTGCTCATGTGCCAAGGCGGGCAGGAAAAGGGCGGCTGCATATCCCCATGGGTTCCTCCTCCTCGAGGCTGGTAGATAGTCTAGTCAGTCCTAAATTCTACTGGGAGGAGGACAGGTAGGTCACCCATGTACCCATGTACTGTACCTGGGTACCTGCAGTGGCAGAGAGGGGACGGGGAAGATCCAACCGGCCGCTGGGTTCTGTGCTGCAGTGGACTTAGCCGGTGGTGGGACTGGCACTGGACTGGACTGGACTAAGTTGCGAATGTATGTTTGCGTTGGGCCCGTGCGCCTGCAGTTCTCAGTGCTCTCGATTGATTGCGCACCTGCCCTCTTGGATCAGATGGGCAGCTACCTATCCTAGGTCGATGCCAGCCTTGGGGGAGCTTTCCTTAGTTCGACACTCGATCTCGTCTGAACCCCTCTCCTCCGTCCCTTTCTCCCTCCCTCTCATTTCACCTCACCACCTGCATCTCGCGCAATATTCGAGCGCCTCAGTCGAGCTGTCAAGGGCCTTTGGTGATCGCCTCATCTGTCCCGTCCAAATCAGCTCGGTTCCGACTCTGCGTCGACAGGATCTTGTGCGACACGAGCAACGGTTTGTTTACCCCGTCAGCAGTCAGGACCCACACCCACTGGGGGAGAGAGAGAGAAAGGCTTGCTGGGCCGCCCTCGCCTGCCCCAACTCTCTGAACCCAAACCCAAACCCCGACCCAAGCCAGCCCACCTACCCAGCTACCCAACCCAACCAGTCAAACTTGGAACCCAAAAGCTCAGCCCCAGCTACTGGTCCCTCTTCCACACTTTTCCCCACGGCCAGTCGCAGTCCGTCAGCATCCCAAACCAGACCACCTCCCAACGACCACACGCGATAAGGCTGCCATTCCCCGTGCCATTCCCCTCCCGTCGCCTCACTTCGCCTCGATCCAGCTCAGAAAACTGTCCAGTCCAGCCCCTCCCGTTGCATGACCTGATCGCCTGGAAAACAGATCGCAGCAAACATGACCGAAGTGTCATCCACCCGCCTGTACCTGGGCAACCTGCCGCGCAATGGTAAGCGCCCCATCCCAACCGCCTCGCCCTTTGCGCCTCGACCTGTGTGCTCCCGCGCCGCGCCCTCCCGCCTCCGTCCCGCCCTCTAACTTCGTCTCTAGCGACCAAGGCCGATGTTGAGTCCCACTTCGCGTCCCATGGCACCGGCGACATCACCGAAATCAAGCTCATGAACGGCTTCGGCTTCATCGAGTACAAAGATGCCATGGACGCCCGGGATGTCGTTCCAGGTAAGTTACCAACCCACACTCATGCCTTCTCAGCACATATGCTTTCATGCCACCCTGCCCGCGCCTCGCCCCGTCTTCTTCAACGGCACCCTGACTTTCGACTGGCAACTTGCTAACCATCATGCCATTGACAGCTTTCCGTATGTCGCGACCTCCTCCGTGGACTCCAGCAACCACCACCGTGACCCATCCCGCTTGAACCACTGGCTAATACTATCTGCAACAAGATGGATCCACCTTCATGGGCGAGCGCCTGACCGTCCAATTCGCCCGAGGTTCGCGTCACCGTGAGAATGGCGGCCCCGGCGGCCCTGGCGGGTTTGCCAGCAACGAGCGCGCGCCCCCTCGCCCCCGTCGCACTCCTCACAGGATGCAAATTAGTGGTCTCCCCACCGATACCAGTTGGCAGGTCTGTTCTTCCTCCTATTCCTTGCTGCCGGATTCACGGATGCCCGTCGCAACAGCCATCTTTGTCTCTGGATAGGTGGCCAGCTTTTGTGGGATTCGATTGTACTGCGCTCTCCCTTCCATGACGACTTGCTCCCCGCTCAGGACGACTGCAGTGCGTCTTCCTCCGGTGGACTTGGAGTTCCTGGCGTGTTTGATATCTGGACTGTTTGGAGTGACGTGATTGCGAGGATTTCCCCTCCCTGCTGGACTTCAACCTCTGACGCTCTTGGATGGCCCTGGAATTTTCACTTTGCTTGCCCAAGCCTGTGCCTGGGGATCAGCCGCTTCAAACCGCCCCCGTGCTCGAACCTGGACTTCAACTTACGTGGATTCTCTGGACGCAGGACCTGAAAGATTTCGCCCGTCAATCTGGCTGTGATGTCGTCTACTCGGAGACCGGCCGCAATTCCAACGGCGAAGGGTGAGTACCCCCCTGCCTGCCCGTCTCGTCGATATCAAACTCTAACTTGACCCGTCTGCAATAGCTTTGTGGAGTTTGAGACTGCTGCAGACCTCAAGAAGGCTGTCGAGGCGCTTGATGGACGCGAGTTTAAGGACCAGCGCGTGACTTGCATCGCCAACGTGGGTGACCCCTAGCCTGCCTGTTATTCTCTCCCTGTTGCTGACCCCGTATAGACTCAGCCTGACCTCCCACCACGAGACGGCCGCGGTCGATCCCGCTCACCAGGTGCCCGCCGTCCGTACCCCCCACGGGATGAGTTCATGGACCGTCGTGGCCCGCCCGGCGGTTGGAGTCCACGCCGCGACTACCGCGACAGAAGCCCTCCTCGTCGCGACTACTACGAAGACCGTGCGAGATATCGCATGGATGATTACCCGCCACCTCGCCGTGGCCCCATGGATGACTACCCCCCTCCTCGGCGCGGTCGCATGGATGATTATCCGCCTCCCCGTCGCGGTCCTGTCGATGACTACCCTCCTCCCCCGAGAGACTTCCCCCCGAGAGAAGCCGGGTACCCCAGGGAAGGCGGATACTACCCTCCGCGCGATTACGACCGCCGTTACTGGTAACTTACCATTCCAATCCTTGAACCCGCGCGGGCCTTGACTTGATTAATAGATGCGCACGATTTTCACGTACTCTTAACGAACAAGGGAAAGGCAGGGGTGATGATGGGAAAGGATTTTTCTTTGGCGGGGGATCAAGATCTTTTGAGTAACCTGGTTGGGTTTCAGATCGCATGTTTCTGATCCTCCTTGCGCGTCCGAGTCACCGAAGGCCTGGCTCAGACTCTGCGTCTGGATGTTATGGACGACTCTTGGAGCAGGGGCGCATGTATAAGACTTGCTGATCTTGGGGCGCCCTAGGGTAATTGAGTACTGGGACGTTGGGGCCCTAGCAGCCTGGGCCGCAAGAAAAGCAGGCGGCCTGGTCTGTTGAGCTTGGGAGTGTTTGCCATCTCCCGCTGCCCGGGATCTGTTTGCCTCCCTTCTATTTCGATGCCTGGGGGACCAAAAAAAACGGCGCGGATGCGTAACTTGAGGCAATTTCTGGGCGGGCCGAACGTCAAGAGGGAGGCGTTTCCTTACATTTGGACTCTTGGAATGTTCACGCGAGACGAGGCCAGGATTGAAGTCTCCGAAGGTTGTACGTTAGGTTGTCACGATATTTTCTTCCTACTTTCGTGGCTTTAAAACAAATTGATGAATTTTTGAGAATCCCGACATCTGGAAAGTGCCTCTTACTCTTTTGTGTTTGTGTGTTCCCTTGCTCACTTCTAGGTTTGGCTCCAACATTTTATGGCTTGTTGCTTTCGCCAGCCACCATGAGACGAAGTGCAATGTCTTTTAAGGGACCTTATGGTCTTCATTATGATAGCTGAGGCCGGCCATTTCTCCCTGAATGAAATACCGCAGTGAAGTAAGTACCTATACTTCCTTAAATTTCTTGGACGGAATGAAACAATAGCGGAGGTAGCCATGTGCCACCCTAAGACTTGCTTGTCTTATAAGCCAGGCGCACGTATACTCTGTCAGAAAACCAAACACCCAGCAGAAGTTGACTAATTAGGTAACCGAATGAGGAAGATGGGTCGATTACCACTATACATTGCATATCATCTTATTATGCATTTCGTTTCTAATGGCCTGGAGACGGGGGACGCATTCTAGCGGGCGACTTCGACGTCTCGGAACCTTATGATCAAGGCCACTTTGCCTTGCAAGAGCTTTGAAGATTTCCCAGGACACAAAACGAAGTCCCGGTAACAACCAGAAATCTGTATAGTGCCAGTTGGTAGTGTGTATTAGTTAACACGCTCTAGTCTACTTAAGTAGCTCATGGATTAAGTGAGGGCCCGGATGGCATCCAGAAAGGTGCCCTCTGCTCGCCCAGAATATATTGAAATGGTGATTAGTGCACGCTTAGTCGTATAGCGAGCGACGGTGCCATATCAAAGGTTGTCTAGGACGGGACCGCTGAACTAGGGACTGAGAGGAGAATTGCCAAAAATGAAGTTGCATATAATTAGGATACGAGTCTGGAGTCTCCTATATATTTAATAGTTACTGTTGTTGCTACTACTAACCCATATTTTCTCGTACTGTGTCGTCGCAAGCTATTTTGATTGAATCGACTGCAACGCAAGAATGTCCCCACCACACCATCATCGACAGGGCGACAGCCCAAAGGCGATCTCAAAAATCGACAATGTCCTAGACAGTCCTACAGGACCTGCCAGCGAGAGCAGCCACAAGCCATCCCACCACCGAAACGACTGGCGCCCAGCCTTCGAGAAGAAAGTGGAAGGCATGTTGTACAGTTTCGGGGCATCGTGGGACCGCGGGAGTAATTCGAACGTCTTGAAGATGGGAGAAGCCCACCATGCGTGCGCCATCGGTTCCCAAGATACGGACAACAAAGCCCAGATCGGAAAGGGCTACTATATGAAGGCGATGTCCCCCGGTGTCGATTTCGATGCGTCTTCCGTTGAGGAAGCTCGGAAGCAACGTATGAACACACTTCAGCGCAGCATCAGGGGCGGCGAGAAACTCGAAAGCGTTTCCCAAGAGAACAACAAGAACAGCACTTGGCAGCTCGAGAAGTCAGAACAAGAATGCCAGGATGAGCTCACTCTTCTGCGGAGCCACGTCACACCTCGCCGGGGAAGGAACCAGCGGACCATTGGAATGGTCAAGTCCGATGAGCAACAGACGCCAGCAGCAGATTCGTTGACGTTACTGCAGACGAATGAAGAGAAGGCCCCCGACAGCCCAGATCCAAGCAGCCCTCACGATGTGGGCCCCATCACATCCGCCGGGGTATGGGCTGTGCTGAGAAAACGCTCATCTCACCAGGACAGTGTGAGTGGCTGGGAGTCTGGTGACTCTGACGCCTCAACTGTTACATCTGCGACCAATGCAGCCCTTTGGAGATGTGAGAGCAAATATGACTCTCCGGAAGAAGAACAACAACAAGAAGAAGAAGACAGAGGTAGAAGGTCGCTGAGAAACTCCGTCGGCACGCTCACTGATCTGGACGCATGGGTGGGTGCCGAAACTCCTGAAGCACCGGAGAGCCCATGGCGGAGAGACAGTGCACTGGCAGGATTGGAAGAGGAAAATCTAGGAGCGACTGGAGGGGGCAAGGTTGAAGAAGCAAAGCCCCCAGAGCCAGGACTCAGTCAGTCTCCTTCGAGTCTAGTTGACTCTTATCCTCTTCCCGGCAGGAGAGGGCACCACCCTGCCAAGAACCACTCTCCTAGAAAAAAGACGGCTCAACGGCAGCCCGAGCATAAAAAGCCCCGGTCAAAGTCTGTGGTGAAGGAGACGGCGCAACGTACCAGGCGTCCAACGGCTGCGGAAAAGGGCAAGTGGCCCGCGAAGTGTGAATGCGAGAAGTGCCAGCCACAAAAACAAAAACGCGTGCGCTTCGACTCCAGCGCAATGGACAAGGCCGAGGACGGGCCAGGGCTCAGCCATGAAGGGTTCGTGAAGCAGATGAAGGAGAACAGGAGGAAGATGGAGGCAAAGGCATGGGGCGAGGGCTGCAGCTCGTGGGCGACGACGGTTGGTCCCGCTGGGGTGGTCGGGCTGGACATGTTTACAAACCCGAGGCCGGCGCCCCGTGTGCCTGTGCGCAGGCAGGAAGGCTTCAAGGTGACGGAGGTTGAGCGGGTTCGGAAAAGCAGTGTCAATAAGCATGATATTGGCCAGCCCCTGAAGCAGAACAGAAACATGGAGCCGATGGACAGATTCAGGGTCTTCCCGCCGGCTTGCGAAGTTGCCAGTGCCGGTCCCAGAGCGGGGAGGGAAGCCAGACCTCGAGGTGATCCAGCTGCAGGTGAGGCAGCCCCAGTGGCGCTCGAGACGAATGGAACCAGTCGTCGACCGGTCTGGCTGCCGCGGCGGCTGAGGAAGTGAAGAGAAGCTCGAGATGGATTACACAGACGGATGAATGGTGTCCAACGTCGTCGTCGTCGGTGGTTACAAACCGTGCTGAGTAATTCGGCGGCAGCAGCATACTGTGTATGAGCGACGGGACAGGAGCTATGGTGGGGCGATGTGCTTGGCAGTTTCCAGATTGGGAAGCTTGCTTTGAAAGCATCGCGCATTCCCCCACATGCGTAAGTGTGTGTCCATCCCGCATGGAGAGTTCCTGCTAATAGGTAGAGTAGCACGTAGCTTCCAACAATTGCATGACTGACTGGCTGTTCCGTGCCTGTGCTGCCCCAACCTCCAAGTCCCAAACAGTGCTCAGGGCAGCAGCCATGGCCTCCATAAGAAGAGGGGCTCTCTCCCTCTTGCACGCCCCGTTGTCTGCCCACCGAGTTCACATTGCCCGCATCTCAACAGCATCATTTACCTCCTTGCATTCTCAGAGTATTACAAGACGGGCTCAACGTCCACTATTCCCCACTACTGCCACCACCAACAACACCGGCTCTCGGCCATATAGCAGCAACAGCAACCCACAGGCCAGCACCGACGACATGGCAGACAAGCCTGAGCCAACCGGACCCATTGCCAAGGATGGCATTGAGCTCTTCACCTTCGGAACCCCCAACGGGTACAAGGCCAGCATCATCCTGGAGGAGCTCAAGGAGGCCTATGGCGACAAGGCCCCCAAGTACGTGTGGCAGGCCGTCAACATCATGAAGAACACCCACAAGGAGGAGTGGTTCACTAAAATCTGCCCCAACGGCCGCATCCCCGCCATTGTCGACCACGACCGCGGCGACTTTGCCGTCTTCGAGGGCCTGCCAATCCTCACCTACCTGACCAAGCACTACGACCCGGACAACAAGGTCAGCTTCGCCTACGACTCGGACGACTACTCGGTCGCCGAGCAGTGGATGGCCTGGCAGCACGGCGGCGTCGGCCCAATGCAGGGCCAGGCCGGCCACTTTGTGCGCTTCGCCAAGGAGAAGATCCCCTACGGCATCCAGCGCTACGTCGGCGAGACGGAGCGCCTGTACGGCATCCTGGACGCCCGCCTCAAGGACCGCGACTTTGTCGCCGGCCAGGGCAAGGGCAGGTTCTCCATTGCCGACATCTCGCTCCTGGGCTGGGCCAACGCAGCCGTCCTCGGCGGTATCGACCTCGAGGGCCTGTTCCCCAATGTTTCCGCCTGGCTCGACCGCTGCCTGGAGCGTCCCGGCGTAAAGAAGGGCTTTGCCATCCCACAGGAGTCGCCTTTTGCCAACAAGGCCGCCTTGCAGAAGATCAAGGACGACCCTGAGACCAGGCAGAAGGCAGAGGAGACCAAGAAGCTGATTGATGATGCCAAGGCACAGTATGGCTACAAGTACTCGTCTCCTTGAGGGATGAGGAGGGGCCTGTTGTGTCTTTGGAAGTTACAGGTGGCAGTCAGGTGAGCGAGAAATCACTGCTGGCAATCAAATGGGAAATACATCACAGCTATGTAAGTCGGGACAAAAAAGCTGTGAATATGTGTTCACCATATTCAACCATAGCCAATTCGATGCACACAATTGAAATACTCGACTTGTCTTTGATGCCGTGCTATACTGGTATTGTGAGGCTGACGCCAGCGTGAACATGGGTTGGGAACAAAGCACACGAACTTGGTACTGCCATGCTTGGAAATACAGCGTGTGCTAGCCCCCATTCGGTCCCATCCGGGGCATTCTGGGCTGACAGAGCACTTGGTGTGGCAGTTGCTACCCTACCTATGGCCCCATTTGACAGCGTCATTGAAGTGGATGCTAAAAAGTCAATTCAAGAGCGAGCTGCTCGGGTCCCCATGCTTGTCCATCCCAGTACCCACCTCGGGGAGTACCCGCATAGAGCAAGCGTCAGCCACAGGTGCTGTGGATCTCCCGAGCAGTCGGATTTAGTGGAGTTTGTCAGACTGCAGACCGAACCAGACGGCGTATGAATCTATCCGGATGCGAAGAGGCTTCATAAGGCTTCAGTCAAGCTCTCGGCGGACAGGCACTCTAGGAGGTTGACGACGACTCGTGTGGCTGGCTGTCATCCCTTCGGAGTTAGGGATTCATTCCCTCGCCAAAAAGCCCGATCCCGCCTCACCCGCCATCCACACTGCGCAGCCTGGATGCCTTGAGACAGGACGCCCAACCAATCAACCCTCTTCACTCAGATCACACGTAAGAGTACTCATTCCTCATGGCTCACCCTTTTAATCTGCCCACGCGGGCCCGGCTCAAGCCTCTCGGTTCTGTGTCATTCTTCCTCACAAAGAACACCACCATGGCATACTCCATAGCAGTCAACCAGCCCTCCCTCGGCGCTGCTCCCGAGGGTGCAAAGTCCAAGCCTCACCATGTCAAAAACAAGGACGGCACCATAAGTCGGTTCCAAAATCCTCACCCCTCGTTCAAGGCCGCCTTCCAGCCGTGGCAGTTCCCCATCAAGGCCATCATGTAAGTTAACCCATTAGTTCAGAATTTTCGGAGGCCTGATTCGAGAACTCGGATGAGAAATCAACATGTGGTTCTGTGGCATTATGAATCCTATGAACCAACTTCCTGAGCCGAGCAAGCAAAGAAAAGAAAGCACTCACTAAAATCTCATATCCAGGGGCCAGTTCGACGGCAGCATGAGAATGCCAGCTCCAAAGGGCGAGACCGTTCCCATTCGGACGCCCACGTTCCTGACCTCGAGACGGGAGTCCAAGGAGCTGCGCACCACCTGGCTCGGCCACGCGTGCCACTACGTCGAGTTCCCGTCCGGGCTGCGCGTCCTCTTCGACCCGGTCATGGAGGACCGCTGCTCGCCCTTCACCTTCGCGGGCCCGTCGCGGTACACGCGCCGCGCCTGCGGCATCGCCGACCTGCCCTTCCTGGACGCCGTGTTCATCTCTCACAGCCACTACGACCACCTCTCGCTGCCGACGGTCCAGGAGATCAAGTCCCGCTTCCCCGACGCGCACTTCTTCGTCGGCCTCGGGCTGGCGGCGTGGCTGCGCGCCTCGGGCGTCGACAACGTCACGGAGATGGACTGGTGGGAGGACGCCGAGGTCACGGTCAAGCCCGACGACGGCGGCGGCAGCAGCAGCAGTGGAGAAGAAGCCACGGCGACGATATCCTGCCTCCCCGCGCAGCACGGCTCGGCCCGCTCCCCCTTCGACCACGAGAAGACGCTGTGGTGCTCGTGGGCGGTCAAGTCAGCAGCCAAGTCCGTCTACTTCGCAGGCGACACGGGCTACCGCTCGGTCCCCGCATCCATCAAGGGCGAGGACGCGGCGCACGGCTACGGCAAGGACCTCGCCCACCTGCCGACGAACCCGGATTTCGCCCAGATCGGCTCCCTGCGCGGCCCCTTCGACGTCGGCCTGATCCCCATCGGCGCGTACGCGCCGCGCCTGCTCTTCTCGCCGGTGCACGCCTGCCCCTCCGACGCCGTCGAGATCTTCCGCGATACTGCTTGCAAGGCCGCCGTCGCCATCCACTGGGGCACCTGGGCGCTGACGTCGGAGCCGGTGATGGAGCCGCCCCAGAGGCTGAGGGAGGCGCTCAGAGAGAGAGGGCTCCCCGAGGAGGGCGTCTTTGATATCTGTGATATCGGCGAGACGCGCGTGTTCTGAGTGCGTGCGGGTGGCCAAGAGGCAGGGGGACAGCATTGGATCGAAAGAATAGGTTAACGCGCGCGTGTGCTTGTTTATGGCATCAGCAAGGCGTTCAAGGTCAGGCGTGGGCCTTTGTTGCATTAAGATTTTTACCGCATGCGGACGCGGTGGCATGGTCGAGGGCAGGCTCATCACGGGGAGCAACTGCTCATGATAGAACGAGGAGTCGGAGGCACCGGGGTTTCGGGGGTAAACAGCTCTCTCTGCATAGATTCAGTTTCTGAACTAGATGATAGCTATCACATCAAACGACAATGGAGTCATGACTGTGTCCCGGGATTTGCAGTGAGGTGTTGGCTGCGCCGCTCATAAGCGTGGCCAGCGTTGGTGCGCGGAGACAACCATACCCATGGATGCCGTCTGAGAACTCATTTACACGTACCAACCCGCGCACAAAGTATTAGTTACGGTTTTCCGTTATTCCTCCTTGTCTTCAGCGAATACATTGCTGAATTCCATCTGATATAAGCAGATCGAACCACGCAAAGATAGGATTGGATGTTGCAGCACCTCTTCCATCTGGAAACATCGCCCCACAGGGACCCAAGAGATTCAACTCATAACTCAATGCCTAGTGGTAGCTACAGTCTGATCGGCGCAGACGATCCTCGCCAGCTCACTGGTAGCGAAGCTGCTGTAGCCCGACGCATGTTGGCAAGTGACCAGAGGCTGTAACCGTACAAGCATTACTAGCCCTCTCCGCTTACCATCTTCTTCTCTCCTTCGAGGAAAATCAGTATCAACTCATAGAAATCATGTGCTACGTGCAGAACAACGTCACAAGGTTCTGGAAGGGAAGACGAGAGGACAAAATGTCGGCCTACGGTGACACACAAGACTCAGAATCAAGTAAATTAGACAGTAGTATTTAGGCACACTCCTATCCATGCAAATATATATATCCTCTCAGATGTATGTATGCATATGAATTAAAATAAAAGACAGATCTCCGCTTCCGAGGCCGTCTATCGCGCCGTCTGCTCCCCACCAGGGATTCGCACAGGGTGAGCCTCAGTGTTGTACACGTACTCGTTCGTGTGGTCCGCCTTGACCTGGAATGGAGCATCCTACACCGATCAAACGTAAGCGGGTCTGCCCGCCCAGGTACCCAACAGGGTTCGGGGGAAAGAGGGAAAGGGTTGAAGAAACTCACCTCAGCATGGATCAGGTAGCTGTACTTGAGCACCTCGGCGAACCAGAAGCTCTCCTGGAAGTCGGCAAACCCGCCGCCGCCGGGCGCGTTGACGTCGTTGATGGCGCTGTACCCGCTGCCGGCGCGGCACGTCTCGTTGACGGCGAGGTACGCCTCCCACGCCCACTCCTGGTACTTGGGGTCGCCGGTGGCGCGGTACGCGTAGTAGTAGCTCTCGATGACCTCGGGCCGCAGCACGTAGTCTGCGCTGTCGATCCAGAAGCCCGCGCGCTCGTAAAAGGTCTCGTTCCCGGGAGGGGCGGTCGCGTTGGCAGGCGAGTTCTCGCCCAGCCACCGGAAGCTCTCGGGCCCGATCTTGGTCGCCGTCTGCGTGTACGTCTCGCGGCAGCCCGCCACGAGCTCCAGGCCGAAGTCGATGTACGACGGCTCGTTGAGCGTCAGCCCGCCTAGGATGAAGTTGCCGCCGTCGAAGCAGGCAACTATTTTTTTTTTCCCAGTGAGGGTTCTGTCAGCCTTGGGGCACGGAGAGGTTTTGCTTCAGGTGAGAACCCGGGGACGTATATGCTGTGCTAACGAAACTAGAGGACCGAAGTAGAGGAGCCGCATATACGGGCGGTTGGACCATGCCACACGACGTCCGCGTGTTTCCCCTTTGTGCATGTGTCACCACGGGCGACCGTGGTCACACAATGCGGCGGACCACAGAGTCGACGTGGGGTGGCTCCTCTATCTAGAAACGACATGCAAAGAAAGTACAAGAGAGGTTGACTTACGATGCTGCGAGAGGTAGACAATGCCCGTCTCTGTGTTGTTGCGGTAATAGCTCAAAAACGTCAGGTCGGGCCTGCTGGTCGGGTGGCTCGCCAGGTACTCGATGCTGCTGTCCACGGCCTCGACCCACTTGTCCTTGTACTCGGCAAAGGTTTCGGGGTCGTACAAGTACATCTTGATCAGGTACTCGTAGTAGCTGTCGGTGCCTCCAGTCCAGCCTCCCCTGGAGTCCAGGAACGAGCCGTTGCTGATCGAGATGTCGGTGCCAATGAGCCCCGGGAAAGGTTCGCCCACCTCCGGGTTGAGAGGGTTGAGCAGATACGCCTCTGCCTTCTTGACGAGCTCGCCGTACGAGGGGTCGCCCGTCAGGTCGGACAGTCTCTGCCACTCCAGAATGAGCGTGCCGGTGGTTGCAACACCGTTGGAGGTCGAATTGCCGATTCTGGGAGGGTCGAGGAAGAGGCTGTTGTCCGGAATGCCGGTAGGCGTGTCAAAAGCGAACTTGAGGTTATCAGCCAGGTTCTTGGCCTGCTCCAGAAGCGGCTCAATCTTGCTCGTGTCGTTCACGAAGGTTGAGTAAGGGCCCTTGAGGAGGTCATAGCCTTGAGTTTCCAGTAAGCCAGTGTTCTGATTACGCTTCCGTCTCTCACTCCAATGATGCTTGAGCCGGTTCTGTGAGCGCTCTTACCAGATAGGAGGCCACCAAGATACCTAATGGTAGTCTCGAACAAAGACACCTCAGTGTCGTTGAAGCTGACGCTGAAATCGATGGTTGGGACAAATTCTAGGATCTGGTTGACAACCTCTGTGTTGCCCTGGATCAGCGCGGTACTGAGCGCATCAATGGCGCTGGCACCCCAGCCGTTGCTGCTTGACGATTAGCGGGCAGGAACTCGAATGCCGTGCTTGAGATGCTTGTACTAACCGATCGTTTGCGAACGAGTTCGAGACAGGCAGCAAAGAGTCACCGGGGAAAGCATATTTGTAGTAACCGTCCCAGGAGATCTGGAAGGTCTGCTTCACAGCATCGGCCCGAGTTTGATTGTAAACATAGGACGCTGGCGGGCCAAGGTACCTCTGGACCGGGCTCTCACGAACTTGGGTGACGCGAGGGACCGCAGCTACGTGGGACGCCGTCGCCAAAATGGCGAGAATATAGTCTAGAGAATGCATGGCGAACAGACGCAGCGACTGACTAGCAGATACCAGCAACGAAGGGGGCACCACCAAGTCAACGACAGGCAGAGCTGAGGAGGGAAGAGCAAAGCACAACACCACTCGTCGTATTCCTGGGAATGTTCATGACTTTTAAATCCGGGAGCTTTGCTCAGGGAGTACGCAGATCCCAAGCACGAGAAACTTAAATTAGACTGCATGTACGTTTGTTGTATGGACAAACAGGCACCATGAACCTTGTCCTGCTAATATCCCGGGCTCGGCTCTAGCTCTGTGCACTTGCAGGACCAAGGAGGGCACGCGTTACTAGGTTGTCTGTAGGCGGTCAGGGGGTGTCCTGACGACATATGCAAAGGATCATTGAAGCAAGCGCACGCTTAGGACGGGCGAATGAGCTTTGGCCGTCGAGGCTCGAGAGACACCTGGAAGGGGACGTCGACGTTGGTACAATGGCTAGATGAGGCATGGCAACTCGGCGGGATGGCACACTCGCCTACGGTCACGAGCCTTGGAAGGTACCGTGGGCCCGCCAGGTGATGGAAACTAGCATGCTGATTTCCAGATAGATCCGGACAGACTTGGAAATTGTGCGTTGTGAGTTGGCCAAGCAGATGCAGCAGATGGTGGGTGCTGCAAGGCATAGTTGCGAAGTTCTACTAGTAGTAGAACAAGCGCTGGCCCCAATGCAACCGTCCAGTGTGATCATGGGAGATCGGCACCGGTTGGGGAGTGTGGAGGCGCCCGTTGCCGAGACCAGGGCACTGCTTGCTTAAATTGGCATGTTGCTTTGGGCAAACGTGCGTGCGAGATGCTGCATGATGATGAATGAGGGGTTTTGAGAGTCAAGAGCGGTGGTAATGCGCGGACAACAGGGACCAGAAGGTTTCCATACCCATGCCATGGCCTCTCCAACCTGTGCCAATGTAGAAACTTTCGGCGTGGCATGGACTCGAAATGAATGAACGAGAGCCCTAGGCCGGGTCCTAGAGATGCCCGAGTGCGTGCCGCCGACCTTGGTTCTCAGCAGCTTCTATGAAGAATCGAGCCGTGCAGAGCCAAGGCAGTTCCTGGGAGCATGATCACATTGGCGTACGGAGTACAGTTCCGACTTTCATGAACTTCAGGGGAGACGGCATCCCGGACGTAGGACAGGCGACAGATTGCTCGCAACTTAATGAACTAGAACAAAAGTAAGCAGGGGTCAGGATTGTCCTCCAGGTACGGGAAGTGTAGAGAATCCTGGACGGGGGTGAGGGCTCATTTGTCTTTGACGCGTCTTTGGGTTCGAAGAAGGCGGCTTCTGTTGATGGCCGAACACGAGAGTCTGTCCGCAGGCCACGGCAGAGAAGACGGAGCTTGGCGAACAGGCTTGTTCGGAGCACTTGCGGACTGTTGGAGCGGCAGTGGCGTATTCTGGACAGGCACCCAGGCACCCTTGCCGCCCGTTCCAGGTCGGCGGTGATGAGATGGATGCGACGGGAAGTATGTACGGCTAGCCTGCTAGCCTTTGGTGGTGGTGGTGGTGTGAGGCCGCAGAAGGTTGGGGAAATCTCGGTCGTGCATGGGATGAACTTGTCTGTCCCGTGGGCGGCAGCGTTGCGCTGCAGGTCAGGGGACGGCGAAAGCAACCCCACCGGGTACCACCATCTTGGCTCTTGAAATGAAGTGCATTCCAAAAGATGTCACCTGCCTCTGGTGATACAGACCTCATCAGCATCAGGCCACGCAGACCTCAGCCCATACTTCTTGGAAGTTTGTCAAGACGGGAGTGCTCGGATGATTAGCTGGGGCACGCGGGTCCACTGCCGGAACACTAAGCCTGTCTTGTCGGGACGACGAGGCGATGCATGGTGTAAGTAGTCTGGACTCTGGACATTGACCTCCTGAGCCGTGCATGGTCCTGCCTGCGCGACTCGCTAGCCAGTCAATCAAGATGCGGGATTTCGTAAGCAGGAACGGGTTGTCCATCCTGCCATAGTGCCATGCTGCCAGACTGCCAAACTGTGCCTGCCAAACCGTACCTGCCAGTCTGCCTGCCTGCCTTGCCTCGTGTTGCAGCTCCACAGCTCGCCTCGCCAGGGCCTCGCCTGGCCCCGCGCCCCGCCTCGCGACGCGGTTGCCACCCAACCCAGCAGCTTGGAGTCGTGGGGAGCGCGCATGGCGACAATCGGCAAATGCATCGTCTTTGTCTGCACGACATGTAATACGGTGGCCTCTGGACGTGTTTAAGGGCTGGGCCCTGCTACTTCTTATCTACTTGAGTACCTAGGTGCTCAGTAAAGGTTAGATTGATGAGAGATGATAAGCGATAACAGATTAGATGTCTACTGTTGGTGAGAGGGACTCAGTTTTCAGTCTGGCGTGGGCCCGTTATCTATCTCCGCGGGAGGCTCAACTGCGGTGGATAAGGCTAGCCAATGCCTTACACGCCATTGGCGGCAGTCCCCTTATCACTCCACCGACGGCGTGATGACCCTTGGTCATGACGGAGATGCTGGGAGCTCGGTACACTTCGGAGATGCCATCCCGTGGAAATGCTGTCTTCGTCCACCCACGCACGACAACTCGCCCTCGCGTTACTATGTGTCGCAGATATCGCACAGGCCAAAAGTCATCCCATTGTATCCCATCCCATGGTCTGCTGAGCTTGCGCTTGTACCGCCAGGCCAAGCATTGCTGGTTTCGGAGATGCTGGATCCTGCTGCTCTGCTTGTCGCGCTGATAGAATAGACAGACCATGGCCAATTCAATTCATGCCCGCCGCCGTCTAACATCTTCCTATCCCTCTTCCATACTTTGCAAAAGTGTTCCTTCTATCATCGTGACATGATCACAAACCTTGCTTGCTGCCTCTGTTAGGCCAGAAGTAACTCACACAGACAACCCGCAGAGTGTTGGGACAAAATATAGTCGAGAAGCTCAGAACCCAGGATCCAGAGCCATGGCTGTTGGTGCCAGGAAAAAGATTGTGGTGGTGGGACTGGGCATGGTCGGGATTGCTTTCATGTAAGTCTTATTCCCAGCACGCTCCTACAATACCAAGTCCACCTCTGACGACCACCAAAGAGAAAAGTTCCTGAAACTCGATGCTCGCGCCCGGGAGTACGACATAACCGTTATCGGAGAGGAACCACATCTGGCCTACAACCGCGTCGGCCTCACCTCCTTTTTCGAGCACCGCAAGGTCGAGCAGCTCTACCTGAACCCCCTGACGTGGTATGAGAGCCACGTCGGCCCGGACAACGCACTGGGATGGCACCTCAACAAGGCTGTCACAGACATAAACAAGGACCGCAAGACCGTCACATGCGCAGATGGCTCTGAGGTCGCCTATGATATCTTGGTGTTGGCGACCGGCTCGAACGCATTGCTGCCCGCATTTATACCCGGCCACGACGCCACTGGCGTCTTCGTCTACCGAACAATTGAAGACCTGGAGAAGCTTATCACCTTCTCCTCAACAAGAGTGGGCACGAATGGCGCGGTTATCGGCGGCGGCCTGCTGGGTCTCGAGGCGGCCAAGGCAATGCTCGACCTGAACACCCTGAAGCAGGTCAGTGTTATCGAGCGCAGCCGCTGGCCCCTCTCCCGCCAGATCGACGAGGAGGCCGGTGCCATGGTCACCGAGCAGGTCAGCAACCTCGGCGTGGACATGCAGCTGGGCAAGCGCGTGGACAGGATCGAGGTCGACGACAACAACAATGTCACGGGGGTGCGGTTCGAGGGCGACGAGGTCCTACCGGCCAGCATCGTCTGCTTCGCCATTGGGGTGCGGCCGCGGGACGAGCTGGCCCGCAAGGCAGGCATCAAGTGCGCGGACCGCGGCGGCGGCATCGTCGTGGACAACGAGCTGAGGACCAGCGAGGAGGACATCTACGCCATCGGCGAGTGTGCCTCGTGGGAGGGCATGGCCTATGGGCTGATTGCCCCGGGCGTGGAGATGGCCGACATCCTGAGTTTCAACTTGACACAAGCAAAACAACACACGCCGAGGGCATTCAAGAGGCCCGACCTGAGTACTAAGCTGAAGCTCTTGGGCGTCGAGGTCGCCAGCTTCGGTGACTACTTCGCCGATATCGACGGGCCTCAGTCGCTGCCCCCCAAGGCGGCCGCAAAACTGAAGAAGCTGACGAACGGCGAGGCGAACGGCGAGGCGAACGGCGCGACAAAAGACGACGTCAAGCTGCTCACAAGCGGTCCCCCGCCACCACAGGTGAAAGCCCTGACATACAAGGACCCCTTCCAGCACGTGTACAAGAAATACATCTTCACCATGGACGGGAAGTACCTCCTGGGTGGTATAATGATCGGCGACACCAAAGACTACATCAAGCTCCTGCCAATGGTCAAGGCCCAAAAGGAGCTTGAGATTCCGCCCTCGGAGCTCATCCTCGGGGCCTCGAAAGGAGACGACGACGGCACAGACGACCTGGCCGACGACGCGCAGATCTGCTCATGTCACAACGTGACCAAGGGAGACATCGTCAGCAAGGTCAAAGACGGCACGTGCAAGTCGATCGGGGAGGTCAAGTCGTGCACCAAGGCCGGGACCGGGTGCGGAGGCTGCATGCCGCTGGTGCAGTCCATCTTCAACAAGACGATGGCGAGCATGGGCAACGAGGTCAAGAACAACGTGTGCCCGCACTTCGACTACAGCCGCGCGGACCTGTACAACATCATCATGGTCAAGCGCCTCAAGACGTTCCCGCAGGTCATGAAGGACTCGGGCATCGACGCCGACAGCGTCGGGTGCGAGGTGTGCAAGCCCACGGTGGCGAGCATCTTCGCCAGCCTGTGGAACAAGCACGTCATGGACAAGCCCCACCACGGCCTGCAGGAGACCAACGACCGCTTCCTGGGCAACATCCAGCGCAACGGCACCTTCAGCGTCGTGCCCCGGGTGTCGGCCGGGGAGATCACGCCGGACAAGATGATCGTCATGGGCGAGGTCGCCAAGAAGTACGGCCTGTACACCAAGATCACGGGTGGCCAGCGGATAGACATGTTTGGCGCCAAGAAGCAGGATCTGCTCGACATCTGGAAGACGCTGGTCGATGCCGGCATGGAGAGTGGGCATGCCTACGCCAAGTCGCTGCGGACGGTCAAGAGCTGCGTTGGCACGACGTGGTGCCGTTTTGGCATCGGTGACAGTGTCGGCATGGCGGTGCGGCTCGAGGAGCGCTACAAGAGTATCAGGGCACCGCACAAGATCAAGGGTGGTGTCAGCGGTTGTGTGCGTGAGTGTGCGGAGGCGCAGAACAAGGAGTGAGTGACTTTGCCCTCAAATTGCTACTGGAATTGAGTGCTAACGCGTGACACAGCTTCGGGCTCATCGCCACGGAGAAAGGCTTCAACATCTTCGTCGGAGGCAACGGCGGCGCGAAACCCAAACATTCAGAGCTCCTCGCCAAGGACGTTCCACCATCAGAGATTATCCCCATATTAGACCGCTACCTCATGTTCTACATCCGCACAGCAGACAGACTACAGCGCACAGCCAGGTGGCTCGAGGGCCTGCCAGGCGGCATCAAGTACCTCCGCGAGGTGGTGCTCGAGGACAAGCTGGGCATCAACGAGTCCCTCGAGGCACAGATGGCCGAGCTGGTAGACTCCTTCTTCGACGAGTGGGCAGAGGCCATCAAGAACCCAGCCATCGCGGCCAAGTTCAAACAGTTCAACAACACGGAGGAGACCATCGAGAACATGGAGATCGAGCACGACAGGGACCAGCCCCGGCCCGTGTACTGGGCCAAGGAGCCGGCGAGGGAGGAGTTCAAGAACCTCAAGGACAAGTGGTCGTCGACGACGTGGCAGCCCGTACTAGGGGCGTCGCACTTCGACGGCGCCGACAGCCTGCCCAACGGCATCTCGGCTAACATCAAGCGCGGCGACACGCAGCTGGCCGTGTGGCGCATCCGCGGCAAGTACTACGCGACGCAGCAGATGTGCCCGCACAAGCGCTCGTTCGTGCTGTCGGACGGCCTCATTGGCGACGAGAAGAACGCCGACGGCTCCCCGGCGTCCGCGGCACCGTGGGTGTCGTGCCCCAACCACAAGCGCAACTTCGACCTCGCGGGCGGCGCCTGCAAGAACGACAGCGAGCTGTCCATCGCCACCTTCGAGGTCGAGGAGCGCGGCGACGGCCTCGTCTACCTCAAGCTGCCCCCCGTGGAGGAGCTCGACGCGGCGCTCGGCACGGGCAAGTGGAGGGTCAAGAAGGGCGAGGCAGAGGGCCAGTTCGCCGAGCTGGACAAGAAGATACACTTTGTCGGCACGAGGGCAAAGAGGCCCGGCGTCAAGCCCCATGTCGAGCTGCCCATGAAGAAGCCGGTCGAGCTGATGGCTGGTGGCTGCGGGGGTGCCGGCATGGACTGGTAATATGACGAATATGTGATATAGATACATGTCATTTTGGAGCAGTATAAAAATAAAATATAGAAACAGTTAAAGAAGATTTGCGCCTCTAAACCCTCACCTCGTCGCCCGTAGTCATCGAGCATGACCTCTCACCCTTCTAGATCTCCTCGACGGGCCTTGCACCAGATACGAACGCCAAATAAACGCATGAACATTTATTGAAAGCCCCAACTGAAGTCGGAAATGTAAATTTTTCAGAACGTGCATCGTCTTCATATTAGACAGGTCGTCTACTCATTGCTC
This sequence comes from Diaporthe humulicola, assembly GCA_038088545.1. Taxonomy (NCBI): domain Eukaryota; kingdom Fungi; phylum Ascomycota; class Sordariomycetes; order Diaporthales; family Diaporthaceae; genus Diaporthe; species Diaporthe humulicola. The sequence continues at coordinate 34,466 of JBBWSL010000028.1, read as the reverse complement.
GGGACACTCTTCATCTGCACCTCCGTAAGGGCAAGGCACCCCAGGCCTCGAAAAGATGGTTTCCCAGTGCGTAGGTGCAAAAAAACAAAATGGTTCATGTTCAAAGTAGAACAAGAAGCATTGTCAGATATGATCGTGCTTCCTGTCAAGTCAAACCATCGCCATCAACAGTATCAGCGCACTGGCCAGGCAACAAATGTTTCTGAGGCTGTTTCGAGGTCGGGCAAAGTTTTGGCTCGAGCAAAATCCACTGTAATCCCGCAGCAAATAAGGCGGCTGATCGCCACGGCGAGCACACCGTGCAGTAGATCACGACAGTTCGTGCCCGAACACAGGATCACATCCCACAGCTTGCCTGGGTAAAGCACTCGCAGGGGCGCACTGGCGGCCGGCACTCCAACAGAAAGTCATCTCAACTCCGGGGCCGAGCCCGTGACCGAGTTAAATTTAAGATGGCAGTGTTTATTGGCCAAGACTCCACCTCCTGAACCACACTCGAGGAAGGTTTTGTCGCGACCGGCCGCCTAAGCTTGACTTTTTCGGAGATCAAGCTTCGAGTCCAAGTCTTACGCCTCGCTGACAACCGTGACAAGGGTCCGGCAGACTGCCTGTCGATGACCTCTAAGCCAGGCGAAGCGGGTATATAGAAAGACATTTCCAGCTCTCTGGAAACCTGGAGTGTGAGTTAAGATCGCCAAGTTGTTTTCGAATATTATTGTCTTCTCTTCCAAACACTCATTGTGATCGCCTTTTTTTCTTCCCGTCCGCCTCGAAGGCGCGAGCATCCACTTCAAGCCTATATAGGAAAGCCACCATCAGAATATTGACCAAAATGCGCTTCACCCTGGCCCTCGCTGCCCTGGTGGCAGCCACCTCTGCCCTGCCCTCAGCTCTGCAGTCCGTGGGATCGCACGCCCTGGCCACGCGCGAGGACTTCATCGAGGACGACTTTGAGATCCAGGCCGAGCCCGACGACACCACGAAGCGGTCCGTCGACTGGCCTGAGGTGAGTCCTTCCGTGAGGAACAGGACCTAGGACTGAACCGACACCCCTCTATCCATCCATCCAAACATCCCCTCATACACCGTCATCCTTCAGAAATTCCCAAGTTTAATAAATGTCTTCCCACGTGACCGTTGTTGTTTAGCTGACCCATTGATCTTGTTGCTCGGTACAGGATGACTTCGAGATCGGTGTCCCGGCCCCGCTGAGGTTCAAGGACAAGAAGGCGCGCGCCATTGACTTCCCCGAGGATGACTTCGAGATCGCCCCGGAGGCTGACGACTGAACAACACGCGTGTGTGCCCTGAGGGAATGGGGTCTTGCTCTTAGTTTGCGTGCGCGGCTTGTTTTTCTTTCGCTTTTTTTCCTGCTCCGTGACCCGGACGATACAGCGTGGTTGTATTATGGGAAAGCTTTTGGGCATCGTTGTATATTGTATGTAGCTGGGATTGACTGGGCGTGGTGGGAAAGCATTGAATGGGCCAGCTCTTGTCGATCGTTACCATTTTGCAGATGTACACGCGCAGACAGAGAATGCAAGAGAACATGTCTAATTTTGCGCGCGTGTCAAATTCCCGTGAGCTGCTGTGTGATGGAATTGTGAAGAGAACTCGATGGTGTTTGCACACACGTACCGGCCCTCGGTCTAATTTAGATCTAGAACATGCCCCTCGAAAGCCAGCCAGGCCAGACCATCGCAAGACGTGAAGAAGAGAGTATGAAATTATGTAGCAGCTACTATCCATATAATGTCAAGATGAAGTTTTTTGCGCACCAAGCGCTCGTGTCTGGGCCATGCCCCCGCTTTCAGAACACCGTACGCACGTTGTTGTCGTAGTCAAAAACACAGGTAAAGCCTCCCAGGTTGCCGGCCCCCGTCAACCCGCCTGGCCTTTAGCCAGCGCCAGAGAGCACACCCAAGCTCGCAAATCAATTTTGCCTCCCAATATGAGCCGTTTAGTCCATGCATCCCAGGGAGTAATATCCCCCTCTCAAATGCAGTATATATACAGTGAATTCCCATCACGCGTGGACGCATCGCACCTGGACAAAGGAAACCTGGTTATCAGTTTTGCAAAGCCGACCCTCACAAACCAACCGGATCGCACATGCTGTCGTCGCTGTCACACTCGCTCATTGTTGCATAGCCTTGATCTTCAGCCATGCCGACAATGCTCTTGGTCACGTTCAGACACCGCTCAACCAGCTTCTGCCGGAGCTCACGGTCCAGCCCTGGTCTGTCGCCTTCTTCACTGCCGATCCATATCCTCAGTGTTCCCGCCAGACGTTCAAGAGACGTGGCGCATGCCTCAGCAGCCACTGAGTGGTTATGTAGACGCTCCACAAGGTGGAAGGCTGCCGTGGAGCCTAGGAGCGAGAGACCCTCCGTCGATTCAGGCAGGATGCCATCGATGATCGAGAGGGCGCTGTGGGGAGGGGTCACGTAGCGTTCAAGGTGGGCAATGGCCATGCTGCAGCGCAGTGCCATTTGGACGTCGGGATCCGGGACGATAAACGACATGGGCGAGTCGATCAGGGGTGGGACCCCTTGGCTGTATCGGGGGTGCTTATCGGGGTTCAGGCTCGGGCCCATGGCCTTGAGAGAAGTGGCGATGTGTGCGCCTCGCTTCTCCTCGACGAGTACGGCCTTGGCCACAAGCGCGCGCACCTGGGCGTTTGAGCCGATGGGTGCAACCTTAACTGCCAGGTTGAGGTCATCATCCGCGGCAGCAGCATGTGCAGTCTTGTCCTCGACATCTACGAGGCTTGCTGACAGGACTCGTTGCAACATGAGGCTCGACCACCAGGCTGCGACAGCGTCCATAGGGGATCGGACGGCTGGATCCTCCACAACGGCGTTCATCCCGTCAACATCGAAGTCGACGTTGTGCATCGTCGGGCGGTTCCACGCGAGGTTGTTGGCGCGCTGCACAATGTCGTCGTTGAGAACATCGTCGCAATCTTGCTCCAGCAGTACAGCCAAATGGTCTGGAAGCTCGTCATCTGACGAGGCGGCCTCATTGCGGCGGAGCGAGTTGTTCAGCCTGTGCAGCTGCCTCGCGTCATTCCACTTGGACCTGGCCAACTTGGCAGCCAGAACATTGTGGAGGCCCTGCTTGCCCAGCTGCCAGAGCAAGACGCGCATGTGAAGAGCGTTGAGCATCATTCGTAGAGGCGTGTCCGGCAGGGTTTTGGCTGCAAGTAATGTCAAAGTCAGGCGGCTCTTGTTGATCTCGACGTCTCCTCCGGCCAACTGCGCGTCCAAGGCGATTGTCCAGGCCTTGACTCTGGCTGTCTCTTGGTCCTCGGTCAGCCCGGTCAACATCTGGTAGCCCTGTATGCCCATCATGTTTCGCAGGCTGAGCTTCATCGTCTTCAAGATCAGAGCTGCGGCTTCGAGGAAGAAGTTGTGCCGAGGCACCCAGACGGTTTGCACGGCTGTGAGCCAAGCCTGCCTCCGGACATGGATGGGTGAGGCCAAAGATGGCACCTTCTTGAGATTCGCGTTGCTGATCTGGGCCATCTTGCCCGTCTTCGGTGCCCTAGGTGCAAAGAGAGAGGGCACGAAGACCCAGAGCAAGGCGCCAAGGAGCAGCAGCGACTTGATGGTGGATATGGTCTGATACAGCGAGAACGAGTGTCCGGCAATGCTGACATGCGAGCTTGCCACCAATGGACCCAGGAGCTGCAAGGGGATGGCGAAGAGCCCGCGACCATCGGGCGACTCGCTGCTCTGCTCGTTCTCGCGGGCCGCCTCGAGTATCATCAGTCCTGCGAGCGAGCCGACCATGAACTTTCCAATGTAGGGGCTTGCGCCCTGCCAACGGTTGGCTTGCATTTGTTGTTGCTGCTGAATCTGTTGCTGTCGCATGATGGCGGGGTTCTGCTGGAACTGTTGCTGTGGGACGGGGTATGGCCGTCCGTTTGCCAGCTGCTGGCTGATGATGCGTTTCATGTCGTCGGGAACCGGAATCATCCCTTGTGGATCCAGTCCTCTCGGGGTCCCCACCGGCGTGTTCATAAACTGAGAAGCGTCTTGCCCAAACTGCATGGGCGAGTTCTGGTTCTGGACCGGGCTCATTGTGCCGTTCATAGCGCTTGCCATGAACAACTTTTCGAAGGCTGAGATTCTTTGCTGCATGGCGCTGTTCTCGTCATTGAGGCGATTATTTCTCTTCTCGAGATGACGTATATACTCTGTGGCCTTGCTCAACACCTGTGAAGCGTCTGTTAGCACGTGCTTTGCGGATCAATGCGCATGTCGCAAACCTACCGTGGCCTTGTTAAGCTTATGCGCAGGCGTCAGGCCGTGGAGTTCTTCCCTGTCCTCGGTGGTGTCTTCTCCTCTCGCGCTTTTAGACAGCACTCGCAGGCTTGGAACGCTGTCGCGCAGTGCCGCAATCTTGTCGTTCAAGTTAGTCCTATACCGCTTCTCAATCATGTTGTGTGCGGTCTTCTTGACCGGCTGCTGGCTCTCGTCATCATCATCGTCATCCAGGTCGTCAAAGTCGGCCGAAGACTTGCGCTTGCGGCTGCCTGGCTTTGATGGGTCAGGAGAACCGCCCTTGTGGCCATCGCCGTTGCTCGACTGGGGGCTTAGTTGGCTGGGCTCGCTCTTCGGGGACTGGTACTGCAGATGGGGCGGCATGGCGATATTCCTGAGCTGTTCCTCCTGAGCCGGCGTCAGGGTAGACATGCCGGTCACGACGGGGCCCGGGGCCGACGACGAGTCGCCGGAGTTGGCGGCTGCGCTGTTCATGAAGGCGGTGAAGAGTTCGCCGTTCTGCAGCTGTAGGGACGGCGGGTTGCTGAAGTTGGGGAGGCCGTCGGCTCTGGGACGGTACTGGAGGGATTGGTTTGGAAAGCTGGCAGTCGGGACGTTCCAGTTGTCCGGGAACAGGTTCAGGCCCTCGAAAGGCTCGCTGTCGCTGGGACCAAGCGGAGGGGTAAACTGGCTGGAGTCGGTCCAGGCGGCTGAGGCAGCGAAGTCGGAGAAGGCGGGTTCGGGTGCTGGGGTGGTGACGGGGTCGGGGCTGGGACCGCCGGCGACGGCGTTGTTTGTGAGCGAATACTGGGAGGGCGAGCCTGATGCTGATCGTGGTCCAGTGCGGGATGTGCCTGAGGCTGGCGCGGGTGCGGATGCAGGCGCGGGCGCGGGTGCAGCAGAGGTTGGGGCTGAGGAGGCCGAGTGGGGATTGCTGGACCGGTAGTCGAAGTTGTCGAGACCAGCATTCCAGACTTGCTGGGGATCTTGGTGTTGATCTGCCATTTTGGGCAAAACGGAGTTCGTTCAGGACCGACGGGCGAGCCAGACCAAACGGATGGTAATGCTTAGACCGTTCCAGCTATGCAGAGGTGGTTCGACATGAACGCGTGACAGGACAGGCAAGACCCAAATGAGAGATGGGGAGAGCAGTGCTGGGTAAGATGGGCCGGGTGGAGGGGCCGCGCGCGGGAGATGGGAATGAGTGGCTCGGCGCCTCGCTTCGATCCCGCAGCGTCGCAGGAGAGCGTCCGTTCGCACAGGAGGGGGCAGCAGAGGCAGCAGGGCAGAGCTTTCGTCTCCCCTCGCTCAGCTCGACAGGTGATTGATGACTGTCGCTCCCACGGAGAAGCAATGTGCTGTGGTGGACTTGATGATCAACACGACCCCAGTTCCATTCAATTAGGCGACAGCACAGCGTTGAATGGCCTTGAGTGTGCGCGACTGGTTCACTGCTGCGAGCCCTCCGTCTTTCGGGCTGTGCGGGCTGATTGAGTGACTGAGAGCCGACTCAACCCAATTGACTATCTTGGTTACGGGGTGCGCCCTGTACGCTTGCTTCTGCCAAAAGATGCTCAGTGCTCTGTGCTCAGCAGATCTGAGGACGTCTCAGAGCGTGCCCACCGAGCATCAATCAAGGTCCTCAAGTCAAGCGTCCAACGCAAGGCGTGAGCTGTGGTCCACGAGTGACGAGGACGGCTTATGTCACCCGGATCGACTGGACTCGACTCGGGTCGACTCGACTGGGCGAGATGGTGCGTGAGCAGGGCCTCTAACCGGTGACCACTGGCCTGGCCGTTCCTGATACGGTCGCTGGTCGAGGTCGGGCTCAACGGAGTCGAATTGGGATGGGACGTGAGCGGCACGGGACGGTGGGTTCCGTATCGTGGGATGTCGTAAGGTGCCTGGTTCTGTCTGGGCCGTCAAGACGGTTGCTGTAGCACGAGTAGGCCTGGCGAGAATGGACGGGCCAGGGGAAAAATGGGATTAGTGGTGGTGAGGAATGGAGAGAGGGATCGTAAGATGTTAAGGTCGGAAAGCAGAGCAGTGCAAGTTTCAGAGCAGCCCATCAGTCGATTTTCTTGTATAATGGCATGGAACACAAGTGCCCGGCCGGGGGGCGCCGGTGGTATCCATCCCACCGCACCGCACGCTCTAACCCGGCAGAAACGTCCCTGGCCCTGCTGGCTGTAGACCACCCTGACCACCTACCCAGGCACTGCCAGGTTGGTACGTGTACGTGTACGGAGTACTGATACTGTGTTGCCAACTAGTAGGGGGGCCCCCTCCTGGCTCCTGCCTCCTGCCCAGCCTGGGCCAACAGGACTGAGCAGAGGAGGATCCAAGGTTCCTTGCGTCGCTGGCAGGGGCGATCGATGGAGGGCCCCAGCCTATGGGAGCAACGGCCCAGGCACCGGCGGACCCGCAGTCGCCAATCACGGCTGGCCAGAGCCACAGCCAGGCTGAGCCAGACCAGAGCCAGACAAGCCAGACAAGCCATGCAAGCCATGCTACGGCCAGAGTGGCCAGTCCCCATCAACTGTCAAGCGGGCAGGTGGGGCCCCAGCGACCCGTCCACGCCGTCCTGTGGGGAGACAGTAGGAATAGCTACCAAATCCCCCTTCTTCACACGGCCACCATCGCCATCATCGCCCATCATCGTCGCACCAGCACCCGCACCCGCCCTGCCGCCGTCGCCGTCGCCGTCGCCATACCTGGGCAGCTAGGTAGATACCCAAGTGAGCGGACAAGACACCGACTCTCGACTTGGCTTCCATTGACTGCAATTGACTGGACTGGACCGGTTCCGGCTCGACCACTCGTCCCCTCCCCTCGAGCTCAAGCTTCCGGGATTGACTCAGTGGGGGCGGGAGAGTGGCTGCTCATCCCCCCTCTCTCCCAATCTTGGGGCCTCGAGTTTATCAGACGACCCGATTCCGAGCCTCGTGAACCTCTGTCTGCATCGCCCACCGACGCCGTCACAACCATGGCACCCTTGGACTGCCAGTGACTGCCCATCGTCACGGGCTCCAGCTCACTTGTGGCGAGACGTGGCTACGGCAACCGCATTCTAGAACATGGACAAATCTCCACAAGGGCCCCTGCGCCATCTTCCTCTCAGCTTCTCCGGCCCTCTCGAAGCCATCGTCTGTCCGGCCGAGACACTGTCTGGGAGGCTCTCCTGAATCGGACGAGAGGCGTCCTGACTATCAGGTCTATTCGCCGTGTCTTCTCCGCACATGGCTTCAGCTTTCAGCTCTGGGCTTCCTCCCGCCAGCCAAAAACCACAGGGACCAAGATAATCCAAACCCCAAACTCGGCTTCTCTTGTTCTGTAGCGGTACTTCGCCCGCGGCTATCGGGCTCATATTAATTTGGCACAGTCTCACTCACACACCTTGGGTCCCTGCGGGCCTTACTGCATCACGAATGGTCGGTCACGTCTGCATGTCACAGAGCTGCTGGCTAACAAAGGGTCCATTCTCACATATCACTGGCAGATAGCATTCACGAGGCCATTGGCCAGCCTTCAACATGACGACGGCTTCACATGCAACACATTTCCCGAATAACGGACGATGATCTGCGGACGACCCTTGGTGCTTCTCGAAAATTTCAAAAGTCAGTGTGCTGTGTGGCAGGGTCTCAGCCTTAAACCGTTGCCAGACCACCCAGACGTCCTGACTGTCGTCATTCCGCAGCACGATAAGGTTTGGCTGTGTTCCCCTCCGCGATCATGCAACCGCATGTGTCAGTCGCCTGCGTATTTGCCCCCCGGCAGTCGTTCTTCTTCACACGGACACAACGGGGACTTGGGTCCTTTCTACTCCGCGGGACTAGCATTCAAGTACTAAAGTCGTGTGACTGACTGCAGCACACACTCCTTCTAGAAGAAAAGTCTCGAGCTACTCCTACGGCGTGAGCTCCGACACACTAGTCTACGTGGTCGTCCGATCCGTCCGAGTCCAACGAATCGCGGGAGGAACCGCACTGCTTGCCGGTAGTATTCTTGTCGAAGTGTGTGTTGGTGGCATGCGATACCAACCCGGTCAAGAGGCACAGTGTCGAGCGAGCTCAAGCTCCCCGTGGTGGCCCTAGCCGTCAGGCAGTCAGCAGCCTAGCACTACTACTTGGCGGCGGTTTTGCCTTCGCTTGCCAGGTGTTTCAGATGCACGACACAAGTGCCCGCGCCAGCTTCACCAGGCCAAGCATTCCGTACACATCCAAGCCTTCCTGTCACGATTAAACAACCCCGTGAACCGGGTCAGTAACGCCCTCATGCTTGGTGCAAAAAAGCTGTTGCGCGAATGCAGGCCTGTAGAGCTATTATGGTCATCAAGGTATTATATTCCAAACGAGCCCAGCGCCGAGGATAACATATGCGACTCTACTGAAGATTAAAATAAAAGGAAAGTTTCCTGTCCGTGATCTGCCAAGGACCATCCAACCTCCAACCAAGAAAGAAGTCGACGCCGCAACAGCTTGGGAGGGCTCGGCCTTTTCCCCGATGTCCGAGCCGTACCGCCCGCTCCCCAAATCCAGGCCTCGTAGGTTTCCATCCATCCACAAGTAATATCCATAGAGCTTGCGTGAACAAACCTTGTCAAAGGATCTGCGGCATGACTAGCTAAAACCTGCCAACCTGGCTAGACGGTCGGTCTGTCTAGTCCACTGTCGATTGGCCTGAGCCAGCTGCTCACCAGATATCCTCGCTGCTCTGGACCATCTCCATCGTCGGCGTCTTGGGCTCCATCCTCCTCATCCTCTTTCTGTCGGCCTTGGTGACGAGGCTGGGCGTCATGGGCACCACGGGCGAGAAGGGCTGGTACGGCGAGTATGGGACCGGCGCGCCGGTGTGCGGCGTGCGTGCGGTTCCCAGCCCGGGCGACAGCGGGCCGGCCCTCTCGAACACGGTCTGCTTGACAGTGCGGTCGTACGTGTTGGGCGACATCAGCGGCTGCTCGTAGGCACGTAGCGGCAGCGCACCGCCCGTGCGCACCGCCGATGGCGCGTTGGGCCTCGAAAAGGTCGCGCCCGGCTTCGGCGACGACGGCAGCGAGTTGAGACTCGGGAAGCGGTTGACCCCCGGCTTGGGGCTCGAGGGGAGACCCGAAGCCCGGCTGTCGCGGAGCCTGTCGCCTCTGACCAGAGGCGTCGTGGACGTCTCGGACGTGGCGGAGATGGGGTCCGCCTCCATCGTCGCGGACGACTGCTGACGTGAGTGGTGGTAGTAGTTTTGTCTCTGTCGTTCTTCCTCTTCCTCGTCCTCGTTGGATTCGTCCGTGGTGTCCCTCTCCTTCCCTTTGCCTGCCATGGCGCGGAGCCGCTCGTCAATGCTCTGCGTGCTCTCCGGCGACAAGTCGTCCGGCGGCGTAAGGGGGGCCATCTGGACATTCCGTCGCTGGCTGAACGTGGCGTGACCCGTAGGGACGGGTGGCGGCGCAGCCGGTGCGTAGTGCCGCGGCGGGATGGCGTTCATCTCCTCGCCGGCATATTGGGGCGGGAATGTGCCTGTCATGGGTGTCATGATGGGCGAGGAGATGCTGATCGCCTGCACCTTCTCCTTCTTCTTCCCCAGCGGGGACTTGAGCGCGGACAGGATCGAGGAGGTCCGGGACTGCGTCTTCTCCGACTTGGCGTCGGCGCTTAGGTTAAGGTTTGCGGGTTTGTTTCTTCCCTTCTTCTGAAGCATGCCCTGTGATGAAGCATTTTGCTCAAGCTGCTCCTGCTGCCGCCCTGCGCCAGGGAACGTGGGCCCTCTGAACTCGACTCCCGCTTCCTTGGCAGCCTCCTGCTCCATCACATACTTGTACATATCTTCCAGCTGTGCTTGCGCCATGACTCTGTCTTGTACGACGACGGACTGGTCGACGTGTGGATCAACACCTGGTCGCCCGCGAAGACTGCCGTCTGGTGATGGTAAGATATAGGGGGTTTGCTCCCGTACTCCTGAAAAGTTCGCCGAGGTGGGCGAGGGAAGAGAGAAGTTGCGGACGTGGCCCTGAACGTGATCCTGTGTATGGATCTTTGGCAATTCCTGGAAGCTGTGCTGTGGAGGGCCGACCTGGCCTTGGGGCTGGAAATCGTCCTGTGATTTGAAGGCAGAGAAGCGGTCGGTGTTGTCGAATGTGAGGCGTGGGTCCTCCCAGGAACTGAAGTCCTCTCCTGCTCGGAGGTGCTCTCGCCGCTTTTTGGACAAGCTCAGTAGGATGATGGCGACCAGCACCAGGGAGAGAGCGTAAGAGCCGACGATTCCACCGATCTGAGCAGGTAGGTATGCTGGATCACGGAGAGCGTATTTTGCTCCCACGGGGCCTTGGTCGGGCGGAGGGGCAGGACTCCAGTTGATGCCGAGGGGGTTGTTGTTATCTCTGCTTTCCACCTGGTGCGGCCGAGGAGTGTGCGGTGCGGCGGCGGCGGCTACCAAAACGGTGACGAAACTTGTACTGAATGAAAGAGTAATAAGAGAAATGAGAGGTTTGCGAAAACCAAGGGGCATTGTGAGGATCAGACGAGAGGAGAGTTCCGGGGCCAAGGCTTATTTCTAGTAGACCAGACGGTTGCCATCTACCTTTCTCCACCAAAACTAAGGCGTGATGTGGTTTGGGTTGTTTAGTTCTTAGTCAAGGTATGATGGGCCGAAACGCATTGTGATAGAGATGTAGCATGGGGACGCAGGAAAGATCAGCCTCCGGTGCCGTTCAGAGGAGAGGCAGAAGGGTATATAGCGGCTGTTGATACCGGAGTGATGCAGAGGCGAGGGACGGGGCGGGCGTGGGGACCATGCAGCCACTCAAGAGCCCCATGCCGACTTTTCTCTCTGCGAAGATGTGCCAATGGGGCAGGCCCGCGCGTGGTGGACGCCCCCATCTCGGGCTCAGGGCACGCAGGCACGCAGGCACGAAGGCACATGTGGCAGGGCAGGGCAGGGCGGCAGCTGCATATTGCAGGCCTCTTCTGGGCTGGGACTCGTCGAACGAGGCCGCACATCGTCGTGATGTCGCGGTGGGCTTGCAGCACGGAGGGCAGGCCAGAGCCCTGTCGTGTAATATGGTTGGCTGGAGGGCCCGTGGGGTCGCAGGGGGCCAGGGGTCTCTAAGCGCCCGACATGCGATGGTACAGGGCGAGCCGCCGCGTGATTGGGTGGCCGTGGTGTTCCCCGCCCATTTGGATATTGCAATCCTGTCCTGCCAACCTGCCTTTCCCGCCTGCCCGCCTGTCCCATGTGAGGTTCTGGTTCTCGCTGGCGGGGGTGGGAAGTGATGGATTTGGATGGCGATCTGCAGGCGATCAGATTGAGCTGGACTGCCGCCCCTGCTTTTGTGCAATGCTGGCGGTGACGAGCCAGAATCCGGTATGTGGTGTAGTCGTCGCCTAACCATAATTAGAAAATCCAGCAGTCCCGGCATTTACGGATGCCTCGCCCATGCTGCATATGCTCGGCTGATGATGGGATGGAGCCATCCACCTCGAGTCGAGACGCATCTGAAAGGGCCCTGAGGCATTGCATAAAGTCAATTTCTATTGCCCATGATGGCACCATCAATGGACTGCAGTCTGTATGTTGCCCGCCAAAGTCAGGCGGGCAAGTCCTCAAGATGTGAGATCGACACCCAACACACCAGCAAAGCACACGGACATTGCATTGCAATCGATGGTTCGGTGTGTGATGGTCGACTGGATTGGTGGCCCCCCGAAAGCGAACCAGAATATCAGAATGGCCGAATGGAAACAAGATACTGTTATCTCCACTCCCTTGTGCCTTCATGCGACGGATGCAATGTGACTGAGTTTGTTTAGCGCTGACATCGTGAAGCAACTGGGACAGTAGTCTACCTAACAGAAGGTGGTCTGTGGACCGATGCATGTCTACTGTGATGTTGTAGTGTAGAGAGCCATGATGGTCCGTGCGAAGGGCTTACGTGATCTCGCTCGGGTGTGGGGGCCATCAACCCGCAAGGAGGCAGGTGATCGCGCGGAAGCCGCGTGCGGTCGACGGACCCTCTCCCAAAGCGGCGGCTTCCCGAGACGCGTCTCTCGCTCTGTTGTCCAGACAGTGGCATTCGACTTGACACGAATTCGAACACATCTCGGCCCCGCTTGTGTCGTCGAAGGATGCTGCATCTCGATTACATTCTTCATAATCGTATACGGATCTCTCAACCGCGTTCCTCGGAGTCGGGCGCGCTTGAGGTTGTGTTTTTGTCCTCGCCATGACAGCTGCTTCATCACCGAGGGCTTCCTCAATTCTCCGCACCCTGAATCATGCACAATGCAGGGCAGTGTGCTCAGAGGCGGCCACCGTTGCCATCATGGCTGGCCCAGGCAGCGGGAAGACTCACACTCTCACCTCTCGTGTCGTCTGGCTTATTGACGCCATGGGCTACGAGCCACAGGATGTTATTGTTGCCACCTTCACCGTCAAGGCCGCTCGCGAGATGCGGGAGCGCATCGGCAAAGCCCTTGGGGACGGCCGCGAGAAGAGGATGGTCCTCGGCACATTTCACAGCATTGCCCGTCGTTATCTAGCGGCATATGGCAGGCACATTGGCCTGGATCAAAAGTTCGCCATTGCCGATGATGGCGACTCAAGAGCCATCATCAACCGCATCTGCAAACGACTGCAGTTGAGCATAGACCCTGCCCAGGCGCGTGCATGGATAAGCAAGAGAAAAGCCAAGGGCCAAGAGTGGAAACCCACGCCGTTGCAGAGAAAACGCAGCGGCGAGGCCGCCGAGGGGGCCAGGTCCTTTGAGGTGTGCTACAGGGAGTATCAGGACCAACTCAGGAGGTCCAACCTCCTCGATTACGACGACCTCCTCACCCGTTGCGTTGAGCTTCTCCAGACGCACCCGGCCTGTGTGTCCAACGTAAATGCCGTGCTCATCGACGAGTACCAGGACACGAATGGCATCCAGTACGAGCTCATGCGACTCCTTGCCCAGAAACGCAATAGGATCACCATTGTCGGTGACCCTGATCAGAGCATCTACGGGTGGCGGTCGGCAGAGATCAAGAACCTGCAGCGCCTCTTCGGCGATTTCCCCAACACAGACCAGATATCCCTGGAACAGAACTACCGGTCATCGCAGGCCATTCTGGACACAGCTCTGAGCGTGATCCAGCAGGACTCGAATCGGTATGAGAAAGTCCTTAAACCTGTTCACGACAAGGGAACACGGCCCACGTTGAGGCGGCTGAAGAGCTCAACAGCCGAGGCACAGTGGATAGTCAAGGAGATTGACCGCCTGCGGCTGGTGTCTGGAGGTATGCTGGGCCACGGTGATGTTTCCATACTTCTCCGCTCGGCATCTCTCTCTAGGACTATCGAGTCTGCCCTTGGCCAGGCTGGTGTTGCTTACAAGATGGTCGGCGGCGTCAAGTTCTACGATCGCGTGGAAATCAAGATCATCCTTGACTACTTGAGAGTAGTCTATCAGCCTGCAAACAACGATGCCCTTGCAAGGATTCTCAACGTTCCCAAGCGAGGTGTGGGAGAACCTACAATCAAAGCGCTGGTTGAAGAGGCAGAGCAGTCATCCCTCAGCCTGTGGACTTTGCTGGTCAAACACTGCCGCGGCGATCGCCTTGCCAAGACGAATATCAAGAAGTCCACGGAGCACAAGATAAGCGGCGAGGTTATTCGTCTCATCCTGGACATCCAGAAAAAGATGAGCAGCCCACCAGACGAGAAGCCCTACGATCTGGTCGACATTATTGACGAGATCCTCACGAGAGTCAGCCTCGAACGGTACCTCAAAGAGGCCTACCCCGACAATGAGAAGTTCGAGCAAAGGTGGGCTAACGTGCAGGAATTCCGAGCTCTCGGGAATGATTTCACCAAAAATCTCGACAAGGACCCAGAGGAAGAGCTTCCAGAGGTTGAGGGTTTAGAAAAGTCAGAAGATTCCGACGTTCTGGCCCAATTCCTATCCAACGTGGCACTGGCCTCAGACACCCAGAAGAAAGGCCAAGAGCAAGATGCCATTCCCATGGTCACCATTTCCACCATACATGCCGCAAAAGGGCTTGAGTGGCCCGTGGTCTTTGTTCCGGCAGCTTATGATGGGTCGATTCCACATATGCGCTCCGAAAACAACGACGAGGAGCGCCGACTACTCTACGTTGCCATGACTCGCGCAAAGGCTTTGCTTTATATCAGTTGTCCATTGTCTAGCTCATCCTACGGCAACGGCCAGTCTCAAGTAGAGCTCTCGCCCTTTGTCGAGCCAGTCGCGAAGGCATTCGCCAAGATTGGGCCGGACCTCGAAAGCCACAAGCTGGAGGCGATCGGTAGGATATTGGGGCGTGACACTCCCACGCAGCAAGCAATCTATAGCGAGCTTCCAGAGGGCTTTAGCCCCAACGACGACCTCTTCCCCGAAGACCCTAGCCAGCAACAAGCAGTCGCAGACGCCAACTCAGGGCGGGACGACCCTGTGTCCCAAGGTCTCGGGCGGAAACGTCCTCGACTCACCGCCCAGAGTGGCAATCATGGAGGCAACACAGAGCCGCAATGGGCAAGAGGGTATGCGACCACGATGGACAAGGCATCCACCTTCACGATGGCTTCGAAGCTCGGCTCCATGGCAACAGATCCTCGTCAGGCAAGCAGGCTCTCGGACGCAACTGTGGGCAACACGGCAGGTGGTCCTCTCTCCAAACAGGGGAGGACAGTGCGTTCAGCCGGCCAAGGCACTCTTCTTGGCTTTGTGAAAAAGGATCCGAACTTAACCTCCGGCGATGGCGAGATGGTTGCTCCATGTTTCCCAGTTCTGCCGCAACCAAGTCTGGCTCGGGTACGGCGAGATGAAGAGAATGAGACATTGGCCCATACCTCTCCGGGAGCTACAAGACGGCCAACAATAGATCCTGACTTACTTCACCACAAGGTGAGTAGTTCGAAGGCGGTGGGCCACAAATTACCAAAGAAGCCACAAACCAAATCCGGGAAGCACTACCCTCAATTTTCAAGTTCTCCACCTCGGCCACCAACGCCAGACAAAGAGGTCGCATCCGGCAATGCGGGTGACAACAGCGAGAATATTCCTGAGCCAATCCCTCTTACTGCGAAGCGTCCTGCTGTCAGCTTCCACAATACCACCATTCAGAAGATAGCAAGTGGTGTGCGCAGACCTCCTGGTTTGGCAGCCCCTCGTGACGAAGCTGCGGCATTGCAAAAGCTTCGGAAGCCATTCAAGCCCCTGACCATGAATCGACCCTGAAAACCCCGATCCAGCCATCCCAGTGTCACAAAAATTATCGCAGCTGGGAGGGGAGTCCATGCTCTCCAGATCTGGAATGGATTTTGAGGACGAAGTGCGCTCATCTCGCGGAAGAATGAGCAGGAATCGTGGGAGTAAAACCGGCCCTATAGTCTCTTCAATGCTATCATTGAGACTATTCAAGGTCTTCCTGTTCTCCCGGTCCTCCAGTTCGTATACTTTGACCGAGATTGTTTATTTTGACCAATCATGGCGCGCCTTGGAGACTATTGTCCGAAGAGGGCATGCCCAGCATTCCAACCCTGGAAATTGTTTTCCAAGGCTTGAAAGTCCCCGGCCGTGAGTCGCAGAGCATGTTCATGGCATCGCATGATAATTTATAGATGACTTCAATCTTGGGTCCGGGCTGGGACAGGAACAAGCGAACGAAGTAAGGAACTCGCAAACTGTGACCAAAGGCAGCTTTGTGACGCTTTTTGAGTTCCGAAAACGGGCTCAGCTTCCTTTGTCGGGCAAGACAGCCGCATGAGTGCATGGGGAAAAGAGTTGGACTTCGTCGCGGGCGCTCATGGATCCCGTTACTGGACTTGGTGCGAGGGGTCGCAAAGCATCATTGTTTCTCTCGCTCGTCACTTCCCACAAGATCTGTAAAGTGTTCTTCTTTTACCTTTTCCTGTTGGTGATTGCCCCTGCAAATCCCACGCAACGACAAGCGCCAATTGTTAACCCGTACAGGAGAGAACCCACAGCCACAACATGGCAGAACCTGTGGATCCTCCGCTATCACCATGGGCAGAACGGTTTGGGGTGAGCGACAGTTGTATGTACCACATGATGCCTCGTGGCTCTTCCCAAATCCATCAATTCACTGTCATCATACATGTCTTGTTGACACATTGTGTAGATCCATGGAAGGGTGAAAACAAATCAGGATTCCACCCAACGTACCCAGATATCAATGTGAGGTTTCCTGATTCACTGTCGCCAGAAGCCTATGTCGCCCTGAATATGGGAGTCCCGTTACCGGTGCCGAGCGACCCCGACTTGGATCGATTGTTCCTTGATGAAACCTACCAAAAGAATAAGCTAAGCGGATATTTCACCTGTGCGTAGCCTCACCCCAACCTGATAGCGGAATACCTGACCCAGGACGATAGGGCAAGCCGCGCTTTTCAGCGCTATTGGGAACAATGAGCCTGTGAACACAACCGTAGATGAAACCAGCTGGCTTCCGCTTTTCGCCAAGAAGAGGTGGTACAATCTCGACCGCCGTATGAATGATTCATGGCGTGGGACCCTGGATAGTGGTTTCGCAGCAGATGCGACCTGGAGTGTGGACGACCCCGTGTTTTGGGAGAATCTTTCGCCGGCAATACAGCTGGCGGACAGGCTTGTGCGGGCTTCAATCCAACACCCCTTGTACGTGGACTGTCCAGCAGTGACTCCTTAGTCGAATTTATTGCGGCAGCCCTGAGTTGACGTTCCGCACTCTAGCATGGACGCGATCTTGGGGGTAACGGTCGCTGACCTCTACCGTACGTGACCACTAGGAACCCGCGCCTCCCCCCCCCCCCCCGGTTTTCAGTATTCTCTCTTCAGAAATTGCATGCACTGCTAGTCTTTGCAATGTTTACTGACATGCTACAGCAAACAACCCGCAAGCCGAGGGTCTGTCCAGGCCGCCGCTTTTGGCCAGAAACAACACACCTCCACTTCAGAGTGAACAGCAACTGCTCGATACACTCGGACGATTTGCGGAAAAGGTGATTATCACTTTCATGCCACCAGGAATGCCTGGCGATATGGGTTCATCCTATGGCATAACCACATCCATGGAGGATCCCAACCTCAAGGGAAAGTGCAATGGTTATGACTTTGCGGCTACGATGTTAAACTGTAGGCTCATTTGGCCGCTGCTGGATCGGAACGGAACGTCTAGTTCGAAAGCGGAAGCCGCACTTATCTTTGCGGTTACTCTTGCCCACGAGATGATACACGTAATCTACAGGGTGAGGAACATGTTGGCTCCGAAAGGCGAGATCCATCGGGACGAGCCATTCTATGCACCACCTGGGACCAGGCCGGAGAATTCAGCCTGGGTATCCGAGCTAGGAATCTCATGGGAGCAGTCCATTATCGGCGGTGCCTTGAGCGAGTGCCCGAAGAAGCGAGGGAATACAGGAGGGTTCTTCACGTACTCGGTCGACGTTCCCAATTGGAACGTCTATCAGAGCTACCAGAGCGCCGTGAACGTAGCCAGCCACGAGGAAGATACTTGGAACGGGTATGCGGTCCCGGCATTTGTGGCGCAATTGTACAGTTCGGATGAATTTTGGCAGACACACTTTACCAAATATGGACTGCCCGCACTCATAATTCCCAAATTGCTCAAATCTAAGCTAGACAGAGCCGATATTGGGGACCCGGAAATATGCCAGCTCGAGTACGCCGTCCCGGAGTTCCGTTCTCGGCTGGAAGGACTTGGTGAGAATTTCAAGAACCGCAAAAGTCAATGGGAGTGTCTTCGTCCTTGGTACAGTGACAAGCAGACAGAATGGGAAGATACTCCGTACTCCCGGGTGTGGCTGAGGAACCTCGCCGGGCGGTTCCGTGCCGCTCACAGACAAGGCGATGAATGGGCAGGCTCAGAGTGCTGTAAACCTCTCGGCGCCTACGAGCAATGGGGAGACACATACACCAGTGAAGGCTTCCTGCTGGATCAGGACGGGGATTGGCTTGACCAAGCAGTCGGTTACTTGATGCTGTTAACCATGCCCATCCGCTCAGCCAGAGAGACGAAGAAGATCCCCTGGTTCCCACGGAACGAGTTTAAACCAAGCGCTGCGGCCCTTGCCGACGCCGCTGCCAACTCTTCAAAACCATTCGAAGTTGAGGTTGCGGGCGGAAACGGTGACTGGGACGAGATGCACCTTGAACCGCGCAACGTTCCATTCACTCCCAACGATCCAAACAAACTTATGGGAAACCGGGCGAGTCTCATAGCCCTTCTGAGGGATGAGATCACAAACCGTCAGAGGATGTACTGGGTCCCGGATCCCGTCTTTCAAGAGCTCATGGCGATGTTTAACAATGTCGAGCGGGATGCTCCCAAGCATCAGACCTCGGGCCAGTGGCTGTCTGACCAGATCAAGTTTGTCCTGCCCCCGTGGCAGCGCGAGCAGGCAAAGACAAATATTGGATATGCCCCCAGTTCTGTATATTCCTCCAGTCCTGTGCCTTCCAACCTTTCTGTGTATGAGCCATACAACCATAGTGCACAGCCTCAGCAATATGTTCCCGGTGCTGCATCGTCGCCTCGGTCAGGTTCTGCCGGTGGCTTCGACCCGAGAACACCGCCGAGGCCAGCTTCAGACCCTGGCTGGCCGAGCCGAAATTTGAGTCCACCGTCTCCCAATCTGGGCACACCAAGAAGCCCAGCCTCAGCACGGTCTGCTCGCAGACGGGTTGCACACAGCGGACGAAGAGCTGCAACCACTATTGATACAGTGTATTACACGATAGGCGAGGTTGGGAACCATATCTCAACCGGCGACTTGTGGGTTATCGCCGATGACGGCGCACATGGCTACGATGTCTACCACGCGACGGACGTCGTCGAGGAGATGTGGGCCGACGACCACGTGGCCTTCAGCCTGGATGACCATTGCGACAGGACCCTCCTGGGCCTGAAAGCTCGACCCCAGCTCCAGCGAAATCTCGAAGGGCAAGCTAGGCTTATGGGAAAGCTCATTATGCCCATGAGACGGCACGAGATCGCAGAGAGAGACGGGAGACATGGGAAGCCGTTCTGGATTTCTATTGGTAACGACGTGTTTGACATATCGAATTTCCCCTTTGAGAGTGAAAACCAGCGAAGACTCATGGCGATATGCCCGGGAGGGAACCCCTGGAATGCTATCGTCAAAGACGGAACAATCGACTACGACCAGCTCTTCACAGATCTAAAACCATACCGATGCGCTGTAGTAGCTTCACAGACACCCGACAAGGGACCGGGCCCCGACGATGAATTCCTGTTCACTCGGCAAGAGGTTGCATGCCACGTATACCCGGAGACGACCATGTACACGATAATCCGAGGGCAAGTGTACAACCTGACTGGTTATATGGATTACCATCCTGGCGGAGAGAAAATCCTGCGGCAGTGGGCTGGCAGGGACTCGACGTCCGAGTTCGAGAAGTATCACGCCGACGCCGATAGGTGCCTTAGGGACTACGACTATCTCCGGGTCGGCCGCCTGGTCGCGGAGAAGTCCGTAGAACGCCTCACACGCAACGAGATCGCGCTGAATGGGCACGTCTACGGCCTCGGCGGGATCGGATCCGGAAGACGCGCGCAGGAGTTCGTCAGGGAGGTCGACAGGCTCGGCCTCAGGGGCAGGGACGTCACGTCGGTGCTGAACGACGGGTACATGATCCCGTCGGAGGCCCTCCTGCTGCTCCCGGAGAGGCCCGACCTCATCACGGCCAAGCTGACCGTGCCGCTGGCCGAGATCGACCTGGCCACGCTGCGCGCGCACGATGGCAGCCACATGCAGCTTCCCGACGGCATGAGGGTGCCCCGCCGCCGCGTCGAGGCGGACCCGCAGATGCCCATCTGGGTGGCCTACGGCGGCCTCGTCTACGACATGACCGCCGCCTCCAAGTGGGGGCCCGAGGACGTCAAGGCGCAGCTCAACGGCCACGACCGCCACCTCTACAGGGGCGCCGTCGTCCCGCCGTCGGCCCTGGCCACGCGGCTGCAGCAGGACTACGGCTGTCGCGTCATCGGCCGGCTGGTGGGGAACTTGAGGAGGCCCAGGGACGAAGAAGGCGGCTGGGGTGGTGATCTGGATGGTCGTGCTCACCAGAGGCCTCGCTTGTATTAGTCTCGGCCACATGAAGTGCCCAGACGGGCAGTTGTCGCAGACTGCTGGTATGGGCGGAGTCATCCGGCTGGCCTACGCTTCATGCCATCCATTACAGGGAGGGTTGTCCGAACTAACAACGTCGGCATAGGGAAGAATCATTGCATACGAGTTTAGAGAGCCTTCGTAAAACCAGGAAAAATTGCAGGCACAGTGATATTAGGAAGAGGTGAAGGCGGAGTTAGCGGATTTGTAATATATGATATCACTTACTTTGCTGCTCATTCTTCGGCCTGTACATATTCAACAGCTTCCCACTTTACGAGGACGCAGTTTCAACCCTTTCAGACTTTCCCATGCGCAGATAGTATGCTTACAACCTTACTTGCAAACCCCTCTGGTTCCGAGACATAGCCCAAGTGTCCACCAGGCGTGACGTACAGATCTACTCCCACCTCGGAAGCCAGGATAGCGCTGATATTACAGCTCGGAATGTTGCACTTGTCGCCTACATCCATGACAAACTTGTCCTTCAAGCCCATGAACTCGGGTATGCTCGTGTTGACGGCAGTGTACGCAGCAATCTCATGCCCATAGAACAGCTCCGCGTTGCCCCTGTTAGCAGGGTCCGCCAGGGCATGATAAGCCGCCCGGGTCTCCACGTCCGTCGAGTTGGCCGCACCGGGTCCCAGGAACCCCAACGTGGCAGCATCGATGCCATCGGTCAGGAACGCTTGGTGGATGCCCTCAAACACGGAGTAGGTCTCCTCGCCCCAGGTGCCATCCAGGGCATAGGCCAGCGGCGGCTCGTGGGCGACGAGGAAGTCAACCAGGTCGGCGTGCCGCCGCAGCAGCTCCAGGGCGACGATGGCGCCGCTGCTCGTGCCGAAGACGAGCCCCGGCTCCCCGCCGGACACGTGCGAGAGCAGCGCCGCGGCGTCGTCGGCGTCGCGCTGCAGGCGGTGGGGCATGGTCAGGTCGGCCGGCGCGGTGGTGGTGAGCGTGCTGTTGCTGTACCCGCGGCGGCCATAAGTGCACACGGTGAGGTCCTGGGCGAGGTACGGGGCCACCTCGTTGAAGACGGAGGCGTCGCCGTTGGCGCCTGGGATCGTGAGGAGAACTGGCCCCGTTCCTAGGCACTGGTAGGCCAGGAGGGCGCCTTGGACCGGGAGGAAGGAGAGGACCATGGTCAGTTGTGACAGAATCGTGGCCTGTCCCTCACTGACAGTGAAGGCCAGAAGTTGCGTGCTGGCGACGAGGTCAGACCAGCGAGGTGAAGGCTCAGCAGGCTGCGTGCCATCATGATGCTCCGTGTCTGTCGTGAGCATTCGGTCCGTCGAACGGTTCCGGTTCATCTTCCGACTCCGCTTCCACCGTTGGGATGCTGTTGTGGGGCCTGTGCCGACTCATGATGGACGTCTAATTTAACTACTGTGTACCTGGTACTCGGCAGTTGCATCCGTCACGTCACATCACAACCGGAGAACCTTTCGTCCACATGAATCAATCAAACGAAGAAATAGTTCATGGTTGGGAGAAAGTCTAAAAGAAAGGCTTTAATGGTGACATGGTTGAATGACTTTCGGAATGCCTGGCCTCATTCCGTCAACGAACAAACCAAAGCAGCTCAAGTTAGCTGATGAAGAAGCAGGATTGTGAGGTGAAGGACGCCTCGAGAGAACCGTTCTCCTGAGTTTATTGCTCGGGAGCACCCGCAAGATCGACACAGTTCCCATTTAAACTCTGCTGGCAGGATCCCCATACATTTCTGAGGGGCGCAGAGCCCACAGGTTCCATGCTGCCCTTGCTCGCTCACGACCTCGGGAGACCGGCGGTGAGGATGCTGGATCTTCACTGATCCGACCAGGCCCCCCGTCCCTGGCCGTCAGGATCGTCAGCTTCTGAAAAAAGAGCCCTGTCTTGGTTGCCACGCGAGGCTGCACGTCGCCATGTGTCTTCCTCGGCACTGGACCCCACCCACAGACCCTTGACACAGGATGAACTGATCCCGCTTTAGGGGTGTCCTTGACCGTGTCCCAAAGTCCGCCTTGACATCCGCAGGCACTGGGCAAGGTTGGGGCAAGAGACTCGAGATATCAGCAGTCAGGCGGCCTGTGGTACCCGGAGACGTGACTTCACGTCCCTATCAAGGGCACTTTTGCAACGGCGCGTAGAAAGAGCAGGCTCCGACGATATGCCCCTTGTTGGTCACTTGAGATATTCGAGGGGACATCAAAAACAGGGCAGGATGGAACAGGAAACTGGCTGCGCACCGAGGCGGACTAGGTCAACCAGTTTCTAGCCGGCGGTTGCCCAAGCCAGAGCGATGCCCGACACAGATAGAGGTGCATGATGCCCTTGGCTTGCTTGCCTTGTCTGCCATTCTTATCCGTCCTTCACACCCTGTTGCCACTAGGTCACTTGGCCTGCGATAGACAGTAGATACACGATGATATCTTGCCGCCGCGTCATGGCCTGTCTCGACCTAGAATCTCCCGGTCCAACACACCATTTCGGAAGACGCGGCCGAGTAGCGGGCATGCCTGCACACGAAAGAGTATGGGCTGGGCTGCCAGGTTGCCAGGACACACAAGCCAGGGAAGATGGAGAAGCAGGCCACGGCGTCTGCGACCCCTGTAGCCGCAGGGCGGCCGAACCGTAAAAGAAACACTACTGTTATGAGGGGGTCAAAGCAAAGGTAGGTTAGATTGTTTCCGTGATCAAGAGTCGGCAAGACAGCGTGTCAGTTCGCGGCGACGGTGAGCGAGTGAGTGTACCCAGACCCAGAACCAGACGAGCAGATATCCTCGATAGGAACACGAGAGATCTCGACGTCTTCCCTGTCTCCCCAAGACACAGATATCGATCTGCAGTGTGCCTGTATCAGATAAGCAATCTGGGTTCCCCGGTGGAAACCGTCCCGCCCACCAGGGCTCAATCAAGTTACCGTCGTCCATCGCTGCAACCTGGTGCGGAAGTTGGGGAGAGCGCTGTGCCTATGCAATTCATCATCCTAATTCAGAGATAGATACGACGGATATGTGCAGTGTGGCAGTACTTTGAACTCGCCGACCATATTTATTACAGCATAGTATGCAGCTAGTCGTGTGGCGCGCCTGCAGACTGAATATGAAGAGCCGGATCTATGGACGAGACGAGGTCAGCTGAACCATGCACGCATGAACAGGGGCACAACCGCCACCCCCCTCCACCTCCTCTTCCCCTCCACACCAGCAGCTTGACAGTTCAGACCTTCGACTTCTCCTCCATTCACGCGCCCGCGGCTCCCGTCCGAGTGCCAGCTTGACACGCTTGATAGATTGTCCCCACGGCCGTGGATCTCATCGGCGTCCACGCTACAGTAGGTCTCATCATTGTGCATGGGCTAAACCGTTGCACTTGCATGTGCATGTGCATCTCAAGTGCTGCCTGTCTGTCCTTGTTGCCCCCTTGGCATGCCTCTGTGTCGCTCGCTAATTTGTTGACAGGCATGAGTGCCAGGCTGTGTTGACTATGTGATGTGCACAAGTATATTGGATACTCATGGCCAAGGCATGTACGTGACTGGTACGTGAGTGTCATTGAGAGGTCGTATCTGTTGTCTCTCCTCCCAACGGAGGCAACATGATGGACGGTCTGGACGCTACAGAATCTGGGGAAACCGGCGCGAGCAGGGTCGAAGCTTGACACAGGGACTCCCCCGCTTGCTCTGCCCGGCACTGCTATTGCACAAACCATAACCTCGACCACTCGTCCGCTCTTGGTCGGCGTTGACAGGTTTTCTGCCACTGGCTCGCGCGCTTGACCCTGACACCACCTTCTCTTTCTTGACAGGCACCGTGGTTTCATTGGTGGCTGCCGCCTAGGTGAAATCTAAACCCAGCCCCAATCGACCAATGCAACACTCCCGGCTCACAGCTACCCCAACGCGGATCATGGGAATCCCATCCCTCCAGGGGCCTGTTTGCCCCTGTGCGGAGCGCGGAATCACAAAGAAGGTGACACCGAGGGCAACGAGGGAGGGGATCATTGGAGGGGGGGTGACCTCTCATCTCGAAGTCGGTCGGGTCCCATGGCATGATGCAGCCCTCAAGAGACGACAGATGCCTCGTACACCGACCCGCGAAGAGGGCCACTCTCTCCAATCTCAACGTCACGCAGGCCCACCTGTAAGGCAGGCCTACCAAGATATCTTCTCTTCACAAGCTACTGTGGGGACAAGTGACCAGGGGCCTCAGAGTACGAGAGTACGTACATGGCAGATCTACCTCGCCTGCCAGTCTCTTGACAATCATAAGAACGGCCTGCCATCCCGCGTCGAAGTTACCTCCTCCTCTGACCCACCCCAGGGACGCTCGCTTCTAGCTCTGTCACATCAAAGCTTGGCCTCCTTGGTCATACAGGGTACGACGTGAACGCCATCCGACTGGGCGCACTGGCAACCTTGACTTGCTTGTTGTTCTGAGACGCCGTACAGGCCTCTCCTGCCTCAGCCTCTCAAGACATCATGGCCCAACCCATATTCAGGGAACGCAACGGGCAGCGGAGGGGTGTCTTCAGCATCTTCGCCATATTCTCGGTCCTTGCCCTGATCCTGCTCTCCATCTCCGTGCTGAGCAGCAACCAGAAGCCAAGGCATCCCGCGGCCAGCTTCGAGGAGCTTGGCGATGTCGACCTTGACGACCCACAGGAGGTCAAGAAACTACTCACTTCCAAGGTCAGAGCCTCAGCTGTAGGCGACCAGTACCTGTAAGCACAGTTCTTTATGTGTACCTTCTTCACGCCCACTGCTGACCGCTCTGCGACACACAGCATCGGGGTGGGCAAGGCTGATATCACTGGACCCGTCGTCGAGGTGGAGTTTGCCGGATATGCCGACTTGGCCCAGATCGGCACTGGTCTGCGCCAGCGCCTCTATTCTCGTGCCTTTATCGTCGGTGATGCAAGCAAGCCCAACGACCGCTTCGTCTACCTCGTCTTGGACGTGGCGGCCGGTGACACAGCTCAGAGATATGCAATTCTTGAACGCATCGCCGCTCTTGGCAGCGAATACTCTGTCTACGGCCGGACCAACATCGCCGTGACTGGAACTCACTCGCACAACGGCCCGGGAGCTTGGTGGAACTATCTGCTTCCTCAGATCACCAGCGTCGGCTTTGACGCCCAGTCCCTGAATGCTATTGCTGACGGTGCTGTCCTCTCGATCAAGAGAGCCCATGAGAGCCTCACTACTGGTTACCTGGACGTCGGTACTGTCAATATCACGGACGGAAATGCCTCACGAAGCCCATCCGCCTACCAGAATAACCCAGCCGCAGAACGGGCCCTCTATAACAGCCCCACGGACACTACGCTGACCATGCTCCGCTTCCAGCGTGCTTCAGATGGCCTCAATATGGGCGTGCTGACCTGGTATCCCGTCCATGGAACCTCCATGTATGGTAACAACACCCATGTTGCTGGAGACAACAAGGGTGTGGCAGCCTATCTTCTCGAGCAGGCTGTGCAATCCGGTGGTAAGGCGGCCCCCGGATTCGTCGCCGGTTTCTCCCAGGCCAACGTTGGAGATACCACCCCGAACGTGTTGGGGGCTTTCTGCGACGACGGCTCAGGCCAGATGTGCAGCTATGAAAACAGCACCTGCGCGGATGGCAAGTCCCAGTCGTGCCATGGCCGTGGTCCCAGGTTCGAAAAGCTCGATCTCGGAGTGTCTTCCTGCTACGAGATTGGTCGACGTCAATTCCAAGGTGCAAAGGATCTGTATGATTCTTTTGATACCAAGTCTACGCCTGTTGTCGGCACCACCGTCAAGTCATTCCATTTCTTCCAGGACATGAGCACCTTCAGCTTCCAACTCCCCGACGGCACCGCTGCCAAGACCTGTCCTGCTGCTCTTGGCTATTCCTTCGCGGCCGGCACAACAGACTGGCCCGGCGCATTTGACTTCACCCAGGGTGACTCGGGTGCCCCCAACAACCCGGTGTGGAGTGCCGTCGCCGCCCTGCTCAAGGCCCCTGGGCCCGAGCAAGTAAAGTGCCAGGCGCCAAAGCCTGTCCTCCTGGATGTCGGCGAGCAGACCGAGCCCTACGCCTGGTCCCCGAACATCGTCGACGTGCAGTCCTTCCGCGCAGGCCAGTTCCACATCATCGTCTCGCCCTCCGAGGCAACCACCATGGCCGGCCGCCGCTGGCGCAACGCCGTCAAGGCTGAGGCCGCCGCGACGTACTCTGCCAACACCGAGCCACTCGTCGTGATCGGAGGTCCGGCCAACACCTACGCTCACTACGTCACCACCCCAGAGGAGTACGCCATCCAGCGGTACGAGGGCGCCAGCACGCTCTATGGGCAGAACGAGCTGAACGCCTACATCAATCTCACCCTCAGCAACATGCGGTACCTCGCGCCCACTGCCACGGGCTCTCCCGCGGCGGGGCCGTCGCCCCCCGACAACCGGGCCAAGTCTTTCGACTTCATCACGGACGTCGTGTACGACGGGGCGCCGATCGGCAAGAGCTACGGCGCCGTCGTCACGCAGCCGGCCGCCTCGTACGCCAGGGGCGCCGTCGTCAACACCACCTTTGTCGGCGCCAACCCGCGCAACAACCTGCGGCTCGAGGGCACCTTCGCGGCGATCGAGAAGCTGGGCGCGGACGGCACCACGTGGACGCAGGTGCGCAGCGACTACGACTGGTTCCTGGTCTACACGTGGGTGCGGACCAACGGCCTGCTGGGCTACTCGGAGGTCACCATCAGCTGGGAGACCGAGGCCTATGCCCAGCCGGGGACGTACCGCACGAAGTACTACGGTGACTCCAAGGCAATCGGTGGTAAGATCACGGCTTTTAGCGGGACGAGTAATCAGTTTACTTTGACTTAAATATGCAAGTGTGGTGTACATATGTAACGGATATTTGAGCTGATGCTTACAATCGAACGCCATTGGTATCCTACGAATATAATGAGTTGATAATGCCTGTTCTCGAAGGAGACCAATCCGAGGTCTCCCGCTGCCTTGTCTACGAAGGCACCAACTGACCTCTGTGTTTTGTTTCCACAGTCAAAATTGCAGTGGGCAACAGACTGCCCTTGTGGCTGGAGAGCGCCTTGCAAGTTCGCTTGCAATATCCCAGCACCTCGATTCTTCTAACCTACCGCGATTACTGGCCCATCCGCCGAAGTGTTGGTTTGTTGTTGTAGATGGCTTGGCCTCAATAAGTGGAGGGGTGGAGTTGCTTACGGCTTTCGTTGTAAGACTCGGTTCGTTAGTCAGGCTCACCCAATATTATAAAGAGGCTGGCAGTGAGCCTTACGTCTGCGTCTTGGCTGTGAAATGGAAATGACTAGATATCTCGAAGCCTGGATTAGGCAGTATGTCTTGTCGTGCTCCAATTAGAAAATGCTGTCTTGGCAGTGCTCCGTGATCCCATGGTGCCGCGCGGCCGGTGTCAGCGTGTGTGCGGAATCCAAAGGGCTGAGTGCAAGTGCTGCTTGCAGGTGGTGGATATCATCTATGCTACAGGCAACGAGATTCGGGAAAAAACGCACCAGCATTCAGAAAGGTCTGCCTTACTGCAAAGTTCTGCCTGAACTCATTCTTGGATAAGCTTGGCCATGTATTCTTCCATTCATTCATTTCATAACTATCCATTGCCTCGTTGTACATGTTTTTAATACCACAGTTGGTCAAAAGAAATACTGATCTCTTCCGTCGACACCGAACGCACGAACTTTGGTTTCATTTTATCTTCAAGATACGAACGAAAAGAATTCGCAATGGAACTATTGGAAGGTTCGTTGACCCCTTGCAATAAAGCAGATCAAATCATCCAGAATCAACCGCATATTCCATCCCGAGTGGTGGCCATGTTGCCCTAGCCATTCATTCTCCTTGCCCTTTTCTGACCCATTACTGGAACTGACCGCGACTTTTCTTCGCAAAATCAGATGATACAGCTGCTATCGTCATTGATAATGGGTATGTGCTGTCGCGAGTTGGAGATAAAATTTCTAGTGCTGATGAGACCAGCTCCGGAATGTGCAAGGCGGGCTTCGCTGGTGACGATGCTCCTCGGGCCGTATTTCGTGGGTTCATCTCCAAACTAGATCTTCTTGTTGTTGGCTTGGTTGTTAACATTATCTGTGAACAGCCTCCATTGTCGGGCGCCCTCGCCATCAAGGGTACGTATAATGTCTCTTATGGCCCTCACGCATTTAGCACGGAACACAAAGCTCTCACGACCTGCTACAATTCAATGCAAGAAAGCCATGTAGTGACTTACTGAACTCTTGTTTTTAGAATAATGGTCGGCATGGGGACTAAAGACTCCTATATTGGCGACGAAGCCCAGTCCAAGCGAGGTATTCTCAGTCTCCAGTACCCTGTCGAGCACGGCATCGTCAATAACTGGGATGAAATGGAGAAAATCTGGCACCACACGTTCTACAATGAACTTAGAGTGGCCCCAGAAGAGCATCCAGTCCTCCTGACTGAAGCCCCCATGAACCCAAAGTCGAACAGGGAGAAGATGACGCAAATCATGTTCGAGACGTTCAATTCTCCGGCTTTCTACGTCTCCATTCAGGTGAGCACTCCTTCGCCGGCAATAATCACCAAGGTTCCACAATGTTGACACGAGGTAAAAACAACCACCAGGCCGTTCTCTCTCTGTACAGCTCAGGGAGAACGACAGGCGTCGTCCTCGACTCGGGCGACGGCGTGACGCACGTCGTGCCAATCTACGAGGGGTTCTCCATGCCGCACGCCATCAGGCGCCTCGACTTGGCGGGGCGGGATCTCACGGACTATATGATGAAGCTGCTCTCGGAGCGCGGCTATCCCTTCTCAACCTCGGCCGAGCGCGAGATCGTTCGCGACATCAAGGAGAAGCTGTGCTATGTTTGCCTCGATCTCGAAAGCGAGCTGCAGACTGCGGCGCACAGCTCCAGCATCGAGAAGAGCTACGAGCTGCCTGATGGCCAGGTGAGTTGTACTGGGAGGAATGAGGCTTTGTGAGGTATATGCTGACGCTCGTGGAAAGGTCATCACGATCGGAAATGAACGCTTCCGCGCGCCGGAGGCCCTGTTTGACCCCTCCGTCCTCGGCCTTGACACCGGTGGGATTCAAATGCAGCTGTATGACTCTATCAACAAATGCGACATTGACGTCCGGAAAGAGTTGTACGGGAACATGGTCATTGTGAGTTTCTGGGCCTCATCAATCTTCTCTTCCCTTGTCTACGCCCCAGGGTTTGCTGACACCTTGTTCGCGATAGTCCGGTGGCACGACTATGTTCCCAGGCATGTCCGATCGCCTGCAGCAGGAGCTCACAAAATTGGCACCCTCTTCTATCAGGGTCAAGGTGATTGCGCCTCCTGAGCGAAAGTACTCGGTATGGATCGGAGGTTCGATCCTCGCATCTCTGGGCACGTTCCAGAACATGTGGATTTCAAAGCAGGAGTATGATGAGAGCGGTCCATCTATTGTGCATCGCAAGTGCTTCTAGGTATTTGTTGTCGGGGCACTAGTTCAGCACTGGGAAGTGTAAGGGACATCTTGGTCTCATTTTCATTCTTGTGGGCGATTTGACAAGTCGTGGTTATTAAAGTGGCTACTGGGTGAGCCTTTGTACAATCGTTTCCGAGCTTCTTATGTAATGATACGTCCGGCTCAATGGCAGATGCGTAAAGTAAAGCAGGTCGTCAATGATCTCCGCGATGCGGATCAGAATCCTCGGTGAGGGGTGCCAGGCGGAATGCGGCCACACTGTCATTTTCTAATAGGCCAAGGCTGGCGGGCTTGTCACCTCTAGTAATCGCCCTCGCGGAGTGACTAGAGGCGTTTATGTTAGCCTCCGATATGCTTAAGGTGGCCTTCAGTAAAGCCAGTGAACTTAACAGAACAAGTTCTAGATCCAATCATCACTTGGTGCACATGTTAGCTAGCAGGGCACTACGTGGGACTCAAAAGGATTCGAAAGGTTTTAATCTTATGTACATTGTTATATATTTTATATTAAGACCTTAATAGGTTTGTTGGATCTTGCTGCTTGTGTTGACTGGTCTGGTCTACACGGCTAGGGTCCTGCTCGTTTAGGCCACCGTCAAAGTAGCATTCACGGGCAAGTTTGCACTTGAACTGCCAACAAGAATGGTGAAGTTGCCAGGTTCAACGACGTAGTTCATCTTCATGTCCCAGAGCCCCAGTTCCGCCACATCCAAGTCCACGGTGATCGTCTCCGTGGCACCCGCCGCGATGGGGACCTTGGCGAAGCCCTTGAGCTGCTTGTTGGGGACAACGACCGAGGTGACGTCGTCCTTGACGTAGACCTGCACGACTTCTGTCCCGTCGACTGTGCTGTTGTTTGTCACGTCGACCGAGACTGTGATCTTGTCGGTTGCGGACACGGTCGTTGAGGACAGGGTGACAGGCGAGTACGAGAAGCTGGAGTACGAGAGACCATAGCCGAACTGTGGGGATATTGTTAGCAACATCCATGAACCAGAGAAATGAGACAAGAGAGAAAGGGTTCAGCTCACGTCGTATAGCGCCAGGGGCGACTGCAGCACATAGTTGTTGCCATACACCAGTGTCCCATTGGGGAAGACTTGTCCGGGGTTGGGATAAGCACGGGCCGAGTTGAGATGGTCGTAGTAAATCGGGGTCGTCCCCACGTCGTACGGGAAAGAAACACTCAGGCGTCCGCTAGGGTTGTAGTTTCCATACAGCACGTCAGCGAGAGCGTTGCCTCCCTGCTCAGAAGGGTAGAACTGCTGCACAAGTGCCGAGGCGTTCTTGCTGATCCACGGCTCGGTGATTGGCTTTCCGGAGCTGAAGACCACCACAGTCGGCTTGCCGGTGTTGATGATAGCCTGGACGAGCTTGGGCATGGCGCCGACGAGCTTGAAGTCTGAGACATCGATGTGCTCGCCCGTGGTGGCGTTCAGTCCGGTCCAGAGCTCACCCTGGTCGCGGGACCAGGTCCCCACGACGACAACGGCGACGTCAGCAGCCTCGGCGGCGGCAATGGCCTCGGGGAACCCGGACTCGTCGGTCGACCAGCGCTCGCACCCCTGAGCATAGGTGACAGTGCCCTCACTGACCGCATTGATACCGTCGAGTGGAGTAACACCGCGGTAGTTGGATCTATATACGACATAGTCGCCATCTATTTAGACATTGGGTTAGCTACTGTCAGCGTTAAAAGAGCTGGGGTACCGCGTTGTTGAGAGAAAAGTCTTGAAGGGAGCATTGATGACCGAAAAGGCCGACTCTGCTGCACAAATCTACTCACAGTTCATCAGGCCGTGGGCCATGGGTCCGATCACGGCCACATTGGCAGTCTTGCTGAGCGGAAGAGCATTGTCGTGGTTCTCAAGCAGGACAATGGACTCGGTGTCGAGCTGGCGGGCGAGTTGCTGCGTCTCGTTGGTGTTGATGTAGTTCTCGAACTCGTCCTCTGGGACTCCAGGGAAGGGGTTTTCGAACAAGCCCATCTTGAACTTGGCCCGGAGAACTCGCGAAACAGCGAGGTCGACAATTGCCTCGTCGAGCTTGCCGGCTTCGATCATGTCAGGGATCTTTTGGAAGTTGTAAGATCCACCGCCCATCTCCATATCATTCCCGGACGGGAGAACCAGGGACACGACAGCCTCGGAGTCGATTGGTGAGGCTTGGCAGAGACCAAAAGCCGTGCAAACACGATCCGTACCTCCCGCGTCGCTCATCACAAAGTATTCATAGCCCCTGGTTATTATCGGTCAGATCTCAGATGATCAAGCATTGTTGGCACATCACCTGTTATTGCTGGGCTACTTGGCCCGTCATGCCTGCAGACGAGGTCTCACAGTCATGGACGACAGGGAGAAAGCATGGAAGAAAACCTACCAGGTGTCCCGAAGAATCTCCGTCAGAATGTGGTAGTCAGCCACCGCTGGCACGCCATCATAGCAGTGGTAGGCCGACATGATGCTCACGGCATCAGCGTCGATGATGGCCCGCTTGAAGGGAGGCAGGTAGGTTGTCCGGAGCTCTCGCTCACCTCCGTGCACGGGGGCGGTGTTGATGCCCTGCTCAGGCGTGGCAAAGGCGGCAAAGTGCTTGACCATTGCCGCGACGTTGCCGGACTGCAAGCCCTTGACGTAGCTGTATCCGATTTCTCCTGCAAGGTACGGGTCCTCTCCGTATGTCTCCTCGACCCGGCCGAACCTCAGCTCACGGGCGAGATCCACCACGGGGGCGAAGATGTTGTTTACGCCCAGGGCGAGGGATTCCTGCGCAATGGCCCGTCCCATCTTCTCAACCAGATCCGGGTTCCAGGCACAGGCAAAAGCGATTGGAGAATTGAATACAGTAGCATTGACGGCCAGGAAACCATGGATGCCCTCGGACTGGACCCAGGCGGGAATGCCGAGGGTGGTGTTCTGGACCAGGTAGTCCTGAGCAATCTTGATGCCTTCGGAGAGAGTTGTCAAGTTGGCATAGTAGCCAACGTAGAAGGCGGCGGCCCGGTACTGCATATTCCATTCCAGGCCGCTGGCGTTGAAGGTGCCATCTGTGACATTGATCCAGTTGGCGAAGTCACCCTGGAGCAGCTGGGACGCCTTGTCCTCTATTGTCATGCGGCCCAACAGGTCGGACACACGGTCGTCGATGGTGGCATTGGGGTTCTTGTAGACTGGCGATGTCCCATTTTGTGCATAGGCGGTGCTGGCGAGTGCCAGGGTGGCGAGGACGGGGGCGAAATTCCTCATCTTCGGATGCGAGCAGGTTGCGGAGGAAGGGAAGGCCTGGTCGAGCTCGAGGAGACGCTTGTCACTGAGCGCTGGACGAGGTCGTTGATATATACATATATAGTCTGCCTGCCCTTGGCGCCGGCATCACGGGAAGCCAGGCGAGATTTGTTCTCCTGGCACACCCACTATGGATATAGATGATGCCTCTCTCGGCGAGCTTACCATGCTCGTGGGTAGCAGGATTAGTCCCTCTCGCGTCCAAGGGGCGGTGATTGTGACTTGTCGAGCCTCTGTACAATCTTAGATGCAGGGTGGTATTTGGGGAAACCATGTCTATGCGTAGATCAGGACATGGTCATTGCATCTCCTTCCCCCAGTCTACCGCACAATAGTCAAGCCTCGACGGCCCGGGCTGACCGGCCCCAAGATTCTTGACGGGATCAAGAGAGGGTAGCGCGCTTGAATCGTAGCGTTCTCACACAGATGGGCTCGGAGATGACAGCCATGCCTGGCCCTATAGTCCACATTTCCACCATTTTTTAAGGTTTTCTGGACGGGTCTCTCCCGCAACGCCTGGAGAAAAAAGGGCAACGACAGTCCGAGCGAGCAAGAAGCTCCAGCACGGCATGGCCCGAACCCCTCAGCAGTGGACATCGTCAGGGTGGGCCTGTCTGTTCATCCGAACAAGACCTGCATGCCTTGGAGGGGAGAAGCCTGGAGGTTGAGTGGGGTGTGCGCCTTTCCCCTTGGAGTCGACGTCGAATTTGACTCGTGGAAAAAGGAGGCTCAAGATGAGGGGATCGTGGCGCCGCTGGTGGCCGTTGGAGAAGCCCAGGAAGCTTAGTCGAAGTGAGTTGGAGCTCTGGCGGCCAAACACTGTCCCGGCCACCGAGCTGCCGCTCATATTAGGTTAGAGTGCTGCTGGACAAAGCCCCTTGGTCCTGGAAACCTGGGGTTTTATGGGTTACGGGAGCGGGTAGAGTACGGCGGTTCAGAGTAAGCACTATTTATAAAGTTTAAATTAGTTACTATACCTACCCTACTTTCTATAATAATATTAATATGCCCTTTTCCCTTAGCTATAAACCCTATTTATAAAGTAAAATTTTTTATATTTATAATTAAACCTTTCCTATACTTTTAATCCTATTTATTCTTAATTATATATAATTTAAAATAGCTGTACTACTTTTCTTATTATTAAAATTATTAATATTTAATTATAATAATAACTATTATTCTTCTTAATATATTTACTTAATCTAATAAGTTATTAAGTAATTTTATAATTTATAATAGTATTTAGGTAGGCTATATAAATAATAAAAAGCTAATTACTTAAGTTATTAATAAGCTATATATCTATTTTTTTA